>CM053792.1:255050004-255650004 GCA_028749045.1 Cupressus sempervirens | reverse complement strand
CCATTAATATATGTCACGTTGATCACATTGAAAATAGATTCAAGCACTTGAAAGGGCCAATTATTTGTGGCACGTGTATCACATTAAGACTATTTTGCTCATGTGGCGCGGGCCACGTTGGAAATATTTGCAATCTATCACGGAATTTGTTGGTCATATGACGTTTGCAATTTAAAAGCTTGCGAAAACGTGGGCCAATATTTGAGTTGTGCCTGTTTTTAATACACGTGACGCAATTCTTAATTATTTATTTATTTACATTTATTGGTGGTGGCTCCGAAAAATGCTGTCTCACATTCTTTTTCAGGAAAACTATTGTATTGATATAGTGTAACGAATAACTGATAAAAGTATTTGTCTGCCTAATAACATTAAAGAATTTTTTGAGAACTTCAATTTTTATAAAGTATAAACTTTTAGCATATATTTTTTAAAATTAAAAAATATTAATGTCAAATATTATTGGCTGTAGCGATAAATAGTAGAAGTGAAAATTCCAAACAAAATTATTTAAAAATATATTTAAACTTTTAGTAGGAAGAAAACTCCAGAAGATTCCAGATGTTTCCACATTAGTGTACATTGGGCCTACAAAATGCTAATTAAACCTCTATATTAGCTTAATTAAATGTATTGTCAGACAAAATTTATTAAAACTCCAACCAGACCGGTTATAAAGACGGGGACTACGGCTTTATTTGCTAAGTTCAAATTAAATAGATTTAATTCTTCTTCTGCGCTTATACTTTTATTATTATTATTATTTTCTATTTTAAAATTAAATAGAGCCATGCAGGCCTGGAATTTGATGGCCGTATTGGCCATTTTTGGACTTTTGAACCGTATATGACAGGTTAAAAAATTGTAAGACTGTATGATTTGATGAGCTATTTTCTGATAGAACTGTCAATATGACAAGTAAAATTATTACTAAACCGTCAATATTTGTTATAGGTAAGTTAGTATTATATTTAATATTATACATAAAAGCAATTTTACAATATGTATAATATATATGTATGATAAATATATATTATTTTATATTAAAGACGTTTCTAATATTTTTCTTCTAATTAGTTATGTTTGTATTTTGGTGAATGTATATTTATATTAATTTAGAATCTTGTTTAAATAAAAAATAATGAATTTTAAAAATTTGTTAAAGTAACTTAGAAACTTGCTTCTTTAGCTGTCACAAAAAAAATGATATGACAGGCAAGGGGGACCATCAAATTCCAAGCCTGAAACCATGTATAAGAAATTTTGAATAAATTAGATATAAGAAAATTACTTCAATCTAAAAAAATTCATTAATTATAGTTCTTTTAAATACTTGTTTTCTATTGTAAGTAGAGTCAACAAATCAAGAGTAACATGAAAACATTTTACTTAGTAGTTTAAAATAACATTTTTGAATTATTTTATTTTACAAAAATGTATTTTAAAATTTTGATTTTATTTTGATTAACTTTATAATAAATAATTAATATTTAATTAAAATAATCAAACTACAATATTTAATTTGCCTTTCAATAATTGAAAGAATTTCATATGAGACACAACTTTAACTATTATATTAAATTTAAATATTATTTATATTTTACTTATAATTTTTTAGGTTATTCTTAACATTTTTTATTTATAGCATTTGACTTTAACATAAGAGTTAAATATTATAATGAATTTTGAACTTTGTATTTTGTTTGTTACGAAGTTTAACTCCATTATTTCAAAATTTTAAATAGTTTAATTTAATTTTTAATATTTTATTTGTTCAAATTTTAAAAATTTGATTTAGTAGCCTATTGGCGCTCAAAATTGTGTTCCCATTTTGAGAATCTATTTCAAAATTTGAGTCAATTCAAGCCCTTTAAATGCCCATAAATGAGATTGTACCCGATTGTACTTGAGAAGCGCAAGAGGTGTTTAATATTTCTAACACCATGCATTCAGCATATCAACTTGTTCCATGCTGATAAAATGCCATTCTGAGTCATTTCGTGAAGTCCCATTTTGAGTAATTGTCAAATCTACATTTTCACTTTAGTGTCAAACAATGACAGGAGGCCATGTTTGCAACTGAATATCTTGCACCCAGAAATGTTTCATGACTTATCGCTTTGGGAGTGTCTACTGTTCATACCTAAGAGTCTATGTTTCAGATTTCGAGTCATTTCGAGTCCGCTTGTTTAGGTTTTGAATCCCTCAAAGTTGGTCTGTTATCAATGTCATGCTCATATGAAATGTTCAAAATTCTGGGAAGCCTTGTTTGACATGCTGTAATTTTGACCCAGTTGATCAAAATGTTGAAATTCCTTTTGTGTTGCATTTTATACGTCAGAGACTTGTTATGTTTCAAGTTTCAGCTTATGACGAATCTGTTTGATCAGTTTTCAAATGTGATTCCAAACACAATTTCCATCTTTTTACTAGTGTCAAATGGAGTGTACCACTATGTTGTCTCTGAAAATACTCCAAGTGTGTCAATTTGTAAGTTATGATGAATCCGTATGCACACTTTTCCAGGTCAATTCCATTTGCAAAAAATGTTTTCTGTCAGTGTTTCCAATTTGCAAAATCTGAGTAACCCACTTTGACTTATTGCCATTTGTGTCCTATTATTCGTCATGAGCCCAAATTGTAGATCCATAATCTCCCCATGACAGAGAGCCAATATCCCAGTTTTCGTGCCCCAAAGTGTCAATTTACCTAGTTTTCGAGGCTGATTTTGAATGTGATTTATGTTTTTTAACATGTTTTCTTGCAGGTAATTTTGAGAGGTCAACTTTGACAGCGAATATCTTTTGACCTCGAATTCATCATGAGACGAGATTTGACAGGGTGTAAGTGTGTGGAACAAAGAGTTAGTGTGCTAGTTTTCAGAGCTCGATCAAGTGTTTTGGTCAATTTTTAAGGTCGGTCAAGGGACCCTCTAGCATTAAATTCACAATTTGCAAAAAAGTGGGTAAATGAGTTTTAATGATCAAATTAATGCTCGAAATCATTTCTAGTGAATATTAAAAGGTTAATGGGCCAGTTTGAGAAGTCAGGTGTTCGAAATTGAAAATTTTTTTAGCCGGACCCACTTTGGAGTCCAACTGATTTCTCCATATTGATAACATGTGAAGGATATTGTTTCAAATGAATACTGATATTTAATGTGAACCAGACAGTTGACTATAATGGAAATGTTCTTCGTTGAAATCATTGAGGGTTCTAAAAACAATGGTGATGATTTTCTTAGCTTGCCAATTCTACAAGGTACCCCTATCAAGAGTTCCATGTCTCACAAGAATTTTGCACAAATGCACTCCTTTTTACCAAGCATGAAATCCTCTGATTCCCAGAGTCTCCCTTTGGGCGGTAGTGCTAATGCTAATTTGGTTGAAGACCAAGAAGAAATTCGGCATAGGCTGTAGGAATTGGAGAGAGAGTTGCTAAGCAACAATGATGACTCAACTATTGCATGCCATTAGCCCTGAACAAAATAGTCACCTAGATTACGAGTGGGTTGTTGGCACCGTGCAGACCCTTCTATCAGACAATGTCATTCTATCAACTCCAACCATCTCAAGTGAATCCCATTGTCATCCTTACATCAAGAAGGAATGTCCAATAGGCCAAACTTGTAGACCTCATGAAGAAAATCAAAAGTAGCCATTTATTTTGCAAATAGAGCCCAAGACATCACCGTTCAGGCACAAATTGGTCAAGGTAATTATCCTTTGAAGCTATTGGTGGAGTATGCAGCTGCCATCTTTGAGACAAATGCTGACCGAGAATCAACCTTAATAAGAAAGTAAAGGAGAATCAACTCAGTTGATGGTGATCCCATGCAATGACTTACTGCTTATATGGTTGAAAGCCTTGTTGCACGACTGGCCCATCAACACAAGGCTCATATAATTTTTTGAAATTAAAAGAAATATCCAGTAGGGTACATTTGTCTGCAGTGCAGTTACTATTTGAAGTATGTCCATACATTAAGTATGGATTAATGGCAGCAAAACACAAAGAAACTCCTCACATTTTAAAGCTTCCATGTAGTCAATGCATGGTTAAGAGACCAAGTTGCTAGTTGAAGATGCCTCGCATCAAAGGAGTTCATGCCAGTGGTTTTTGGAGTAGCAGGGGGAGGCGTTATGACAAAAAACCCACTCCAAAAGACCCTGCACATCAAAACAAAAAGGCCCAGCATTTGATAAGGAAGATAGATGCTAATAGCAATAGCATTTATTGAAGGAGTATAAAGCCGCCCATTAAAAGGGAGCCACACCATAAGGAAAACTAAGAGCAGCTAGCTAAGCAAAACCTGTAGGAAGGAAAATTAAAAACAAAAACTCATGCTGATCAAAAGGACAAGCCACACAAACAAGTTACATTTAATATGCAGAAATCCAATGCCATGAGCAGAGATCCAAGCTCGCAGCCATGCAAAAAGGAAAAAGTCAATTCAAAGCAGCAACCCACGGTTTGAGAAAGAACCTCCACGATAAAGAGGGAAACGTCCATTCAGTAGAAGCGGATTGAAGAGAACTATCCACATGAAAGAAGGGGAGCATTTCCTTCCCACATTAAGGCTATAGGGGACGAGATAAGTAGGAAGTCACAGCTATTGGGGAGTCATCCACACAAAAGACTAGGGTGGCAGTATAAAGAACAAAATTCACCACTGCATTTAGATTGCCCACATGAAGAATGAGGAGGTCGCATCTGCAGAGTTTCCACAGTATAGTAATTGTCCACGACATGGTGATAGACACAGGAAACTAGTGAGCAACCTTTGTCCCACATGTAGCGAGTGTGTGAAACTTTTAGTCTTTAAATACATTCTTACTTAGACTACATTGCGTCTAAGGACACAAGCTTCTTTTAGAAGCTAGGCCACGTTGAGGGGCCTGTGGGTCCAAAGTCAAATCATTTTGATTTGCAAAATGCTTGGCCTAAGCATATGACCGGAGAAAGATTTGAGAAGCCTTACGATGTTACGACCACCCCATATGGTTGGGAAGTGAAGTTGTATTACTTTACGCTACTCCAAAATTGAGTGCCCTCGTAAGAGTGTATGTTTGAAAATAAAAGCTTTTGGTGGTATACTGGTGCCCGTATGGTCGTAAAAGGAAATGTTAAAACATTCAGCCGCTCATAAGAGCGTAAAACAATTTTTCAAGAGTCTCGAGCTTATGTTCACCGTGAGGACATAAAGGCACATAGGCATATGGTCGTAAATGGAAATTTGAAAGGGCTTAATGCTACGAGATGCAATGAAATATCAATATAATATTCATGTGGGCCTGAGCATAAGAACATAAAGAAGATTGATTGCTTCCCCAGGGCTACATGATATGAGAAATATTAATAAAATATCAATATGCATAAAGATGTCAGCACCTGCGAGAACGTAAAGCAATGTTTGGGAATGATGGAAAAATGATTTAATTATTTCAAGTTGTTGTGGCCAATGAAAGATTGACATGTGGCATGACAAGAATGGAGGGATAAGGAGAATTGAAAATAAAATCAAATTCAGAAGTTTCAAATGCACACGATGAAAAATTTGAATAAATTTAGGTGATTTATATAGTCTACCTATATAAAATTTTTAAATTTTTAAATTTTAATGCCAAGCTATAGTCCAGACCTAATTTTTTCAAACTGCTACCAGGGGGTATTTTTGTCTGGAATAGGCACTATAATATACCGTTGGAACCGAAAGAAGCTTAATTTTTCGAATTTGAGGTTAGATTATGCATAGGTCTTCGCTAGTTCATTCTATAAGCAGTTTTGTAATTTCTGGGGCTTTCTCAATAAAATGGACAGAATTCATCATGGGATGTCAAAATCAGTTTGGAGGCAGATATAAAGGTTTGTTGAAGCGTGAATGTGAAGAAAATTGATTTCAAATGGTTTTCTTGGCTTCTAGATGTCATTTTTAAACTGATTTGCACTTTTACCTTGAGTAAAGTTTAGGAATCAAAATCAGTTATTCTTCAAATATCTTAGATATTTTGTTCTTGTAGAGGGCTAATGATGAAGATTTGATTCACTAGTTGAGGGGAGAGATTAAAAGGATGTTTTTAACCTATTGAGAAGGTTTTCTAAGTGGACAAATGTCATGTTTAGATCAGGTCCGAGAATCAACTCTTCTCCTATATCATTCTTCCTTCTTCTTTTTTAGGGGTGTTGATAGTTTTCTCTAGGTAATACCAGCAGGGTTTCAGTGTTCTATTGTGAAACCATTTTCTTCAACATTTTCTCTCTCATATGAATAGTAGTAGGAAGGATAATATAGAAAGTTCAGATCTATTAGGTGATTTCGTGTTTTCATTTCATGCATTTGGTTGTATTGTTTCAAGGAAATTAATACAAAGAGTAGAAGAATTTCATTAGTTTCATTATGATTCTTGTCTCTAGTCTCAGTGAATTGTCAATGTTTTATGATCTTTGAACAAAGAGCTTAGGTCATAGTTGCAGTCTCTTAAGGCTATATGTTGTTTTATTGTTTCTTATGACTCAAGGAGTTATGTAAATGCTTCAGTGAATCAATAGGGTTGCGGGTTTATTGAGAAGGATATCATGTAAGAATGAGGTTTGGATTGAGCACCGATGTTTATTTAAAAGGTAAATAGATAGATCGTATATCTGAATATATACATAAGTATCAGATATCCATATGTATGCATTTGATTCATGGATTTTTCCAATGGTTAAGGCATTGATCGGCTACAGGATCATTAGGTCTTATTGCTGCATATTTGAGGGTTTGTTGAATCCAACATTATTAATCAAACGTGTTTTACCCTTTCATGTTGAAGGACCTAAATGTTTAACCCTCACTCAACTTATGAATTTCCTAGATTTGCAATTTGCTACAGTAGATTTGTGTCATTTCATAAGTTATTAGGAGAAATAAGGGTAAAATCTGCTTAATAGGTTCAGGGCTATGTTTTTGCACTGGCACGGTATCATTTTGAATCTGAGTTCTACCCGCCTAGGTTTAGCAGAGCCTAAAGTAGAAGAAGGGTCAAACCTTATAGTTGGCTCTGTGTCTAAAATGATATGTTGAGAATGGAAGTTAGCTGCCCCTCGATATGTCATATTCTCATGGGGATAATTGAAAACCCTCCAGCATTTTCAACACCAACAAAGCCTACAACACAATAGTAAATTGTGAGTCTCTTATTTAGCATGCTAATGTAATAGGATGAGAGATGAGTTCTTATGAACCACCACTCATCAGTAATGGATCACTGAGTTTGAATTCAAAACTATATAGATAAATTTTTGATCTGTACAAATAATTCTTAAATAGGTACAAAACTAGTCAAATAGCTCCATGAGAATATAAGGTTCAAATAGACAATTGTAATGTATTTGGAGGAATTAAAATGAGAACATTTAGTGTGGAACTATTAATTGTCAAGGATATACATATTATTTAACCTCTATTTTTAAATAAAGTATGTTTTGTAAATAAATATTGAGAACATATATAATATATTATTTTAAGAGTGTTCCAACAATACTATTAATATATGTTGTGGTTGTGTTTAATAGAAAGTGATAGATATTATTTGAAGATGAGATTTTGTATATTATATTAATAATATCAATACAAAGAGGATATAAGCTAACTACTTGTATACTTAATTTGGACATTTGCAGTACTTAAATCATAATGTTAATTATTTCAAAAGTTAGAATTGAAATATATAACATAATTGAATAAAGAAATAGAGTTAGTATTTGCATTTCGTATTACTAGAATCATTTGAAAAAGAAATGGTTATGATTACCATAGATAAGGGATGACTTTAGTGGCAAATATTTACTCTGGCAAATATTAAGTATCCAAACAAATAAATGGAGTGGTAAGATCATCATGACTTTACAATTTTTTATTCAAATGCAATTCAATTTGCCATCATTGTCATTGACCATTTTAATTTCATAAAGATTTTGTCAATAGATTCTTTATTTTTTTCCAAAATGCTTCATTTAATATTTTGGTTTGAAATTTCCAATGTCTGTCTTAATTAATGACCATATTGGTCAATCTTTGGTCAAAGTCCAAGGTTAGGGAAAAGTTGTATATAATATTGACATCCATATCTCTATTTTAGAGACTTTCTATGAAACCTTTTGTCCATCAAAATTTTAGCTCAATATATATTTGATAAAAGACACAAGTCCTTAGCTTTAAAGAATTTAATGTTTGACCTAAAATAAAATTTATACATTTGATTTGGGATCATCCAAATGTTACAAATATATTAGGCTTATATATGTCAAATGCTGTAAAATTAACACACAATGTCTTACTAAATATTAAAAGCCATTTGAACTTTTGGGGGCACTACCTCTAGAAGTTGGGGTGCTACCCCAAATGGTTGTTGAATAATTTGAGAGTAAATTGCAATGATAAAAGTAACGAAAACTTAACCTTCAATTTTGATTGTTGATTATAATCCATATAGTAATAATGGTGGAATGAGGTTAATTTGGTACCCCTCTTTCCAGGGGTTTCTTAAAGTTATTTGTACCATAGATGTGTGTTAAGTATGAAACATTTGACTCCCTTAAAAGAACGTATATGTATAGAGATGTACCATTTCATTAGGTATCTAAAGAATAGGTTTAGGATTTATTTTTTTTACATCATATATTTTTAAGTATAACGTATCTTTATGATTGATAAGTGACTTTATTTTTCATTGTAACTTAGTTACAAAGGACCTAGTAGTTGAGCATAGCAGCTTATTTGACAAGTCTCTTCTATTTATGACTAAGATTTTTAGGTCATATCACACATATGATGCCAAATCAACATGCATTTTGCTAGTGTCCAAAGCATATCCAAAAAATAAGATCAATGACTATTCAAAAGAGACACCTGTTCTTGTATGAGGCATCACATTCTTCCTTGTTTTTTTCCAATCGAAGATACATTTCTTTCAATCATGACTACCATATCAACTTTAAAAGACAATTTCTGATACAAAATTGTCAAAAAAATAGACATTAAATCAATAAATTATATATTACATTAACATATAAAATCAACAACTCCTGTCACAGCTGTTAAAATGTCTCTGGATACAAATTATTTTCCCTCTAAACAACTAAACAACTAAATCAAAGGGAAATCCTTAAACTTTCGAACATTCTGTATTTAATGCTGCTTCAAAACCGTAGTTTGCTGCAGCTTTCAAAATAATTCGTTTCACTACCTCGCTTTCAATTGCTGTCCTAAATTTCTTCATCTACACAATATAAAAGAATCCAAGCTGTGAGAAACTTACAAATAGCCCATCAAATTAAACAAAACGCTAGAGATCTCAGGATTTTCAGTACCTTAATCATGGCTGTTTTGATAATCTGGCCGTCAAATGACATGAGATTGGCATTTTGAAAATCCAGGTGAAGGGATTCAAGAGCTTTCGTCAGGTCAATAAGCACACCTGGCCCTTTCTCGCCGTAGATCTGTATGTGAAATACGCTTTCCTCCACCTTGGCAACATCCAGCTGAAATCATACATATTGTAGACGGAACTCTTTAGATAATGCACTGGAAATGGATCACTTTGTTCATCGAATAACACAAATATGAAAAATGAGAAAGAGAAAGGGGGAAAAAGAAAAGTCCGCTTACTTGGAGAATTATTTTTCGCCCTGGTTTGTTTAGGCGGCTACTAGTGCTACTCATTTCAAAGGAGGCAAATTCAAGATCAACATCAGCCACCACTGAACTTCCGTCAACAAACGGAGAATCTTTGCGCATGACGTCGGATTCAAGCTGTGAGATCTCTGCCTGAATGTCCTTCACTCGTTTCTGCAAGTCCTGCACATAGCTGATTGCGTCCCCTACTATTGACGCCTTATCCATCTAAGCACAAAAATCACAAACTTTAAATTAGATCTCTAGATTCTATATTTCCAATATTTCATGAACATGAAATGCATCAAAACAAATCTGTAAAGCGAAAAAGTTGTATTCTAACTTTTGAAATTTATAATCCTTCTCAGTCAAAATGAAGTACATTAAAGCAAATCTGTAAACCTTTACGATAGAGTTGTATTTAAATCCTCGACATTTGACATCATTCTCTGTGATCATTTTTCAGGCAGATTTACTGTAGGATGTACTTATTACCAGGTTTGAAAATATTTGTGTAAAGGTAATGAACAGTTATTATTGTATACTCTTACATCATCTTCTAAAGAATATTTGAAATCAAAAAGTTGCAGTTACAGTCCGTATCATTTATAAACATTCAAAACTTCCCTCTGAAGTTTATTCGTATAACTTTCCCAAGTTTAGCAAAGATTCTCCTCTCATATGAGACAACAAAATGAACAAGACGTTTAAAATCTCATTTTATAAAACTAGACATAATCGTCCAAAAACTTTTAAAATTTCAAAAATTTCTGGACTTTAAAAACCTAATGCCTATAATGACATACCTTGGTAATTTTAGGAACAAGAGAGCGCAGAACATAAAGCCTCTCATTCAGGCGGCCGCGCCGTCTTCTCTCGGAGATCAAAGTCCTGCACTCGGAAGGAGTAGATTGCCTCGATTTAACGGATCCTATATCTTCCTCATTCAAATGCCCTGAATCTTCCGAAGAATATCCAGATTTGACCATATCTCCACTGCTTTTGCCTCCCTGGGGACTCGTATCGAAGCCATTGTAGGCATGCTGCCATTGAGCAAGCTCCGAGGGAGTAGTAATGGCGGAGTCCTCAAGATTTGGCTTTGCAAGGAAGTCGTGAGAAGACCACAAGTTGTCGGGGGGAAAGCAGGTCCAACCGTTGAGATCTGTGAAGAGAAGAGCATCATCTTCTTCCATGGATGCCACCGTTCCATTGAAATCCAGAAATGAGTTGTTATTCTTTTCTCGTGATCCGTCGATCTCCATTGATGTGATTCTGAAAATGGATTGAGAGGTAAGGTTTCCTTTCAGATGTGAATTGAATGCAACTCACCAAGAGAATATTTTGATGTGATTTTTGCTGCTTTGCCCACGGATTCAATGAACTTGTGGGATAAAGCATCCCTCTCTACAACAAATCAGTTTTTTATATATTTATCTTATTTTACCTGCTTCCATTTGTCTTATTTTTCTTAGGCACAGGTTTTATGGAAGGAGCTTCCTAAAATAGAGCTGCTTGAAGAAATATTTTAAAGGTAGTGGTTCCTTAAATTATTATTTTTGATGAATAATCAATTTCTATTAATAAATAATGTACTAAGATTACAATTTAAAAAAAGGCCAGGGGATACAAGATCACCCCGCTAGAATTCACACGGTTGAAGCCAAAAACATTAACTATTCATTAAAAGAAAAACATATAAAGCAACCTTCAAGCAACTAAAGCAGTGTCTGTTAAGAGAGGTGGCTCATCTCTATCATGAAATCCCCAATCATCCTTGGCATTGGGAGGCTAGCTGGGAATAGTCTAGCCGTCAGCAATATCATCAGCAGCATCAGTGGCCTGGTCAACATCCTTCATATCAGGTCGTGGAGGTGAAATGGCCAGTTTCAAGTGAAAAGGCCATTTCTTGGAAACCACTTGCCAAGCACCAAGAGGAGGAGCCGGGGACCAGCTAGTGCCACTACGAGGCGGAGAAACTGAGCACCACCTCCATCCATCATCACCATAGCTAGAAGAGCAGTGGCAACAAGCTTGGGAACATAGGGTGTGCAAGTGGAGGCCTGAAGAGTTGTGCCTCTAGCAGCTACCTTTAGGCATCGAGGTATCAACTGAGGCATTTGAAGATACCTTGCCAATAGTACAAGGGGCACTGCCCCAATGATTGAGAAGCTCTTGAAGATGGCCCTCCTCCAATGCCACCTTGATTGCTTGCACTTGAATCTACATCATTACATTATTACAAATGCAGGCTTTAGTATACATAGCAATATTAATATCAAGAAAATTGTGAGTCAAAAGAACAATATTTCTATATTTCCACAGAGCAAACAAAATCTCCATCCTGAAGGTATGCCAAATATGGGTAAATTTTTGAGGAATCCTGGGGAAATCACCCAAAATAGTCATGTGCCAAGAAAAGGGTTCAGGCTGAAATAGTTTAAGAAAATCATGAATATAGTGCCATTCATTTTGAGCACGTTTACAAAACCAAAATAATGCAAGGACTCTGGTTGGCCATAGAATGGACACCTAGGATCCATAACTCCAATATGCTTGAGCCAAGGCCCAAGGAGAAGACCTCGAAATACCAAGGGCCAAGCAAAATGGGCAATCTTGGGTTCTATAATAGCACTCCAAATAGTGTCAAAGCACTTTTGACATTGAGAAAGAGAAGATTGCAAATGCCATCTATAATTGAGTGCATCCACCATCGGTAGATGCAAAGAAAGCCATCTATAACCTAGACTTGGTTTGTAACTAGTGAAAGGAGTGGCAGGATACCACTTCCAATCAGTCCACCAAGGTCTAACAGACTGAATACCCACTTTATGAATTAAGTTCCCTGGAATTACAGAAAGCAATAAGTCAAAAGTCTACCGATCTTAATGGGCAAGAAAGTACTGGACTTTCATATCTTCCCAAGATCTGAAACTCATGAAAACCCTAAAGAAAATATCTTTAGGATTCTTGATGCCTTGTTTGAAAAAATGCAGAGCACTAGCACCTTGAGTCTTGGCAAGGGGAATACCCTAGATGGCAAATAGGGGAGACCACCAAATGTTCTACTAGTTCAAAGAGAGCCCATCACAAAACTCATCACCAGACCAACGAAGCCAAGACTTGATAGCTTCCCAAGCTTTCCATATGCTCTTGATAACAAAAGAGCCATGTATGAGTACAGGTTCTTGTATCATGAGATGGGTGTGAAAGCCAATCCCCTTCCATGCAGGCCTATTGATAAGATATTCAAAAGAAATGCAATGCCAAATCAAAATCTTCTAAGCTTCATCTCCAGTGATGGCATGAATAATCCATTTGGCACACAAAGCAAGGCCTTGATTCTATGTGGAGAGAAGGCCAAGGCCTCCAGAATCTTTTGGGAGACAACAAAAATCCCAAGAAACTCTGTGAAAGCCATGATTATTAGAACCAGAGGCCCAAAAAAAATCACGGAGCAATCTCTTTAATTTTTGATAGGAGGCTTTTGAAGGATCCTAACAAGAAGAATAATAGACATGCACAGCTGCAAGGACTTTTGAGAAAATCTAGAATTTTCCCACAAGAGAAAGTGATTTTAAAAGCCAATAATCCAACTTCTTAGTAATCTTGGCAAGCATTGCATTCCATAGATCCACTAGTGATGTTTGAAAGGTAAAATGAATACCTAGAAAGTGGAAGATCTCCTTGTGAGTGACCCATTTCCATTCAAATTGGTTTAGCCAAGGTTGTTTTGGCAAAAAAGATTGGTGATAATAGAGTGTTTTATGCCATTAAATAGTAGAGCCAGAGGCTTGACAAAAAGTGTCAAGGAAATTTAAGACATTATTGATGTTTCCTTCATCCTCCAAAAGAGTTAGAAAGGAATCATCAGCAAAATGACCATTGACCAACTAGGAAGAGTATTCTGCCAAAGAAATTCCATGAACCAAACCTAAAGACATGGAATGGGCTAGCAAATAGCCAAACTCTTCAGCAGCAAGAACATAAAGCACTAGAGCCAGAGGGCAACATTGCCTGATGGAACGAAAAAGTCAAAAGGCATTAGATTGGGAGTTATTGATGGTAATGCAAGCATTAGCATCTCCAAAGAGAATCTCCACATACTAGAGAAAATTGGGACCAAAACCAAGAGCCTAGAGCATAGCCAAAATGAAAAGCCATTCAATTTGGTCATAGGCTTTTGCAAAATCAATTTTCAAAAAAATAGCCGATTGTTTGGACTTGGGAGTCCACTCCATTCCTTCCCAGAAAAGAATAGTGTTGTCAAGAATATATCTAGACTTGATAAAGCTGATTTTCTCAAGCCACATAATTAAAGGCATGAGGTGGCAAATTTTGAGAGAAATTAACTTAGCAATAATCTTATATGACACACTCAAAAAGGTAATGGGCCACCAATTGCAAATATCCTCTGGATCTCTAGCTTTAGTTATGAATTTAATGTTTCCTTTGTTGATAATAGCTCCTAGACTTTTAGAATGATAGGCTTTAGGATAAACTTTGTGCAGAACACGACCAATATATTCCCAGAGACGTTTGTAAAATTCACAAGGGAACCCATCACACCCAGGGGACTTATCATCTGCTATGGAGAAAACTACCTCTTTAAGGTCTTGGAGGGTAAGAAGTTGCTCACAAAAAGCACATTGCTCAATTGCTAGGTGGTTTGGAATAACAGAAATACACTTTTTGAGAGCTTCCTCTTGAGCAACCAAATTTCTCTACAAAGAAAAAATGCTTTCATCATGATGAACAAATGCTTGTACGATGTCAGAGAGACTAGAGAGAACAAAAGTTTCTTTTTTGATTTTTTTAATCCCAAAATTGGTATCATGGGCTCAAAGAGCCTGGAAGAACTCCTTTGAAGCTTTATCACCAACCTCTAACCAATGGAGGCAAGCTTTGATTTGGCCACCCTGAGTGGCATAATTATTTGCAACCTGTTTATCAAGTAAAGTTTGGCAAGTTGAATTCTTAGATCAACATCAAAAGGATTAAGTGTGAGAGCCTCAAAAACTTTTTTGAGTACAAAAGTAGTGGATTCATAAGACCTTCTGAAAATTTCCAACTATCATCCATAGATGCATAGAAAATGAGTGGTTCTAGTAATGGCATCATTCCACCATTGAATCCACCCTATCTGGGAATGTGGATGTGGCTCCAGATTCCAGACACATAGGATATGAGCAATAGTGGAAGCATACATCAACATAGATGTGTTGAGGAAGAATTGTGACTTAACAACTTTCTAGATAGTTGTTTGCCATGAAATAGAAAAATAAATGGGATAGTGATCAGATAATGTCACATCTAGCAAGGGAATGATAGGGAAATCAAGATCATTAGAAAAGGAGAATAAAAATGGTGCAATAATCATGGCACAATCAAGACATTTTAAAATGTAGTCAAAGCCAGCTCGAAAGTTGGACCACGTGTGTCAAACCCCACTATGTTGGTGACAGTTAGTATTGGGATAAAAAAGGCCCAATTTATTGCACATGTAGTACTAGGCTTTCCTTTCCCCAACTTCCAACAAAAAGGAAAAATGTCATCTTTGTTAGAGGCGAACTCAACCATATTGAAGTCACCACACATAACTCAAGTAACTAGAGGCAAGTTGTCAGCTAGCTAGCCCCACAATTGAGATCTTTCCCTAGCATCATTGGGAGCATAAACATTAATGACTCCAAAAGAATGATTGTCAATGGAAAGAAAAAACCAAATGGTTTTGTGCATGGGGTCATAACCATGCAAAATAATAGTAGAATAGTCTAGTTTAGATTAAAAATTTAAGCTTTCAAATTTAAGAAAGATGGTGATCTTCCAACTAATAAATAACATTGTGCGCTTTAATTTTTGCATTACAAATAAGATTACAAAATAGTTTTCTTTCAAAATTATTTTTAAGAAAAAACTATAATTGAATATTTGAAACTTCAAAAAAAATAGTTTGAAATTATTTTCTATCTATTTTTTGGAGAGGGTGGAAAAAATTTCTACATAATTAATTGGAATATTCTCCTTAATAGCAAGTTGAAAAGGATGAGGGCTACAATTCAAGATTTTTCTACTTCAATTTTCTTTTGTGTGGAGCTATGAGCCAATGAGGCCACAAATTCAAGGGACCTCATCCCCTCAAATCAACACCCCAGACCCATGAGCACAGAAGTGTAGTAGTGACATTGACCTCAAGGAGCACAAACACAAGGCCAACAAGCACTCCTAGCCCAACAAGGGTTCCACAGCTAGATCAACACAATCACCATTATCTTCATCTTCATGAACAACTATTTGGCATAGTGTACTTCATGGTTAGTGATACCTTCTAACTCTCATGGCTATTATGTTGAATGGTGACTCCTTCCAACTCTCGTCCCTAGCTTACTTCACTTCTTGTGATATTTACACAATGTACTTATGCTAAATGATTATTCCTTTTGACTCTCATGCCCAACATACACCATCTAGCTTGATGCCCCATGGTTTGAAGTTTGAATCTCTCTATCATAAGGGCTCACAACAAATCCTGCATTATTAGCTCTAAAGATTTCCAATTCTTAGTAATAAGTTTTAAAAACCTTTTTATTTAGTAAGTGAAGTAAATTGACTATGTTAATTTTTTTAAAGTAAAGTCTACTCTATAAGTCAGTGGATTTCCCATCTACTAATGTTTTCTTAACAAAAGCCCCTTTATGGTACCGCACTCTTAAGTATATAGTGCAAAAAAGTAGAAGCACCTATTTTGAAGAAGAAGATTGAAATAATCTCATAGATAAACAAGATAGTGCTCATGAGATCATAATGTTCCTTAAACATATAGCTTAAGCCCTCCCTCATGAAACCCTACCTTTAACTCATGGCCTCTTGATTTTCACATATTTTATAATAGGCTCTATTGTAATCTTATCAACTTAGTCATTTCATTATCTTTATTTCTTTGTAACTTGGAAATAAAGTTTATGATGTAGGAGCATCCTAGGGTAGTTGGCAATACTACATGTTGGTGGTATTTTGGCTTTGGAGTTAAGGACTCGGTCACCAAAGGAGTAGTGTTCAGTAATTTTGTGGGTGTAGTTTGGGTTGAGGAGCTTGGTGATTAGAAGGGGCTCAAGCACTAAAGGCTTTCTTGAGATATTCTTTTTTGCATGGCTTATACTATATTTCTTGGTACCTGTGGAGTTAACAATTCTTGTGGGAGCTTGATGATGCTTGTGAGTTTTGCTAATGCTTGACAGTATGGTTTGTAGGATGAAGTTCTTGTAGATTTTCTCAATTGAGTTGGAGCATTTAATGCATGTTAATTGAGATCATGATGCAGAGTGATCTTGTGAGTTTGTGTGGTCCTATTTGGGTCTTGGTTAGTTGTTCTTGATATAGTTAATAAGTGTTGTAATCCTCTTAAGGCTTTTGATATTTAATATATGTTGGAGGCTAATTTTTGGCTCAACTTGTATTTAATGTAATGGTTTATTTAATTTTTAGCTTACTAGGATCCTAGATATAAGTAGGGGGTCTTGTGGAGTTGTTATTGATATTTCTCCAACTATGAGAAAAGGATATGGAGGAGGAGAAAACTATGAACAACTAGTAATTGTAGATTGGGAAACAAGGAGATTGCTTGGTGAGCTTGTAAGCACAAGATGAGATCTTCCTTAGAGGTTTATACTAGAGTGTGGATCTAGAATAGCTAATTTTTGGGTTGGATCTTAAGGGATCTTGCACAACTCTTATTGTAATTGATTTTTTATTTGGTCATAACTGGGAAGGCCTTACAACCTTGCACATTATATGTAATTAATTATTTTATGAATAAAGAGTTGTGTTGGTATCTAATTGTGTATCTTGTATTTTTTTTTTGTTGTCTGGTTATTTCTTGGGGGCTAGGGCATCTACTTTGGGGATTCTCATGCCTTATACTACGTCAGATGATATTAGAGTGTTGGTTAACAGTTTGTCTTCCTTGATATTTTTGTTTATACCTTTACTCTTAGACTACCTAATGGCTTGTGGAAAATAAAGAAGTTAACAACATAATGGGCCAGTGTAGTAATCTATCAAAGATCCCTAAATTGAAAGGTACAACTCCCTTATCAATGCAAGATATGCAATCAATTTGTCTTTTAGGTTTTGGGGGTATGCTCTTAACTAGAGAGCAGAAGAGGAAGAAATCAAGTTGCCCAACACCTTCAACAACTTAGGAAGATTAAGGGGCACTAACTTACAACATGAAATCTATTACAACCTACATGCAAGGAATGGGAACATGCAAAACTAAATAAGATAGTAGGAAGAAATGAAGAGATGGTGAAATGAGTAATTCTTGGATTACACATTTATCTAATGTTTTGACAATACATGTATTGTCTATCTCTCAGCTACTCCACACACCAATTTATGGCTTTCTTATGCAAAGAACTATACTAAAAACACAGAACATGATATACAACACTGAAAAAAAAAGGAGATTCTTATGCTAAAGAAAGTAAAACATACAATCTATTGAACGAAGGAAACAAAACCAAGTTCATTCACATTCATTCAACTTTCAACATTGGCACATTCATTCCATACACTTTACTTCAAGTGAAACTTAATGAACAAAAAAACTTAAAATGAACTCAAAGTCAAACAAAATAGTCCCAACTATAGGGGTTTGTCCAAAGTAAATGTTTCCAATCTTATTAACATCATAAAAGGTTACATTTATAGGACTTCTGAAAATGGCCAATTACATGGATGATTTCTTCATAGAGCATCTCTAAATGGGAAGACTAGAAATAGGACACACTTGAATCATTGTCCATTATAGTGATTGACAAAATGCACATAATGGCTAAAAGTATGAAAGAGAAGGAGGCAAATGCCAAATGTTTGGAAAAGAATCAAAATCATCATGCCTTTTTAGAAGTAACTAATTTGGCTCTATAAGCTTTCATGGCATTAGTTAATTTGTCTAGCTCTTTGACATCTGGAATGATGATATTTTCAAATCGGACCATCTAGTAGTCATGCATTTCTATTAGTTCATCTATTTTGGCCACTATTGACTACAATTTCTCCATTTCTCTCCTTATGATTGCATCTACTGCTAAGAGTTCCTAGATCTTGGATACTTGGAAGTTGAGTGGGTCAATGGCCTCATCGACAAATGCCAACAACTTTGATTTCATTCTCTCAATGTCCACGAGCTTGCCATTAGTGGACAAAAAGGATGCTATGTGAAAGGTCTTCAAATATTGAAACAAAATTTCAATGGTCTTTTGAACTAGGTCATGCACATCCTTGAGCTCATTTATAGATCTCATGGAGCATTCTATAACAAACTCCTAGGATTATTTCTAGTAAAATAGTGACTTCTTGCCAGTCTTCAGAATCTCGTGAGTAATGGACACATTTGTCTTCATGTAAATTACCTCTTGGAGAATGGCCAATTGTAGCTTGTCTTCTACCTTCTATATGGATTTCTAATGGTTTGAAGCTACTTCCCTAAGCTTTTGAGCATCTACCACTAGGCTTCCCAAGTTTTCAACTAGTGGGGGACCTTGAGCCTTCATCTAGTCTACCCATGCTCAACCTACCTACTAGGATTGCCTTTCTTGTTGCAACTTTAGGAGTAAGTTCTTGTTCTCCTCTACATTCAAATCAAATTGAGTCAAAGAAGTTCTCCCAAGTGCGGACCTTACGTATTCTACTAAATCTATATTTGAGGCCTTCAATGTCTCCTTCTCTTATCTAAGCTCTTCCAACTTGTCCTCAATTTTCTCACTAGTAGACTTCCTCATGCTCACCATAGAGTCATGAACTGGGAAATTTAGATCCACTATCCTAATCTAGAAGTCATGCTTCAAGAGCTTATGAAATCTTCCTTCTTTCTATGGCTTATCAATCTCAACTAGCATATGGCCAGTTGTTGAATTTGTAGCCAGTGCAACAATCATCTTCTGCTTCTTTGTCTTCTTGGATATTTGAGAGGAGGTGACTTCTGTGACCAAGTCCTTTGATGGTGCTACATCCTCATATCTCCTCTTCTTCTTATCAATGGTCTCTTCAAGCCATGACTCTGTAGAGAGCACATTGATAGTGGATAGCAATGTAGTGGGATCAAACAGGTTTCTTGAGATTAATGGAGTTGGCTTGCTTTGATAAGCAATGGAAAATGAAGTGACCTTAGTTACCAAAAGGGCTAAGGTATCCCCTTGATGAGATGCATCTTAATTTTGGCCATCTATGGGGATAGTATTAGCATCCTAATTGACGACTTGAATAGGGGAATATGGCTTGGCCACTAATTTCCCTTGTTCCCTCCCCTTATCCTTGTTAGCCTCCTTCTCCCCTTTTTAGTTTTCAAAAGAGAGTCATCTCTGCAGGTAGGAGTAAGTGGCACATTTTTTTCTAGAGGCTAGTCTCCACGTTAGCCAATGAACTTTGGTGGCCCTACATATGTTAACTTAGTCGTTGGTATTGCAATTGATTAGGTGGCTCTAGCCAAAACTTCACCCATTAAACTAGTGCTTCTAGTCCTTTTCCTCCTTTCTCAGGTCCACTCCACCCATTTTTTTGTTTAGTTGATTATCCCCTATGTAAGAACCTCCATAGTATTAATGACTAGATCTATACACATGGTAGACAAAATCAAGGTGCCTTTGATCTTTTTGTAAGATATGGGGTGCATATAGTCTTCATTATTTGCAAGGTCAAAAAATCAATAAAATCATTATATAATTTAATCTCATAAATGGTTAGCCATTATCAAAATCTCTCCCATGTTTGGTGCTCATTGAAGCACCTGAACCAAAAGTCTTCAATATCCAAAACATGCATGTAGGCATATCCCAACTTCAAGTGATCCCTTGCAAAGTTAAGTGGATCATATTGAGACTCGAGTACCTCATAGTCTAACAACTTAGTTTTTCTCTCAAAGATCTTTACCAAATTCCAAGCATCTAATCTAGAGGTACATGAATATGGGCTAACTTCTATAGGAAAGGGAATCCTGACAATCTTCTTTACATTAGAACATAGGTTGTCCACTTCAAGGATTTGTCAACATATTTTTACTAGAGCCATCTTGTCCTCTACATATATTGTCAACCTCTTATCAAAACCATCATAGGCTCGTATTCACAAATAGGAGAAACATATAAATTGGATGAATGAGCATCTAAACTGGTTTATGGTCGAAATTACCTCTGGCAAGAATCTCTTTTTAGGGATTCCTTGCAATTCTTGAAATAACCTCATTGTGAAGGCATCGTTAATAGCTGCATACTCCTTATATCTTCTTTGTAGCTACATATTTGGGTAAAATTCATAAACTTTGGTGCACTCATCATAATTTGGGATGCTAGGGACACTAGACCACAAGTGATGACTTGTCAAAGCATAGATCAAATATGATGACACGTAGAATTGCTTGAACCCTCTTGCTGAATTCAACGATGATGAAAACTCATCAAAAATGATCTTTTCCTATTCAATTTGCATATCCTCACCACATATTGTGTGTACTAGGAACAAATTGTGCTCAATAAACTCCAAAATCTTCTCATTTCCTTTCAGTCTAAGGAGAAGTGTGAGGATATCCACAATCTCTCATTTTAGATTTGTGCTCAATAGAGTCTTTGGCATTTTTCTCTTCTTTAAATGGGTAGTCTGGAACTAGGTCCTATGCATGTCTTCCTATTTGAGAGTCTTCTTCTCATTAGACATGGATGTCAAGGACCTGAAATTGACATCGCAATACTACTCCTTCATGGGAATGTCAAATGTGGACTACATTAGTGCCTTGTTGATTGATATGAGAATAGACTGGCCAGGAAACAAAATCTACTTTGTTTTTGAACAAGTTGTATATTTTGATGCATTCCCTTACGAGCTCAGGTGCTTGCACTACCATAGGAAAACTAGTTGCTTCACCTAGTCTTCTCTCTTTAAGTTTCTAAATGATTGGGTGAATGGTTTGAGAATTAATTCTTTAATAAAGATCACCCAAATCATAGAATTTAGAGGATGTGTCTGTAACTTCTTTTAACTCACTCTCTATGCTAATTAACTTGTCATAACCAAAAGCTTTGACTGCCATTCTCTATGATTGCACAAGATGCAATTCTCAATATCTAGATATTTAAATATACTTGAAGAAATCAATTGCATTCAATTATGATGAAATAGCTCTAGGAATTAGAACTTTGGTGCCATATGACTGAAATTAAGTTTGGCCATTGATTATAATGGTAGGATTTTAATTTAATTCCATGAGTAATGTCTATTTAAAAATTCTATTCATTTTCATATAAAATAATAAGTTCCCGAAAGCTCTCTTACTTTACTTAAAGTAAAGTGATATGACTAAGAATCACTTAACAACATAAATTGTTTAGCTTTAAAAGAAGTTCCTTACTTTTCTTTAGAATTTGGAATGTAGATATACTTAATAATATTAACACATGTGGGAGAGAGAGAGACATTTATCTTTTTTGCAAACCTATTTTCCTTCTATTCAGAATCACAACATGGGGAGTAATCCTTTTGCTAACTTGCGCACTTTGTTCTTTTACTTTCCACCTAAGGCTTTGAACATTGCATTTCCATTATATTGAGGTCACATCTCCATCACTAACTTCTCTATAAGTATATTTTGAGCATCTCCAAAGGATATTCACATTTTAGAGTAACTCAAACTTCTATTTTGAAGTCCTTTAGAGAAGTGGCCTTTTTCATTGCCTTGCGCTGAAAAACTCCTTTCTCAACAACATTTCCTATACTGAAGCATAGTAAGCAACACTTTATTATTTCATCACAATCCAATAGCCTCAAAGCTATATCCCAAGCATGCCTTACTAGTTATGAGAATTTAAATGGCTCTTTCAACATTGTGTTCTCACTATTTGGTCATTGGGACTAAGATTTGGCTCGAGTTTATACACAATTAGAAGCAAAACAAAACAACTTTGTTTCCCTGAGTACACAATAGAAAACCCATAGACCCATGTTCCTTTATAGTACTTGATCCTATCTCTAAAAATTTGAATAAGAGATTCATTCTAGTTTTGATCCATAGCTTAGATCGCCTTGCTAACATGACATAACCATATTCTTAGCTTGTTAACCATTGTAATGGCTTCATCCTTTAGATTCACACTTTACGTAGTTCACTCAAGGGGAAAATCAGCTCGAAAGCTTAGAATCCATGGTATGTGGAATCTTAGGGAAAGATAAAAGATAATGAGGTGTGGAAAAACTTACTTCTCAACGGGATGATGCCAAAAGACATCTCAACCATGCCTAGATCACTTAGACCTCGTGTGCACTAGAAAAATAGGAAACCAACTTAGAAAGATTAGGTAAAGGTAATGCAAATGGGGACCTAGAAATTTTTTTATGTAGAGCACTCAGGAAAGATGAGAAGTGACATAATAGATATTTAGATGTCATATCTTGGACACAAATTCACTTTCATACCAAAAGACTTCAAGCATTAAGGGCAAGACTAAAACCTAGCAACATAGAGAAATGGTTGTTGCTAAGCATGTAGAGATATCATCGAAGTTGAGATAGTTTGCACCGAGGGTGAAGATTAGCTAATAAAAGGTTAGATCCAATTTATTGTTGTAGAGGGTTTACAAAAATCTTGGGAGATTCCACCAAGATAATTAGACCCTAGGGCAATTGAAGATCTTTATGATGCCATGGAAGGAAGGATCTCATAGATGAATAAAGCAAAATTTAGATATGAGATGGTGTTGATAAAGAGTGATATAATTGCTGAGATCATAAGTGCTATAGATCATGTACCTTGGCATTTATGAAAGATGGTTATGAGGAATTTGTTGAAGACTTTGAGGTTGTTGGATCAAGTGGTGGAGGTAGAACTAATCATGTGGAGAGACCTATGGGAGATAGGGCTAGTTAGTATGTTAGACCTTGATCTTAGGTAAAGCTGAAGCATAAGATGAACATTTCTAATTTCTCAAGTACTTTGAATCCTGAAGACCTCATTGATTGGATTGGTGAATTGGAAGACTACTTTGAGCTAGAGGATACTAGAGATGCTCTTCGAGAGAGGTTGGCATAAACTAAGCTAAAGGGACATGCTTCTCTTCGGTGGAAGGAATTATAGTCAGATAGAGAAGAGGAAGGTGAAATGGAGATCACTCGTTGGAGGTTGATGGTGACAAAAATGAAGGCTAAGTTCATTCCTACAAAACTTGATTTCTTTAAGAGGTTGTATAATCTAAAGCAAAAGGATATGACTATGAAAGATTATATCGAGGAGCTCTACAAGTTAACTATTCAGTTTGGGCATAGAGAATTGTCTAAAGAGAAAGTGCCTAGATATATTAATGGTTTACAATTCAATATTTGGGATGAAGTTGGTATGTTGAATATTTATTCTATTGAGAATGTTTATCCGTATGCCTTGAAGGTAGAAGACAATTGGAAGATGAAATATCAAGGTATTTCTCAAGGGAAGACAAGCATGACTACTTGGTAAAGGATAAAATGAGTTCAGAAGATGAACCAAAACCTATTGATCAGAAGAGAAGGATAGGAAGAGGTGAGTTGAAAGGTACTTGTTTTAGATGTCATGAAGGACATAGAGAATATGAATGTCCTAAGGCTAGTAAAAGAAGAGTTTCTATTGTGAATAAGGAGGAAAACCATATCAATGAGCCTAAGGAAGGAGACAATTTATTGGCTCAACAAGTACTAGTTGGTTAGAGGACACTGGAATCTTTTCAGAGGAGAAATTTGCTCATGACTCATTGTAAGTTAGGTGGTAAAGTCTACAGTATCATTGTAGATATTTGTAGTACTAATAACCTTGTTGATGAGGAGATGGTTCAAAAACTTGGTTTGAGACTTGAGTGAGACATACTTGTCCTTGTAAGATTGGTTGGTTGCAAGATGAATGTACTTTGGAAATGAGGGAGCAGTATCTTGTTGATTTTTCAGATTGGGTAGTATAAGGATCAAGTATTGTGTGATATTGTAGACATGAGTAGTTTCACATATTTCTTGGTATACCTTGGTAGTATGATTATAGGGCTATGCATGATTCTTTGAAGAATGTGATCACTATTGAGAAAGGTGGAAGGAAGCATTGTCTGATTCCTTTATAGAATGAGGAACTCGGTAGGAGGAACCTAAGTATTGGTAGTTGAGTTGAGTTAAAATATTTTGACAAGGTTGGATATTAGAATAGAAAGAAGACATGTGGAATGTTGGGGATGGATGTGAAGAAGTAAAATTGGAACAAGGGAAAGAGTGTATAAGCTGAGGACTTGGAGGACATGTATGTGAAGAACCATTTTGGGATTTATGTGTTGAATCCATAAGATGTTTTTCTAGCTACTGAGAACATCTTTTTTCACATGGGGTTTTTGATGTAGGAGCATCCTAGGGTAATTGGAAATCATACATATTGGTGGTATCTTGGCTTTGAAGTTGAGCTCTCATTCACCAAAAAGTGGTGTTCAGTCATTTCTAAGTGTAGTTTGGGCCAAGGGGCTTGGTCACTGAAACGAGCTTAGTCGTTGAAGTATTTCTTGACATCTTCTTTGTTTCTTAGCTTATACTATATTTCTCAGCACCTATGGAACTTCAAAATTCTTGTGGGAGCTTGGTGATGCTTGTGGGTCTTGTTGATGCTCATTAGTATGGCTTGTGGGTTGGAGTTCTTGTAGGTTTTCTCTATTGAGTTGGCGCATTTAATGTATGTTGATTGAGATCATGATGTGGAGTGATCATGGGAGTTTATTTTGTTGTATTTGGGTCTTGGTTCATTGTTCTTTATATATTTAATAAGTTTTGTAAGCATCTTAAGGCATTTAGTATTGAATATCTGTTGGAGGCCGACTTGTGGCTCAACATGTATTTAATGTAAGAGTTTATTTAATTTTTATCTTACTAGGCTGACTTGTGGCTTAGTTGGGTATAAGTAGGGAGTCTTCTGGAGTCTTTAGTCACATTGATTTAGCTTGGAGAAGAGGATATGGAGGATGAGAAAAATTTGAAGAGCTAGTAATTGTAGCTTGGGAAATAAGAAGATTGCTTGGTGGGTTTGCAAGCACAAGTTGAGATATTCCTTGGATGTTTCTACCAAAGTGTGGATCTAGGCAAGCTAGTGTTTGGGTTTCATCTCGAGGGATCTTGAAAAACTATTATTGTAATTTCTTTTGTATTTCACCATAATAGAAAAGGCCTTATAGCTGGACACATTACATGTAATCATTTATTTTATGAATAAAGAATTGCATTTTGTATTAGTTTATTTATCTTGTTTTGTGTTTCCACTATGTGGTTATTTGTTGGGGGCTATGATTCTCCTACATTGTATTGCATCAATTTATTTAAAAAACTAAGATTTAGTTTTTTATTATTTATAATTTTGTTAACATGAGTCAACATGGCCATCTAATGTAGTTATAAAAAAGGAACAATAAATAGATAAGGTCAAATGACTGCATTACATATAATAGTAATGTTTAACATCAATATTTTATCATATGACACTTCATCATATATATATATATATATATATATATATATATATATATATATATATATATATATATATATATATATATATATATATATATATATATATATATATATATATATATATATATATATATATATATATATAATGAATTTTTTTGTGTATTGTTTAGTTTATTTTGACATGTTTTTAGTATTTAAAAATATTATTAGTTCTTGTTATAGACAAGTTGCAATTAAGTTATTTGTAACTAGCTATGAAAAATGAATTTTCAACCAACTATGCATTTTTTTTTTCATATTAAGTATTTTTTGCTATGACTAATGATTGTATATTTTATTTAAAATTAGGTTCTCATTTTATTAAAAGAAATAAAAAAGTAGGGTCTCATCCTTTTAAAACAAAAATCAAATGTCATACAAACAATATTTTAACACTCAAAACACTTTAGCAGAATAACAAAAATTAAGTGACGTCCATAGCTTTCAAGAATGAACTAAAGCCTTTGAGTCTATTACAAATAAAACTTTCTAATCTACTATTAGATTGATAAAAAATTCATCAAAGCCTATCTTAGTAACATTAATAGCAATTGTTCCAAATTAAAATAAAAAGAACATAAAATTAGCCATATGGTATTGAATATGACAACTATCAAAGAAAAAAAAGAAGGCTAAAAGAAGGGACATTGTCCTTAACGAGTAGCCTTGTAAACACATTGAACTTATTATAGAGGGCTGGTGAAAATTCCTCTATACTTGAAACTTAAAGAGCTCCTTCATTAGAGTTTCATTATTGCCACAATATTCACACAACATCCCTTTCTTCAATAAACAAAGGGGCATTACAAAACTATGAATCAACTTTAAGAACCTTGAAATACTACCAACTTTTCATTCCATCTCTAGAATATTGGCTTTCATTTCTTCTATCTCTTGATCAATTACAACACACTTGTCATAGTTGTCAACAAGATGCATACCAAAGCTTCCAATAATACTTAGCTTAATATTAGTAATTTGTTTAGGACTCATTTTATAGGTTAACTCAGTTAGGCCCATTTTAAAGCTTTTAGGAACTTAAATCTAATTGTTCAATACATTGGATATGAAAATAATATGAAAATTCTGAGTTGGATATAAGTTTTATAACATTTAGAATTATCACAACCTTTGAATTTGAGGGAAATATGTTGAGTTAAAAGAGAAACATCTAATTTATTATATAATAATAATCATATCATAAATTGTATTATAAATATTAATGCATATTTTATATTTAGAATAAATAGTATCACATATTATTATGTAATATTTTAGTGTTATGATTAATCTTATCTTAATTATATATTAAAATAATCACACAATTTATCATTGTAGATTGTAAGTGCCCCTAATTAGAATTCTCAATTTACCCCCATCTTAGCACATATGGGTTTGCACATTGTTTTCATGTTGTCGTGACAAACATTAAATGTTTATTACATTGAATTAATTTTTAAATTTATATTATGACTGCTCTATTAATTGGTTCTTCCTAAAAATCAATTTGAGCTTCTAGTTCAAGTTCAAACCACTTCTTGGAGGAGGAGGAAACATAATCTTCACAAAGTTTTGGCCTTTAAATCAAACTAGGGGCTTATCCTGCAGAATTGGTAATATATTTCAACTTTTTGTTAGCATCATTTCACCTTTTTAGCATTGAAATGTTTCAAGAGGTATAAAAACAACTTGTCTCTCTTGATTGATAAGATACATATGTTGGAAAATTGGATAAGTGGTGAGTATGGAAATATATTGATGTTGTCATTTATGAAAACACATCATCTAAATTTAGTCAGCAAGTTGTGAAAACTAAGTTTTGGTTTGAAGATTCAATAGATTTTCTATCTATTAGTAAAGAGAAATTCTAGCTTTGAGAAGTCTATAGGAAGCATATTGGCATGTTAACACTTGAGAAAATATAGAATACAATATAAGGATATTACATGTTAGAGTGCAAGTCATTATGAGTTGTATGGACATACTTATGAAGGTTTTATTAGTCATAGTCTTGTCCATGCAGAAGAGAGAAGAGGAAAGAAAATGATCAATTGTGTCAAGAAATTATTTTGGTTGACCAAAATAATTAATTTACTAATTAGCAAAAAAAATCCTATATGTTAACCCTAACTTAGAAAAAGTAAATTCTGATATTTGGTACATGTGTGAAGACATGAAGGTCAACATTACATAATAACTTGGTATAAAGGAAATGTGAAGTTAAGTGATTTTTTTTAGACAAATAAATGCACTTTCTATATTATGCAAACTTTATTTTAAAGAAGAGGACAGACAACATATGTGAATTTCTTTATAGGGAGCTACAAAGGATAAATATTGTTGATATTAACATTGTCAAGAGGTTTTTGTATCTAATGCTTTTTTGTATATAATATATCATTTTAATTGCATTTTGGGAAGTGGTATCATCTTGTAGACCTTTTGTAGTTGTAATACTAACTCCTAATAGTTTTGAGGCTTCTAACAAGGATAGAGACACTATATCAATGCAATAGACTCTTATTAGGGTGAATATCTTTTAAAAGATACTTTTGATGAGTGGATCATTTTGTGGGTACCATTCTCACTATGGTTTTCCCTTGGCCAAGGTTTTGAGCTAGTTAACAAATAATGGTGTTATGAGTTGCATTGTATTATTGTTATGTTCCTTTTTAGTTTAACCACATGTGAATGTTTTAAGCTTGTAAAAAATATCCGTATTTGGAAAAAAAATTATTAAATATTTGTTGATCTTAGATTGGTTTTGATGAGTGTCAACACACTTAAGCCATTTACTTAGTTTATGCCAAACCAGTAATACATGTTGAGCACAACATGTAAATATTAGACCATGTTGAGTTGCAATGAGTGTTGAGATACTCATGTGTTAAGTCACTCATGTGTTGAGTCACTCATGTACCCAGTCACTCAAGTGCCAAGTGGATAGACCATGCCGAGTGATTCAGAAGTTGAGTAAAATAGTGGACACTGAGTAATATAGGTGATGAGGGTATGTGCAGGATCATGGTGTGCCAAAAAGTGATGATATGAAAATCTATAGTTTTAAAATATCTCAAAGAATTTCAAAATATATTCCAACTTTTTCCCCACCCACCTTGATACTAAATGAAACAATTAATATCTATATAAGGTCTACTATATCTTTTGATACCAAACCTATATGGTCAACTTTAAAAACATCCCAAAAATGTTCTTTTGACCTATTTTTACGTATTTTTACTTCAAACATGTAGCTGATAACTTTCTTTTCACCAAAATTTGATGAAATGAAAAGGGTTTCTTAAGAATGTTCTTATCTTTTCATAAATGTAAGGTTTGTCAAATTATGAGTTTAGTAAGTAATTATACTTATTTTCCAATAGAGTTATGTATAAAGTGTTAATTGACATGCTCCTTGAAAAATAACTATAACTTATAAATGGTACAATATTTTTTAAATCCAAAAGATGCATCACATTCTATGTTTCTACTACTATAAGGGGAAAAAAATGAAAATTTGAATTTTGTAGAATTTTGAATTGGTTAAGGTGGTCAGCCAAGAGATTTTTTTTATTCCAAAAATACTAAAGTCAAAAATTAATTAATTATTATTTATTTAGAATAAAAATACCCAAAAATATGTGTCACATCTAGGCATGAGTCTACTACTTATATCTAGAATATTATTAAAAAATATTATCATTTGATTTTGATAAAGGTTGTCAGACATACATCTACTTCTTATTTTTGTCCTAAAATTTTGTCATTTTGTATTAAAATTTAAAATTTTGATCAATCGATTTTTATTTTTTTGAGATAAGTCCTAGTAGTTCAGAAACTAGATTCAATTTTCTAGAGATTCTTTCCTCTCAAATTTTTGATATGAAGTTAATAACAAATAGAAAATTGCATGTCAAGTTGACATAACCCTAATTTTCTATTTTTTTATTGCCACTTAAGAGCATAGTTTGGCTAACCATGATCCTGCACATACCCACGAGTCAAAGTATAAGGATAAGTGCATTCTAAGAATCAAAGACTTCATATGCCTAGTGACATAGTTTTGACATATTTGTTTATAAGGGCACAAACAACTATATAAACCATTTTTGAGCTGACTTAAGATTGTATTTTGATATTTTGAAGATAAGGATGAATCTCTATTTCGATTTCTTATTCAATTACATGAAACCACTCAAAAATGGGAAGGATTAAGCAGAAAAATGGATCAATCTCAGCCGTAAATTCATACCTAACCCTAAGCCACCCAAGTCTTCTTAAGGAGGATGGAAACCCTAAACTATCCATAAATGAAGGAGAGTTGAAGGAATGAACAAGATAATTTGCATGCAGAGAATTCAAGGTGACTTAGAAGTTATGAATAAAGAGTGAATTGTAGAATCAATTAGAGAAGAATAGAGGATAAAGAAAAGTATACAAAATTGAGACATCTGATCATGAAGGATCAACAAGACATTGTTTAGAGGTGATTTTTTATCAGGCAAGCAAGTGCCAACCATAGAATCTATATTGAGACATTTTAACACGTGATTTAGGTTAAATCTCTTAAGAAAAGTAGTCCTAATAGGCTATATGAAATCCTTTAATAGGGTGCTTACTTAGTTGTAATCTGAAGTCCTCTAACAAAGCACACTTCTAACAAGGTGTTGAAATCCTCTCATAAGGTGAGAGCTAATAGTCTTTGTAATTCTTTAATAGGGTAGACCTTTCATATGGTAGATCATGTTTCATGGTCAAAACATTATAACCTTCATTGGATACACTTTATTATTGTAGTAGTGAAGACTTGTGGGTGTCATCCCCACCCTAGTTTTACCTTCTCACTTGGAGGGTTTTTGGATAATCATATTTGGTGTTATGTGTGTGATTGCTTACATGGTTATATGATTTAGATGCATATGCTTTACATGTTATTTCAACTTACTTATTAATGCATGTGATGAATGAATGGTGAAATTTTTATGGGTCCAAGTTTAAACTACTAATTCACCACCCCCTCAAAAGTTTACCTTTCCTCTTGAAATTCTAACAATTGGTATCAGATCTTAGTTCTCTAAAAGAGAAGCTTTGCAACTTTGAGGAAAGATCTTGAAATGGAAGTCTACAAGTTGGGAAAGAATATTGAAAACCAAGAGATTGAAATACATTTCCTACTACATCAACTGAATAAAGCAAGAGAGGAACTAAAGAAATATTTGAAGAGAAGGAAAGAGATTGCTGTTGTAGAGAATGAAACAATATACAAAGAGATAGACACTACCAAGCTATTTGCAGATGGTGACTCTAATGAATTTGATATAGTAGTTGTAGATCAAATGGAAAAGAATAAAGTCCAAGCTGAGGAAATCAGAAATCTCAAGATAGAAAAAAAATCACAAGCTATACTACTATGTGAGGTGAGTGAACAAAAGAAGAAAGTTATGGAAGAAAAAACCATGATTGAAGAAGACAAAAGAATTTTGGCCAACAAATTGGAAGAAAAGGCAACAGAGCTAACAAAGATTTCCAACATGCAATTGGATACTCTAAGTCAAATTATGAATCCTAGCTATAAATTAAATGTCAAGGACATTGAGATAACTACATTGAAGTTGCAAAATGAACAATTACAGAGTGACCTAAAGAGGTAAAAGGAATTTTCTAAAAGTTTCAACAAGTCAAATGAAGCCATCAAATACTTTGAGCAATTATTGAGATCCTCTAGATCCAACAATGATACATCAAGACTGTGCTACACAAGTATTGGAGAAGGAGAATAATCCAAAGTTGTAGAAGAAAGGAACATCAAAGGTTAGAACTCCAAACCTACTTGTCATAATTGTGGTAAAAAAGGACATACTACTAATGTGTGCAGGAGCAAAACTAAAAATTAGAATGTCAATCCTCAAGACATGACTCATTGTCATAAGTGCAACAAGCAAGGTCATTAGGCACATGAGTGCAGAATCAGGACCATGCATACACACAAATTTGAAGGATATTGCTAGAAGTAGGGATAACTTTAAGAAACCCCTCCCAAAAAAAAAGCCTAAAATGCTGGTGAATCCAACATCTTGGGGGCAAGAAAATTTTAATATCGAGGGCGATTTTTTTGTTCCATATAGGGAAATAACATATTATATGTTGGCGATTTTTTTCTTTTCCTTGCAAAAATTATTTTAAATGTGGCAAATTAATATTTTTTTCACTGACGGATATATAAATGATGGCTATTTTTTCTCTTTCCAAAAATGAATTAATAATGTTAGAGGTGAATTACTTGTTTTGTAGGAAAATGAATAATAATGATCTTGGCTAATCTTTAGTGGTAAACTGAAAAATTGTTTAATCTGAACGAAAAATTTGCAAATGTATTGACTAGTGACTGTACTGACTGCTGAGTAGTCACTTTCAAGTTTCAACTTGTATACTGTCTAAGGTGTGTTATTAATAATTTCATAACATCGTTACATTAGTGTCACAATTACCAAGTTGACTATCATCACTTTTGTCACGTTAATAGTAAATACAATAGTTCTATTGACCATTGATTAGTTAGAGATCAACGATAGTAGATGCATCTCAAGGTCACTTGCTTGAAAAGACTTGGAGTCACACGTAATTCTCCAGAATGGAGATACGTGGAAAAGTTTGCATGGAAATCATTAATCATTTCAGGCACTATTGATTGTCCACCATTAATGTTAGCACATTTCGGCATTTCACATACTTGAAAATTAATAGAAATACTAAAAAATAAGATATGGAAGATTGCAAATGCCAAAAAATTAGATGCAAGTACAATCTGCCATTAAATAGGCTCTTCAATTCCTCTTTCAATATCATTTCTCATATTCTAATTTCTTCAATTGGAATTTGATTTGTAGTTTCACTTTGCAGAGTTTTCAATTTCTTGAATCGTAGTCATGGATATGCCAATTTTCCTGAAATGCACTAATATGGCTTTGCAAAAGCCCTTTCTTGGAAAAATTCTTGATGATGTCCTTGCCATGGTTTGCAAGGTAGATGGCTGAAGTCCTTTTATCTGCCATGCTATATGTATGGTACTCAGCCATGAATTCTTGAGAAATGATAAGAGGTACTGTGTGTCCATGGATATTACCTCCCACTTCCTCGCATCTCTTCTCGACCTTGGAGGTAGGCAAATAGACATGTTGATGCTTTCATGTAACATTTTTAAAGAAATATTTTTAGAAGATGATGTCAAAATTATTGTATTGGCCGAGAAGGTACTGGGGTCAGGTATTGGCATCCCTTTTGCAGATGTAGCAGACAAGTGCTAGGAGGAAGGCATAGGGTGCATTATACATAAGCATCTTTTCTTGCTCTGCATGAATGAATGGCAACTGACTTGCCATTGAAAGTGGGCACATCTCGGAAGGGACATTTTGCAAAAAAGGTTGTTGTTGGACAATGACGTCAGCGAGACAGACTTCACGTGGCTGGATGAGTTTAGTGACATCATCTTCTCTAATAGATTCCTCATGGATGGAATTGAAGACCTTTCTGATAAAAAGCTTCAATCCCTTGGTCCCTCAGCCCGCTCATGCTTTCAGCCTCCCTAGTTCCTTGGTTCCCTGTTTAGTGTTCCTTGTTCCCTTAGCACTTTAGGGCAAAAAAAAAGTTTTCATTAGGGCAAAAATTTGCCAAAAAAATGTTTTCAAAATATCTATATTTTTCTTTGGATTGGGCCCTGTCCTTTTTTGTAAATTACAAAATAGTAAAACTAGGTTGATTAGTGATTTAATTAGCTATTTTGAATATGTAAGCTATGAATCAGTATTATGTACATTACACAGTCTAAAATATTATCAATAAAAATAATAGTTTTTGGCTTCTCAAATCGTTGTTTTTCTTAGTCTACGACTTTCTAAGTTTGTTTTTGGCATCTTGTTTCTCAAATTATACACTATTGAAATGTTACTGTTAGTCTGTGACTTAGTCAAAAATAGTGAACTATTAATAATTATCTATTTTCCTTTAATCTGATTGGTTGAAAGTTAACAAATGGAGCTTCAAGGAAAACTAAAGATTAATAGATTATAACCTTAACAAAGTTAAATATAATTTTGATAATTTATGTATCAAATTTTTATTTCGTACCTATCTTGTCACCTATTCCTAACTTTTTTTTCATTATGAAATATTTTAAATGATGAAGAATAGTTTATAAACAATTATCACAATTTTTAATATATGTTAAATTTTAATAATTTATAGATATTATAACTATATTGCATTTTAATTTTGAAACTAAATAATAAATATGAATATTGTATAATGCAGTTGCTATTGATCATCATTATAATGAATAATAATGACCATCGAGTCATCGACGGCCTTGGACAAATTTTGAGCCGATTTGGAGAATCTTTTCCCATCTGCCCAGATTCATCCGAAATCGTAATCATGTCACGATTTCGGATGAATCTGGGCAGATGGGAAAAGGTTCCCCAAATCAGCCCGAAATTCATCCCGGGCCATCGATCTATCAGATTGAGATGGTATTGGTCATTATATATTTTATTAAATTTATTATTATTATTATATTATATTACATGGTTATATTTATATTTTATTATATGGCTATGATTATATCATATGGCTATAATTATATTATATTATATTATAGTATAAATAATTATGTTATATGTTCTATTATATAATAAATAATTATAAATAAAAATAATATTTTTTTTATAATAATAATAAATCTTAAATGATTAGTTTACATAATATAAGTAATATTATTTTTAATTGAATGCCAAAAAATATATTATAATTTATAAAAAAATACATTATTAAAATATTAAATATAAACTAATGCACTTACATTAAAAAAAATTAAAAATATTTAACAAAAATAATAATTTAATAATTTAATTAAAAATAATAGAACATATGATATAATTATTTATACTATACTATAATATAATATAATTACAACCATATGATATAATCATAACCATATAATATTTATATAATATAATAATAATAATAATAATGATCATCGAGTCATCGACGATTTGGGATGAATTTCAGACCGATTTGGATAATCTTTTTCCATCTGCCCAGATTCATCCAGAATCGAGAATCTTTTCCCATCTGCCCAGATTCATTCAGAATCATGACACGTGTCACGATTTCGGATAAATCTAGGCAGATGGAAAAAGATTCTCCAAATCGACCTAAAATTAATCCCGAGCCATCAATCTATCAGATTGAGATGGTCATTATATATTTTATTAAATTTATTATTATTATTATATTATATTATATTACATGGTTATATTTATATTTTATTATATGGTTATAATTATATCATATGGCTATAATTATATTATATTATATTATAGTATAAATATTTATATTATATGTTCTATTATATAATAAATAATTAAAAATAAAAATAATATTATTTTTATAATAATAATAAATCTTAAATGATTACATAATATAAGTAATATTATTTTTAATTGAATGCCAAAAAATATATTATAATTTATAAAAATATACATTATTAAAATATAAAATATAAACCAATGCAGTTACATTAAAAAAAATTAAAAATACTCAAGAACAATAATAATTTAATAATTTAATTAAAAATAATAGAGCATATGATATAATTATTTATACTATAATATAAGATAATATAATATAATATAATTACAACTATATGATATAATAATAACCATATAATATAAAATATAATTATAACCATATAAAATTTATATAATAGTATAATAATAATAATAATGATGACCATCGAGTTATCGACGGCCCGGGATGAATTTCGGGCCGATTTGGGAAATCCTTTCCCATCGACACATGTCATGATTCCAGATGAATCTGGGTAGATGGGAAAAGATTTCCCAAATCACCCAAAATTCATCTCGTAGCGTCGATGACTCGATGTTCATTATTATTATTATTATATTATATTATTTAATATAATATTATATAAGTAATATTATATAAATAATATTAGATAATATAATATAATAACAATAATAAATTTAATAACCATTTGATAGTCTATAGATCGATGGCCCGAGATGAATTTCGGGCTGATTTGGGGAATGTTTTCCCATCTACCAAGATTCTTCTAGAATCATGACGTGTAACTTATGTACATCACTACATTATTTAATATTGACTTTGAGTCTTGACAATTTATTATGGTTAGATGTACATTGTACATAAAAGTTAAAACCATTAATTACTTATTACTTTCATTTTAACTATTAAACTTCAAGTATTACCTTTTTAGAGTATGAAGTTGAGAGTTTTGGAACGGTAAGATGAGAGTTCGATACAATAGCTATAGGGTTTTCAAATTTTAAATTTTCAAACACTGGCAGAATTCCATTTTGTGTTCTAATTTTTGAAGACTGAAAGTGCAAAACTTGGGTATAAAACAACAACACCAATTATCCAATGAGAGTATGATACAATAGCCATAGGGTTTTCAAATTTTAAATTTTCAAAGACTGGTAAAATTTCATTTTGTGTTCTGATTTCTAAAGATTGAAAGTGTGAAACTTGGGTATCAGACAACAACACCAATTATCCAATCTCAATTTTAGGTATTTAATTTTTTTCAAAAAAAATCCATTACAATTTGCAGTAATAGAAATCTTGATTTTAATAATCTTAGGTTTACACTTTACAATTATTTTGAATAGGGTTTGAAGTCTAATAACCAGTAGCAGCCAAGCATGGGAAAAACAAAGTAAAAAACCTCCCAAACAAGTGCACCTATAAAGGAAAAGAACACCATTAAACAACTCAGACAAGTGCTGCAAACCCCAGGTTTCACTAATGAATGTCATGATATTTTTGATCATGTTATCCATGGAGATTCTGGAATCATGGCAATTAGACATTCATTGTTTAGTAAGTGGAAAGATCTCCATAAGGGGAGAATTTATTACAAATATAACAACAATATGTGTGCATATACAAATAAACTAGCTACTCTAGTTACTGGATTAGCAAACCTCACTGTACCCAAAGTATTCCTTTGCCCTGAAATTGTAATGCTATGTGCTCAGAATTATGATGAAAATAGAAAGGCAATTGTAAACCAAAACACTCATGAGGAAATTTTATCAATAACTGAGAGTGAATTTTTCACTCTGTTAGACCTAGGGTTAGGGTTTAGAACATAAATATCTAAGGAGCGCATTGACTTGGATAAACTAGCTCAAGCTTATGACAAGCTAGAAAGAAGTTTTCAAGATTCATATATTAAGGGTTTGATACCCTCAAAGTCCACTACTAGTGTTACTGTTACACTAGACAAAGACCATAAGCCTCCTTATCAGTATGATATTTTTGTGCCATGGGTTCAAAATACTATTTCTTTGTTATCATTTTTCTTGGGATTGGAGAGTAACAAGGAAGTGGGGGCCAGTGTTCTTGAAATGATTTATAATATTCATTGTCATGGTCAGTCAGTTGACAATGCAATAGTAAGATATGATTTTGTTTGGTATATTGTTGAATTTATGCAACAACAATTACTAATGATTAAATAAAGTACAACTATAGGCAAGATGAAAAAATTTAGGTTCACAAGTTACTTGTGCTACCTTCTTTTAGTAAAGCATCGCCCAATATTTGAGACAGAGAACAACAAGCTTGATATTGAGGTCTATAACTTTGATGAGAAAACTCAGAAGAAATCAAAGACACCAAGTCTAGTATATAAGTGGACACATAAGATGAGGATGACTGCTAACAATAAAAACTACAACCTTGTAGACTTCTTTTTGGCACCTATTTACCAAAAAATCATAGGCAGTACAATGCTTAGATTGCTTGTGTCTTGTAAAGATTGCATTCAATTTGGAAGTTAGATTCAATTGGCTGACTAGTTCTTCATGGAAGAGTACATTGTTTTAAGGTTTTACAGTTTAGTGGTTGAACCCTACAAACTTCCAATGCATGTTACAGAAAGGGTTTTTGCATTGGAACATGTAAGGTAGATGGAGAGCGCAGATGAAATTTTTAGCAGACAACACAAAAAAAAAAAATTACTTCCTTGCCTTTTGCAATTGGAGGCCTCACATTTGACAGAAAGGCTTTCAAAGTGGCAAATGAATTGGTAACTTTTTTTGGCTTTCATTTTTTTAGTCACTGGAATTATGATCCACTGAACATAATAAAAACAAGACTTATTGCCAATGAGAACTCTGTGAGCAAATATCAACACCGGGAGATGCCATTGATAGAAAAGTTAAAAAACAAGGATTCGTGGGATGAGGTTAAGAAAGAGATGGAGAAACATGCAACAGAGAATAATATTTCAATGCAACAATTGTCATCCCAAATAATGACATTGCACATATTAGAGTCACACAAATTAGGGCCTCTGAAATACTTAAATTTCTATGAGAAAGCATCTGAACCTTCTAAGAAGTCTATGCCGAAAGCAATTAAAGAGGCATGCATATCTAAAATGTGGTGTCAAACTAAGATAACTAAGTTTTGAAAAATGAGGCAAAATTTGGGTGAACCAAAGACATCAAAATTTTTTGAGAAAATTGATGAGGATGACCTTTTCAGCACTTATTGGGATAAAGAGCATCCAACTGTACTATACCAACTTGGTAATTCTAGTGACAGTGATATTCAAAGATGGGAGGACCTCTAGTCTGATGCTAACATACAAGGTATTTGAGGATTTTGGGTCAACCAAGGGTAGAGATATTATTAAAATTCAAATGAGTGATTCTACTAAACAAATGTATGGTAAAGGAGAAACTATGATACAAAAAATGGGTTATGTAGGTATAAGGCCCATTGGTGCAAGTGGTGATGGGATTTGGAATCCAGTTCTAGTACTAGACCTACCTAAAAGAGGTAGTAAACCAATCATTGGAAGATCCAAGATTGAAGATGATTCATTTAAAAAGGGCAAAAAACATTATACTTCTACTTCTGAAGGTCATCCCAACACATTATTTGTTAAATCTTCAAATCTAGTTGTAGTTAATCCCACTGGCACTGGCACTAACACAGGCACTAGCATGGATGAACCTTGTGCAAAAAAAAAAAAAATTATGACAGTTACACCACAAGAAATGTTGGCAGTTACTTCAGCAATGTATGCACTAGTGGCTTCCGTACAAAACTTTGAAAATAGTCCTAAAATGCTAGGATTTGGAATGGGCCATCTTCAGTATGTTGGAAAACCTCAAAATACAATTATAGGTAGAGTAAGTTTAGCTAGAGATGGAAGAGCATCAACATTCAACGATACAGTTAATAATTCACCTTTCAAACGCTTAATTGTGTTAGAAAACCCAAATTTTAGTTTGAACAAGTTTTCATCAAAGTTTGAATTTACAAGTGAAAGAAATAGGAAAATTATGAAGACTTTGAAAAGTGATGTAGTTGTCAAATGTCAGGGATCTACTAACAGAATATTTCCAACATATGATCCAAACGATGAAATGATGAACTTCATGGCTATTATGCCCCCGAGTGGAGATAATAATCGGCCATAAAATGTAATAAATCATAATGAATACAAGTTACTAGTCTTCTTGAAAATGGATTTGTCAAAAGTGAAAAATATTGATAAAATCAATATATCAAAAGAGAGCAACAAAATGGTCAACTCTACACTTCTAAAAGCGGAGAGGGAAAACAAAAGGCTTATAAAGAAAATAGAAAAGTTACAGGTAGACCTTGATAATGTGAAGGCGAAGGAGAAAGCAGTAGACAATAGGTTCAAAGAATTGTAAAACAAGATAAAGAAATATTCTCCTACAGAGGCAATTGTCTAGCAAGAAAAGATGAATGAACAAGTGGAACATTTGACTAAAGAATTGGATGAGTTCCAAAAAAGACTTAAGAATGAAGAAGTGTCTACTGCAGAGTTGTTCAAGTCTGTAGAGAGTAGTGCATAGTTCATCAATCAATTGAAAACTGAGCTGGAATCTATTGCCAAGGAAAATAAAATTTTGAAGGATGAATGGGAGAAGGAAAAGAAAAAAGTGGAGTCTAGGGAAAGTATGATTTTTAATTTGCAAAAGGAATTGGGGAATGAGAAGAAAAAAGAGGAGTCTACTATAGACACAATCCACAATTTGAATAAACAATTGGATAATATGAAACAAAAAAAGTTGTAAACTACAAAAACTATCAGTGATTTGAAGGAGGAATTGGAGAATGCAAAGAAAATGGAGTCTAGTGTTACTGCAAGCACTAACACAATCCAAAAATTGAGGAGGGAATTGGAGAATCCAAAGAAAAAAGAGGAGTCAACTGTAAAGAAAAACCTCAATTTGAGAAAGGAATTGGAGAACACGAAGAAAGAGGGGTCTACTCAAAGTCTCCATGATATGAAGAAGGAATTGGATAGTGCAAAGAAAAAGGAGTCGTCCACTTCAAAGACAATCCATGATTTGAAAAGGGAACTCAAGCAAAAGAAGAAATTGGAGGATGAGAGGAAGAGAGCAACTGATTGAAAAGGAAACTAGAGGAAATGCAAAAAAAAAGTGAAAAAGAGATGTTTGAAATGAAGAAAAAGGTGGAGAATGTAATGGCAGAAAATAGAATGACCTCTTTCAAAGACCATCATGTGAAGGATACTATAATAAACAAAGTCAAGCTTATCAAACAAGAAATTTGGGACAAAATAATGATGATTAGTGATGGTTTAGTTGAATGGCTTGATTTAAATAGCAATCTCAGAGTTGTCTTTGAAAATGTAAAAATTGATTTTCAGGCTAAAAGACAAATCTTCACCAGTTCCTTAAAAGATCTTTCTAACCAAGTTCTCAATAAACTAAAGACATCTAGTGACAGGGATTTGGAAAACCATGGAATACATGACCACTTGGATGCTTGTGTAATGGGCATTAATGTCTCTCAACATTGTGAAGAAGTAATGCAAATTGGTGAACTGATCAATTCTACTTCCAAAGAGTTGATGAAGATGAATAACACCATAGTGAACTTGATGAATGTTGGATTACCAAATCCAGCTAACTCAGAAGGCACATTCATTGGAAAAGAAAATTACATGAAAAAGTTGCAGGGAAGGATGAATTCTGATTTAGGGAAATTGCTTGAGGAATTCACTTCGGAGGGAATTGCAAGTTGCATCAAACCACTATCAACAATGAGTGATGCTATAGATAGATTCCTCCTATCATATGATTCTATCTCTTAGAAGTATTTTTTGTTGATGAGACTACAACTAATTAGCTACAACCTCAAAAAAATGGGGCTTCCAAATGATGCAAAATGGAGCGCCCTAAAGAAATTCAATGAAGCTGGGTCATCTTCTCAAACTGTTACTATTGCTATCAGTGGCACTCATAGCTGATAGCACTAAGTAGTAACACTGTAACAAATTAGTAAGTGATAGAAATATAATCATTTTGTTACATGTTGCTATTTAATTTCAATTTTTAGATTTAATTTCAACTTTGTTTACTGTTAATTGTTATAGGAATCAAGAGCCAACATATCAGGATAGTTGGGCAGCCAAGCACTAGAATACTATGGCATATTAAGAATCAAGAGCTAACATATCTGATCATATATACAATTACAAATCGACCTATAGCTATTGTTGCTCCCTTGTATCTACAAAATAGAATTCATAGTCATTGCAATTTGACAATGAGTCATTTGCAAAAGGGTGTAATTGTTTGTAATTAACAATTGTTAGATGTATTATGTTACAGGATGATTTTTAATTATAAATTATAATACAATTTTTTGAAAATGGAGCTTATTATGTTAAATGCATTATGTTACAATTTCTTAAAGAAACTAGAATCAATGAAAATCTCAACATGTTAAAAAAATACAATCAATGAAAATCTCCACATGTAAGTACTAAGTTTGTAACATCAACATGTTCAAATTTTTTTTTTAAATTTAAGCATCTATAAAGGGACAGTGAATGAAGGCTATAAATTAACTTCTACAAACATGTTACATAATTAATTAGTAGGTAGAGTCTTAGATCAGAGCTACTAGCCTACTACTTGACTCACACAGAAGGTTGAGAAGCTGCTATAGTTGTCATTCTGCCTGGACTGGCTCAACATCACTATCATCAGAATCCTCCTCATTTATTGCATATAACATTTCATTGTTTGTTGTGTTTTCTTTAGATTCACTATCAGCGTCAAACTCACTATGCATTCCAAATTCAACATCATCTTCATTTCTTTGACTTTCAACATAATGATATGAACCGCTGCCACCGCCACTACCACTGCCACTTGTGTTTGAAATGTTGGCAATCCCTCTTCTTTGACATCACTTTCTGCAAATGCTAACAGCCCTGTCATAAGGGAAACTTTCTGCCTTAGACAATTATCCAAAATTTTATCAAATTTGTTTCTAACCTTTGACTTAAGGAACCCAAAGTACTGAAAACTCTCTCATCCTCCACTAAACCCAATATCATTGTCAAACATAAATTGGTAAGCTTGAAATCTCGTAATGGATATCTCTCACCAAGGTTTTTACAAAGCTTTGTTACCGCTTCCTCTTCATTTGAGTTCTCTATAACAGCATATTGTTCCCTCATTATGTTTGCAAAAGAGTATGATTGATCTCTCAGTCGAGTTTCATCTAAAATTTCATTTATGGTGACTCCATTTATTACTTTAGGTGTGCAAAAATGCTAAATCAGAGTTGTCATCCTTCTTCAAAAATTAGTTGGACTATTTAGAGATGAATATTGTGGAAAAACAATTGACATTTCTTTCAACAGTTCCTCTGGAGGGAATCTGAATCTGATTTCTGATGACAGATTATAGCAAACTCGCTTGACAGAGTCAAGCAAAAATTCTTTGATCTTCTTGAAGGCTTTACTTGTAACACATGAAAGTACCTTCTCTGGTTCTGATTCAACTTCTCTTCCTACTTCATTGGGGTTGGAGTTAGGGTTGATGCAAGCATAGTACTGCATTGGTATGTCAACACCACGTACCCTAGCATATACCTCATTGTTTGAACCAATATGTAAAAAGTTCCCAAGATTGTTCAAATCTGAGATTTCTAACCACTTTGCAAACTTTGTTTCATCTAATGGTAATAATCAGTACAGAGTATCTAGGCTACTACATGTCATTTTATGTAGCTTATTATATTTGACAATGTACATAGCTCTTTGTTGAACCTTTTTTATAATATTTCTCATGTCCTGTAGCATTGGGAGAATAGTTGCTAAAGTTAAGAGTACCTTAACATTAGTTAGGCTTGAATATAGCCAAGGGAATCTATCTCGCACATAGTGGATTAGTCCAAGCAATGACGAGTATTCAGACATTACTCGATGCGTTGGTCCATCCAAAGAGATCCATCTGGTATCATTGTCTTTAAGAAGCTTCCTCCCATCAATAAGTCCTATAGCAAAGTGTTGAAATTCCTGGACTCATTTTGGACTTCGAAAAAAGTATTGGTAAATCTCTTTGATCAGAGATTCCACTTTACTTACACAACCAAAATTGTTGACAATTCCAAAAGCTAGATTCATTTGATGGGTCATGCAATGAATGGGAATAGCATAGGGTGCCAAATCATTCTTGATCCTTTTGCAAAGACTGCCTTTATGACCTTGCATAACTGAAGCACCATCCACTCCAACACACCCCAAATTTTTGGAAATCTCCATGCTATCCAAACCTCTAGATTCAATTAGAGTAGTCTTTAATAATTCATATAAGTTTTCAGCTACTACACTACGATTCAATTTAGCAACAGATAGTAGAAATGGTTGACAACAAAGATTGTTTATAGTATAAACATGCATGCACACCTAGGAAGTATTATCAATTGATGTAACTTCATCTAGAGACAATGCAATGAAATTTGGATTATTTATAGATTCCTTCATATCTTCTATTTCAACCTGTGCAAGACATTTAGCCCATTCCCACCCACTATTTATTGATTAGTGACTGTTGGGATAGTTTTGAGTTTTCAAAAAATGCAATAATGTAGTCATTGAAGGGTAGTCCATCAGAGGGCATCCTCTACTCAATATATAAAAGACCACACCTAATTGAACTACTTTTTCTATATTTTTCACTTCTGTTGATTTCGTAATGAAATCTTCAATGGAATCTTTTACTACAGAACACTTCTCCTGTATTTTCTGGTGTAACTCGTATATTTCAGCATTCCTGGTATGTAGATAGTTCTCCTTTGTTTTCCAAGTTAGAATGGATTGTTTGACTCCATCTATAATTTCCTTGCTGTAAACTTTATTGACATGCTTTTCTATGGTATCAATTTTAAGCTGCAACCTCTTCTCCTTCTTTGTTATCTTTCTGCAAATCTTACATCTGCATTCTGCATGAGGCTCACCATCATTTGGATTGGGCACTAGTTCAATGAACTGGTACTTTTCCACCCATTCTAATTGAAAATTCCTTTTGGACAGATCCCAGCGAGATCAATATTTCTTCAATTCCAATTTTTTTTTCCCCTTTTGTGCATGAACCTAATTTATGGAATCAATTTTGGCTACTCAGCTGACTGGTCCAGGACTGACTCTAACTCTATAATCTTAGTTTGTGACTCCCTACTTGGGGGAAGTTCCTCCAGATCTTGTTCAAGTTCATCCTCAACTAAGATATCGGGTTCACCAACTTGAACTTCAATACTATTTGAGGGTCCAACTTGTGATGAATCTCCTTTTTTAGTAACCACTAGAGATCTAACTTGTGAATCTTGTAGGTTGCCAACATTTCCACCACCAAAATATGCCACTATGGTTCTATGTTTTGATAATGGTGGCCTCTCTTAGATTTTAGGGATTAGACCCCTCTTGCTTGACATGGCAAACTGATAAAGGCTGCAAAACAATATCAACTTAATTTTTGAACAAAAGAATTAACTACTTAGACTACATATAATAACAATAGTATGATTCATTCTCAAAAAAAGGGTACTACTACTACAGTACTACAGTCTATGGTACTACCCAATATAATTCACAAACTTAATACCTATAGGCTATCTTAGCATGTGAGATGTCCAGTCACCAGTGGACACTAGATAGTGAAATTTAAAAAATAACTAGTACCACTTACAAAATAATTAAAAAATCACTTGCCTTTTACAAAAACCAGTGTCCACAAGTCAATGGCCAATGCACTCAGCACTCTGAAAGTTCGGCAACAATAAGAAATGCTAGTCTCTAGACCAAAAAATAGAGAATTGTGTACAATAATAATTTCTTATAGTCCAATCTAGGTTGGTGAATTAGGTAGGATTAACAAGTAGGCATGTCAAATGCATGCAAAATACACCTTCCTATGCAAGCCCATAGTAGGAAATAGTTGGCTCAATGGGGTAGGTGATTGACACAAATCAATAAAATGGTTGGTGAAACCCATCCCAAGGGAAAATTTATATGGTTGTATTAATGCCAAAATAATGTTGGCCAATAAGAAACAACATGCAAAGGCTAGCGATATGTTTAAAATAAATGTATCCAAACTATATATCGCATTGGTGATTGCACCGATATTTTTGACCAATCATGTGATAACTAATGGGTGACCACCAGAGGCATGGCACCCTAATATGATAAATATCTAGTGATGTGGTTGGACCCAAATATGATAAATATTTGCCAAATGATGATTGACCTATCAGATGGGATTGTCAGACAGAATTGACAAAAGGATGGAAACTAACAGATCAGTTGCAACACAAATTAGGGAGTACATTGAGCAACTAGGAGAAAAATTTGAATCCATAATGACTAGCTACTTTGAAGACTTCATAGAGTCAATGAAGAAGAGACTCAAAATACCAGTTTCATTAGTTGAGAGACACTATATGATGTATGTTTTCTTGTTGATGTTGACTACAAATTTGTACAAGCTGCCACACCAAGGTTAACATGGTTGAGACCCTTAGGTTATGAGGTCAATGTGATGAAGCCTTAGTAGCCATAATAACTCTACTTGCAGAAGAAGTATATAAGATTGCACAAGTTTTTGGAAGTTATGAAATGGAAAAATCAAAGATTATCATAGAACTAAAAGTTTCCTCTATATAAAAAAGAAAGGACAAGCTAGTAAGGAAATTGGAAGTAAACTTTTGAGAGGGTGTTGAGGAGGAAGAGGAAGAAAAAGAAGAGGATGAAGAGGAAGAACAAACACAAGCTCAAGAACCTCTAGCTTTAACTCAAGGCATGCGAGAAGACAAAGAAGATGAAGAGACTGAAGGTGCAAAGGGAGAAGAAGCCAAGGAAGCACCTACTCTAGCTGAGTCAAAGAAGAGGAAGGCCAAGGCACAACCCATGGCAAGGGAAAAGAAAATTGTAAAACCAACTTAGCCAAAGCCTACTACAAGGGCCACCACATGTGAAACTACCCAAAAGGCCAAGGAAAAGACCAAGCAGATAAAGCAAGGAGGAAAAGAGTAGAAAAGATAAAGAAGGAAGTATGTGGCTCAACCAATTCTTATGAAGAGAAGATAGAATTAGATGATAACACCCAATTCAAGGAGTTAATTCACAATCCTCTCAAATGTTGAGAACCTATGTGAAAATGTCAAGAGCAATGCTGATTTATCAGGTTTTAGTCATATTGATTTTGATAAATTGGGTAAAGAAGAGAAAAACCAAGTGGAAAAGGCATTATATGCCACGATGGCAAAGTTCAAGAACACACCACTAGAATTTTCCAGCTCAATACCTAAAAGCCTATATGATATTGTTGACAAAAATGGCATTATTGTCTAAATTTGGAAAGACAAATCAAGGAAACAAAACTAGCCCAAGTAATGTCAGAGTTGAAAAAGGGATAAATTACTAAGGTATTCAAGAAATATGTAGTTAGGTTCACACATAAATATAGAGCCTTTAGCATTCTCCAAAATATTATTGAAGATGTTGGTAAGAAATCAACACAAATATGGAAACTCATTTATGGGTTAACCACTATAAAGAAAGGAGAAGTTGACCCTTCAAGGGGTAAAGATGATGAAAAACATGATGATAAGGAAGATGATAACAAAGATAACATAGTTGGAGGAGAGATAGAAAACCAAGATGATGACAAGGCAATAGCTAAGCAAGAGCAAGAAGAACATAGTGTGCATGACACACAATTGTTGAGTGTCAGTCCTCCCCATGACACAACCAAAACCACTAAAATTATAATTGTTAAGGATATATCTAATCCATCAATTTATAATATCAATCCTCTTACTTCAAAAGGTTTAAAGAAGATCTTAGATCAATCTACATTGTAAGCTAAACTATGTGAAAATCCAATTTTGGTTAGTGTAGAAGAACTACAAAAGTTAGTAATTGATGTCACAAGGGAAAAGGTGAATTCACAAGAACCACCTTCCATTAGCCCTTTAGTTACTAATGTAAAACCTTTGATCCAAATGATAGTAGATACATCTACCAAGGTTGTTACAATTGAGAAGAAAGTAGAAGAGAAAGACATCACTGTAGGACAATAGAAGGAAATAGGACAGATAGATTCATCTATACCTACAACACAAGAACAGGGTGCAAGCCTGAAGAGATAAAACCAAAGGTGAAGGAACAAATGGCCATCTATGCATTGATAGCTTTATCAACATCTAGCACTCCTACACAAACTCTTCAGAAGCCGAGCACAGATGCTACCCCATTGTAGATTTTAGCATGACACCTAATCTCAACAAAGGTTGAAAAGGTAATACATTATGGAGATATAAGCCTTGATGAAGAAATTTTTATTCCAAAGTATGATTATGATACTATGACATTAGAATAAATAGGCATTTTACAACAAGATTTAGAAAAGAAAAAGCATCAAGAAATGCTTAGGTCATAACATAAGTAGAAGTAAGCATTTCAAGACATCAAGGACATCTTTCTAGATGCATTTAGTCTATAAATTCCTGAAGAAACCAAGCCACTAATAGAAAAAATAACAAATATAGTGGAGATGGTCACTAATGAAGACCTTGATACAAATACAAAACTGTTAGAATGGTCTAAAAAGAAGTTTCAAAGAAAATATCTAGTGAGATAACACTACAACAAGTTGCATTAGCAACCAAGCTTGAGGATGTGAAGAAGGTACTTGAGAATATATTCTCATTGTACACAAAACTATGAAATTGTACACTCTTTACCCAAGAGACCAGAAGTCACATTCTGAGCCTAGAAAACCAAATATCTACATCAGATGCAAGACTACCTACAAATCCAGCTCAGAGTGAGAAGCATTTTAGGACATTTCTTTAGACATAGATTCAATTGGTTGTCTTAACAATATATGAGGCTAACATTAGAGCCAAACTGACAAGCATTCAAACTACCCTCACCACACATATGGAGATAATGCATAAGGAGCTAAGCTATGTTGAAACTCTACTGAAGAAAGACCCTAATCTTTCTACTTTATATGGTTCAGTACACTTTGTTACCAAGCTTGCAATCCAAACTAAGTCATTGAATGTTGGATGTGATAACTAGGATGTAGCCCTAAGAATAATAATTGATGTCCATAAATCCTTTTTGGAAATAGGCAACATAAGTGTATAGCCCATTTGACATAAATTCAAAAAGGGGGAGAAATATAATACAGGGGGAATAAAAACAAAGGGGGAGATATACATTTTTGGGGGAGAAACTACGAAAAATGGATAGATATCAGCTAAGAGAGAGCATATAATATGAAAGAGTATTAGTAACATAGTGCATTGAAGTCAAAGTGCATTAGTACAAACACATTTTACTCAGAGAGGAGAAAAAGATTTTGGATACAATATAGATATATTAACTCAGGGAGAGTTATCAAATTTTGAGGTATACAAAATAGTGTAACATTTTTGAAATTTTGTATATAAGCTGAGTCATGGATATGTTATGCTCAATAAATTAAGGATAATTGTAGTGCCTCTCCCATTTGACTTCTGTAAGTCATCCTGATGGATGCAACCTTGCTGATCTTTTGTTGTGATGGGATCATGATTGTGACCCTTAGTGGTCTACACTGTCGAGGTGTTTGGATTTATGTTTCTATATGAGATGCTTTGTTTATGCTTTTGACTAATCTATGAGATTATGTTGTGATTTTTGGTTCACTAAGGTTTGTGCCAATGGTTACCAAGATTGATGTGGTATCATGAGGTTGTTTCGTGATTACCCTGAGATGTGTGCAGAGATTGCACTATGTTTTATTACCATGCTACACTAGACTAGGTTCCTGTAGTAGTGGTTAGTCATGTTTATGATTGCATTTGCTTATGTGTTTTAAGTGTCTTTTTGTTGATTCTGTAATCAATCATTATTAAATGCTTAAGTAATTAGAAATGGATTGTTCATGTGGGATTATTTGGTTATGTCCTATGGACATTTAGCTTGTTATATTTTGATCTGAGAGATATCTGTTCTTATGTGATGCTTTATATTTGAGAGGACCTAAGGATCAAATGTTACACCTTGATTCTAGTATCATAGATTTTAGACTACTATGCTATTTAGTTAATCATATTGCATGACGATGCCATTTTGAGATGACAATGTGTTTTATGATGATATCTGGTTATCTGGTTTTTGGATATACCTCTGATTATGTTATGTGATGGATTTAATGCTATGGTTATTTACTTCATTCTTGCATTGTTATGCTTTATGAAAATGTGAGTGATGTAAATAGATTATTTTAATATAATTAATTAAACGGTTAAATTAGGTGATTTAATGCATTATTGCTTCGACTATGTTATTATATGCAATTGCACTTGATTGTGTTGTTTAGTGTGTGCAAGATTTATATCCCTGGCAGTGGCACATGGAGTTAGTGATTCAGCCATTCATATTTTACCAATGTTGTCCTTATATAGTCAATGTATCCTTTATTAAAATGTTTAAATTAAACCTTTTGGTGATTATTACATATGAACTCATTTGCATTATGTGATTAGACCAGTAAGTGTGTCTATGCATTTAGAGGTTCGCATTGTCGCAAAAGTTATTAAGGAGACTTATGTGTTTTTGGGTTTTTGAGCTTTTTAATTGATTTATTTTATTTTTTGGCAGCTTTGCCATAGATGAATTCCTATTTATAGGAATAGCCTATTTTTGTTTGGGTCGATTCGGGGTTTAACTAGATTGTCTGGTTAAATGCCCTAATCAATTATTCACCTAAAAAGTGAATAAGTATCGAAAAAGGAATTTAATTTCTCACTTCTCACTTTCGAATTGGAAAGTTGGAGAGTAAAATCCAAAATCCTCTTCATGAGGATTTACTGTTTTGTTCGTTGTGGGAGCTATGGGCATGGGATCATCATGAGGTTGAGCTCATTGGATCTAGCTCAAGGAAACCTTGGATTGCCATGATTTTCAACTACTTCTACGAGATATTTATTTTATGGTTCAGATTCCCATTTTGCCCTTTTGGCTGTGAGGTATAGCTTTCATGTTTTATTGTTTCTGCTCCGTTTCTACTTCTATTTTTGGTAGCTATTTGTTTGGAGGCTGAGAACTAGTGTTCCCCTCTGTTTCTGTATGTTAGTTCTACTCGGTTGGGCAGATACGAACATTTCTCTATTTTTTGAGATGAGGGTTTGGGTTTTTGGGCCATTATGCTGGTCATTTTTGCATACGGTGTCTAATTTCTTTTATTTTTGGATTTTTGAGGTTTTTGAACCCAAAGGCCAAATGGGTTTTAATTTTGGAAATTTTCTAAAATTTGGGGTTTTTACCTCGTTTTGTGTGTTGCCCTATTTTCTCAAGTTATCTTGGTACAATGTGGGCCATGGACTTGGATGATCCATTTGAATATCAGTCAGGCCACTTCTGCACTTTTGTGTTGCATTCATACTCCCAATGTTGTGTTTGGTTGAGTGATTTTATACCTATTGTTATGGTTTCTTTTGGACCTTTTCTTCGTTTCATGGACACTAGGATTCGTGTAGAATCCATACTCTCGAATTGAGGCTAGTTGAGTAAGTTCATGACTTTTGGTCTTGTTACATCATTGGGATTTGTGTAAAATCCATACTCTTGGATTGAGGCCGATTGAGTTATTTTATGATGTATGGTTTTATTGGCTTTGGGATTCGTGTAGAATCCATCCTCTTGAGTTGCTTTCGATTTGGTGTTTTGTTTTACATTGTGTTCTCATTCATGTCCTTGTGTTATGATCTTCGTGATGGTGGTGCGCTACACATGAGTATGTATGCGTACATTTTTTGGGTGACTTGCGAGGCCCGATCTTCCATGGATTTGCCAAAAGTTATGATCATTGGGGTTGGGATGGGAGTATGCATGCCCATAGGCACTTGTCGTAGGATGAGCATGGGTAGGGTAGGGTAGCATATAGAGGGGGCTTCTATCTCATAGCTTGGTGACCTCAGTCCCATAGGGTTGGCAAAGGAAATTTTAAATAAGTGATAATTAAAGAAAATGTGGGAATGGTTATAAAACTTAAGATTATAAAATGTGTGAGCCCCTGATTAAGTTTGAGGACACAATGTGTGAGCACTCATTTAAGTTTGAGGACACACAATCCAAACTTGGGTTTTTTTGATGCCAAGCGACTCTTCATAATGTTAGCCCCTACTTAGTAGCCTTTTGAGTGTTTGACTAGGACCTATACTCCTTACATTGTCTTAGGTTCTTGGTTGCAGCCATCATACTATCTGGCGTGAGTGTTAGCCTTGGATGTTGTGCTTTATGTGTGTTTTTGGTTGGATCTTTATCTCCATTAGCACAACGGGTGTGGACCTATAGGTTTCACGTAGTTGGGAGGCATAGCTACCTTCACCACTACTAGGGATCAGTGTATAGAGATGATCTTCTATCCTAGTGCGACCATTGCTAGATGTCTTCACTTGATACTTAGAGTTCTGGAGTATGCTTTTTTATGATTTGTGCTTTCATTGGGATGCTTGTATATCATGTTTAGATGATGTTAGTTTATTTGATGCATTCCCTTATCATGATGTTTAGCATATGATTAGATGATGTTATTTGATTTAGTAGTATATATGTTGCTTACTATTGTTTAGCATGTGATAGGTGATGTTATCTACTATAGGATTATCTTATGCTTTATCACTAGCATGTTAGATTTTTTTATGTTGATATTGTGCATGTTTTTAGTAGTAACATCCCTATTACGATAGTATCGACAATCTGGTTGGTGGCTTGGGATGTTATGCATGGGGGATGGCTAGGACCCACGATGGTCTTATGATGCTATTGATGGATGGGAGGATCCGCATACTTAGTTTAGTTGTTTTGTTCCTGAGATGTATTTCTATACATTGCGATGTTTCTTTTGTTCTCTTCGATATTTATTTCAGTATGTTCTTTGCTAATGTAGTCTAGATGGATAGATGTTCATCATTTGTGTTGTTCTTGCACTCGAGTGGTCATTCCTTGAGCCTTTGTGGATCCAATACTCCCTGGTGTGGAGGTTCTTTGCTCTATTTTGGTTAGTTGTTGGTCTTTTGTGTTTCTTGAAGTGTTTTCATGTTCTTTGGGTGACATTTGTTCAGCATGGTGTGACATTAAAAATGTATCGGACGCCCATGCAAACTGTGTCATATGATACTATAAAGTATCACATGCCTTCTTGAGAAATTTTCTACGACACTAGAAGAGCGTTGTACGCCTTCTTGAGAAATGTTGTACGACAGTGACAAAGTGTCACACGCCTTAAGGAGAACTGTCGCCCTCCCTTAGTAGGAAGTGTCGCATAGTTTTTTTTTAAAACCTGCACGAGTGGACAGGTTTTACTTTTTGTCGTGTTCCAAACTTTTTGAGGGTTGATTTGGCTACTCTTTTGGGTGTTCTTTGACCCTATGTTGTTGCATTTTGAATTCTGTCGATTTCTCTTGAAATCCAATTTTCATGTTTCTATTTTAGTCCTTCAGGGTTTAAAATATATTGTTTAAGTATAAGTTGATGTATATTTAATTTTTTATACTTAAGATATATTTTAATATATGCGACAAATCTTTTGAGATAGGTTTCAGACCTCTCAGAGATAAGTTAAGGATTCTAGGAAATTTTAGGACTTCAAAAATCCAGACTTAGCCAATTTTCAGGGCTTCATGATTTAAGGCTTAGCCAAATTTTAGGATTTTTCATTTTACCCCAGCTTGGTGTTTTGTTGATGAGTGGTCATTTCTTAAGCCCTCATCTTGTTTGTGGTAGTTTTTTTTGGTTTTCCTTCGGGTGTGTCAGTTTGGTAGTGGTGTTCAAAGATCTGTTGGTTATTGAAATTGTGGTGAAGTCTTCCATTGTGATCTTTGTGATCCCTATATGATGTTATCATGTGCATTCATACTTGTAAAAAAAAATATCTTGGCTTGATTTGAATCCTTGTTTCCAGGGATCTTCGGGTGGGGCATTACAATAATATTGTATATTCAAGTGTTTTTGACACTCATGTCAAAGGGGGAGATTATTGATCTTAGATTGGTTTTGACAAGTGAGTGTCAACACACTTAAGCTATTTACTTAGTTCATGTTGAAATACTAATACATACCAATTTAAAAATGTAAATATTAGACCATGCCAAGTTGCAATGAGTTTTGAGTCACTCATGTGTTGAATCGCTCAAGTGTCGAGTAGATAGACCATGCCGAGTGATTCAAGAGCCAAGTAAAATAGTGGATACTGAGTATTGCAGGTGTTGAGTCATAATATAAGGATTAGTGCATGCTAACCATTAGAGAATTCATATTCTAAGTGACAAAATTTTGACATATTTGTTTGTAATGGCACAAACAACTATGTAAACTTTTTTTGAGCCGACTTAAGATTGGATTTTGATATTTTGAATATAAGGACAAATCTTTATTTGGACTCCCTATATAATTACATGCATCCAATTAGAAAATAAGAAGTATCAAGTAAAAAAAAGGATGAATCTTAGTTGTAGATTCATATCTAACCCTAAGCTACCTAAGTCTTCTTAAGGAGGATGAAAAATGCTAAACTATCTATGGATGAAGGAGAGTTATAAGAAAAAACAAGATAGTTTGCATCTAGAGCATTCAAGGTGACTTAGAAGTTATGAAGAAAGAGTGAATTGAAAAATCAATTAGAGAAGAAGAGAGGATAAAGAAAAGTATACAACATTGAGACATCTGATCATGAAGGATCAATAAGGCATTGTTTAGAGGTGATCTGTTATCAGGCAAGCAAGTGCCAACTGCAAGATCTATGTTGAGACATTTTAACAGGTGATTTCAATTAAATCTCTTAAGAAGAGCAGTCCTAACAGGCTATATGAAATTCTTTAATAGGGTGCTTACTTAGTTATAAGTTGAATTCCTCTAACAAGACACACTTCTAATAGGGTGTTGAAATCCTCTAAAAAGGTGAGACCTAATAGTCTTTGTAAGCCTTTAACAAGGGAAACCTTTCATAGGGTAGATCATGTTTCATGGTTAAAACATTATAACCTTAATTGGATACACTTTATTACAACAATAGTGAAGATTTGTGGGTTTCATCCCCTCCCCAGTTTTACCATCTCACTTGGAGGGTTTCTGGGTAATCATATCTAGTGTTATATTTGTGAACACTTACATGGTTATATGATATAGATGCATATGATTTACATGTTATTTCAGCTTACTTATTAATGCATGTGATGAATGAATGGTGAAAGTTTAATGGGTCCAAGTTTAAACTATTGATTCACCCCCGCTCTTAGAAGTTTACCTTTCCTCTTGTAATTCCAACAATATTGATTCACCCCCTCTCAACATTTCATATTTCTAACTTGTTGGTACTAGATCTTTATTACTCAGAGAAGGCCTAATAGCTTCAATAAGATCAATATGGATATGGATCAACTATAGATGAACCTAGAAGAATCTCTTGGGGAACTTGATGAAGTTATAGGAGAAATAGATAGTTTTAGGAACAAGTACAAAGAGGTAAAAGCTTACATTCAAAAATTGAAAAAAAGAGATTGAAATTACTCATTACTAGTCAAATGATCAAATAAAGGATAGTGATGCAGTTTCTAAGCTAAAGAGAGAAAATGAGATCTTGAAGCATGAACCTAAACTTACCAATCTTAAGATGAGCTTGATGGGAGATGAGAAGAAAACTGAATCAGGAATTTAAGATTTGAGAATGCAAATTTAAAATCCAAACTTACCAAGGTGATATCTAAACTTGAGACTAAAAAGTTAGAATATGCAAAACTTGAGAAGTATAATAATATTGTGATAGGAGAGCTTACATAAAAATAAATAAATAAATATTAAGATGTTGCATTCTAGCATTGAAAAACTTGATGAGAAGATCATGGCACAAAGACTTACTTATGATAAGACTAGTATTGGTTACTATGAAGGTGAAACGTCTAAGAGATCTCAACTTACTGAGGAACCATATCTTGTGATCCAAAAACCTAAAAAATAACAAGATCTAAATAAAGAAGAACCTAAATAGTTTGTGAAACCTAAAGGGGTGAAAAGACAATTTACTAGAAGATTTTTTGCATGGAATGAAATCAGTTAGACAAAGAAGGATTATATAGGTAAGTATACTAACCATTTTATTTGTTATTGTCATAGTCGTTATGCTTATATACATAGAGCTAGTGAATGTAGGAGACCTAGATTTAATAATAATATGTATCAAGGTACTAACCATGTATCTAGTTGACATATTGGTGTAACTAATTCATAAGAAATGGAATCATGTGTTATAAGTACAACAATTTTGGAAATATTGTTAAGATTAACCTTAGATAGAAATAACAGTTACCAATATCAAAAAATAATAGATTGCACATAAGAGAACACAAGACACCAAGATGGGCTGCATCCACAAATAGCAAGTTCAATATTATTATTATCCAAAGATTACAACTTGATTACAATCCATAATCCCTTACATCTCAATACAGCCGCAAGAACCAATTTTTTCATCACACCTTATGAAATAATCCTTAATCCTAAGCCCTTTTATAAAAGTATTTTTGTCACTTTAGGGTTAAAATTAGTTACAACATGTTGGCTATAAATTGATGAATAAATAATAGCCAATTGGCGAATATTACCCATTGGTGAATAGTACCCCAAATTTTTTTTGAAGTATGTATAGTACTTCTTTGATCAATCACCAAAAACTAACAATCTCTCACTTGGGGACTAATCAAACTCCACACTAGATGACAATCTCCCACTTGGAGACTAATCTTGTAGCAATATTGCTACCACATGGGTCTCCCACTAGATCAAACCACCTTGGACTGCTATTTTTTTAATCTATTTAGTCTAAAAGACTAACTAAAGGTAAAGAGGAATTCAACCTCTCCCTTGTCACTACCTTTGTAAACATATATGTCATCTCTATGTATCTTGTCCAACTTTAACAATCTATCATCCAAAACTGATCAAATGAAATGGTACCGCAACTGTATGTGTTTTGTCTTTGAATGTAGAGCTAAATTCTTTGCAAGATGAATGACACTCTAACTATAGGTAAAAAAATAATTATCCCTATGAGGGTGTCCCAATTCTTCCAATAAGAACTAAAGCCATATCATCTCTTTGGTTTCCTCTATAACAACAAAAAACTCTTCCTCTATAGTGGATAAAGCATTAAACTTCTGTAACCTAGAAACTCAGTTCACTACTGCCCCACCAACAATAAATACATAGCCTATAGTACTCCACCTAGTATCAATATCCCATTCCAAATTTAAGTCAACATAGCCCTATAAATTAGTAGTAGAGCCCCCAAATTGTAAACACTTAATGGATGATCTCTCAGATATCTAAGAATCCATTTAACTACATTCTAATGCTCAATTCCTGGTTGACTCATATACTTGCTAAAGACTCCCATCCCATGTGCAATATTTGGCCATGTACATACCATAAAATACATCAATCTTCCTAAAAATAAAGCATAAGGTACCTTAGACATCTTATAATCCTCTTATTCTCTCATGGGACACATCTCCTTAGTCAACTTCAAATGACTAGGTAAAGGTGTGCTGATAGCTTTAGCATTCTCTATAGAGAAACATTGCAAAAACTTTGCAATATAATCAGCTTGAGATAATGTCAATTTTTTATTCTTCCTATCTATACAAATATTCATACCAAGGATTTCTTTTGCTACCCCCAAATTCTTCATAGAAAATGCATATGCTAACTGACAATTCAGCCCCTTAATGTGATCTATGATAGACCTAGCTACAAGCATATCAACAACATATAAACATAAAATAATGTAGCTATCATTATCCAACCTCTTAAAGTAAACACACTAATCATAATGAAACCTATTGTATCCATTCTTATGCATAAACCTATCAAATTTTAGATACCATTGTCGAGGTGCTTGCTTCAAGCCATATAAACTTTTCTCAATCTACACACTAAGTTCTCTTTACCCTTGACCTCAAATCCTTGTGGTTGTGACATATATATCTCTTCATCCAAATCACCATGAAGAAAGGTATTTTTAACATCAAGATACTCAAAATTCAAATCTTTAGTAGCCACAATTCTTAAAATAGTGCAAATAAAAGCAATATTAACAATAGGAGAGAATATCTCATCAAAATCAATTCCCTTTTTCTATGCAAATCCTTTTACAACTAACCTAGCTTTAAATATTTTCTTCCCTCCATCTTCTTCTTACAACCTATAAACCCACTTATTCTTGAAATCCCTTTTACCTATAGGCAACTTGCATAAATCCCATGTCATATTTTTAAGCAAAGAATCCATTTCATCTTTCATGTCAAACTCCCATTGAATCTTAGTATCCACTTGCACAGCTTCATCATAACATTTATGTTCACTAACATATATTAGTAAAATATAGTACAAAGAAGGAGAAAATCTCTCTAGAGATCTACTTAGCCTTTTTGACCTTCTAACATTCACTGGGTGTGTGGTATTTGTTGTTGCAATTGTTGCAGATCATGGGGAATTATTGGAACATCATCTTTTGGAGTATCATCTAGCACTTTAAGATTTGAGCAAAAGTGCATAACAAATCCATGAAGCCCAAGAAAACCTACATGTAGAAAATATGTCATGGAGAAGAATAAGACAAGAAGAGGCAAGGGTTTGATCTAAAAAATTCAGACGAAGAAAAAAAATATTATTCAACAAATTCTTTAATTTACAAAGAGATCAATCCTTATAAAAGAGATCAAAACTCAAAAAGGGTAAGCTAAAGCCTAAAAAAGCTAGAGTTGCACATTATAATTAATAAAATATTAATTATATGCACCTATGAGATAGCTTAAGAAAACTAGTGTAATAGAAAACTTAATTAATTAAATCAAAGTGATTTTATTAATAAGTGAGAACAAATAATTACTCTAACACCCCCCCTAAGCAAAGCTCAAGAGGTAAGCTAACCTAACACAACTATGAAAGTAGAAAAGTGGGTCCTGGCAACAAGGCCTGATCAAGTACCCAATACAACAAAATCTCTATGAAATGGAGAAATAGAGAAAACCACATGGGAAAAACTCTACTCCAAAAAGAGACAGCAAAGAATTTTTCAGAAGATAGGAACAATGAGAGATCATGAAGAGAACCATTAAAGCATGAAAAACCACAAAACTTTGTCAAAAGGTGTTGATTTGTAGAACATCCATAGAAATAGAAGGCACGAACTAAGCCTATCTATATGGTAGATGATCCATCTCATCGAAATGTATAGGTAGCCAGCTACTACAATTGCCTAGTATGTAAGATCAGGTACTAAATACATAGCTCACACTAACAAACCATTGAACCAAGGAAGCATTAGAACCAACAATATAACCCGCCCTTAATGAAAATGGGTGAGGTGATGGAAAATTGAAAAGATGGGCCAAAAATCTCCTAAAACAAAGGAACCAAACATATCAAGAGTGAGGTACAGACGCCTATAAAGGCACATGTCATCAACACATCATGGGGCTAATGTCATGGAAGGGACACTCACTTGACAAAGGAAGAGGGCCTAAATGGCAATCAACTATCCCCCCTATGGAACTTTATAAAAATGTGTAATTACAACGAATCATAATGATGAAAAGGATCCCAAAATGCAAGAGTGCCACTTTATCTCATTGTGTTTGCATAAAGATGCTTACAGTAAATATCAGAAATGATCAGAAAAAACTTAAGGTTGATACAATAGAAGGTACAGCCCAAAAAAAGCATCTAAAGCAACAAAATTGATCCCCAAACTCGAAACAACTAGGATAACCACTAGGATGGAAAAATGTAGAAGGTTGAATAAAATGTGCTTGGAGAAAAATCTTGTACAACAACCAACATCACTAAAAAGAGTGCAAAAGGAGCTTTCTAGCAATATAAAGAAGTCCAAAAATGGAGATCAAATGCTCAAGATACACCTCGCAGAGTGCAAAATAGAACATCTAGCTTTGACTACCAAAATAGGCAACCAAACTACATCAAAACCCCAAAAAACCTATACCAGCATCTCCATCTAGAACCAACTTTCTGACACATTTTTCAGATCGAAAAAATATGTCTGTATGCTCAAGTTACGGAAGAAAAACTGATAGGCTCTCTAAAAATGCATGAAAATTTACTTTTTTAATAAAATAATAATAATAATAATAACAAAAAAATCAACCACTGTCGTGCTGCCGATGGAGTGACAACTGGGGTGGTGGGCTTGTGGAGGGCTGCCTTGGGTGGAGCTGCGGCGAGGCCATGGTGGGGGCCGCCAGTGGAGACACTTGTAGACTGCCAATGGTAACCACTAGTGGTGGCTACTAGCGGGGACCGTTATCGATTCTGCTATGGTTTACTAACCTCCACAGGTTAAAAACCTCATTTTTTCAAAAAAATTGTGATTTTTGATAATTTTTGCCTCAAATTGCGTGTCAGGGGTCATACGTCCTTGTCAGCAAAAAAATTTGCCTCCCAGATCAATGTTGTCCAAATCAGACAAATTTTATATGAAAATAGGGGTTTTGACACCTTCTGAATCCATCTGTGAGGTCTATTTGGCCTCAAATTGCTTTGAAAATTAGTGATGCCCCTATTTTCTTAGAAAAAACTTGAAAAAATACCAGATCTGATCTGCCAAACTGTTGCTATCCCTTTTTCTTGAAACACCAAACAAGCTACAGTAGATCTGGCTCTGATACCATGTAGCATTTCAGCAAAAGTGCATAACAAATCCACAAAACCCAAGAAAACCTGCATGCAGAAAACTTGTCACAAAGAAGAACAAGACAAGAAGAGGCAAGGGCTTGATCTGAAAAACTCAGACGAAGAAGAAAAATATTATTCAACAGATTCTTTAATTTACAAAGAGATCAATCCTTATAAAGGAGATTGAAATTTTAAAAGGGTAACCTAAAGCCTACAAAAGCTAGGGTTGCACATTATAATTAATAAAATATTAATTATATGCACCTACAAGATAGCTCAAGCAAACTAGAGTAATAGGAAACCTAACTAATTAAATCAAAGTGATTTAATTAATAAGTGAAAACAACTAATTACTCTAACAAGCACTACATAAGCGTTTCCTTTCTTCTCATGTATTTGTAATAGATCTTTGTACACCACTGTCTCATTGAATATGACATCCCTGCTTCTTACAATTTTACAATTTTCAAAATCCCATAGCCTATAACCAAATTCATTAATTCCATATCTAATAAACACACATTTCTTTGACTTAGCTTCTATCTTGGTTCTATTTTGAAAATCTATATGAGCAAATGCTCCACAACTGAAGGTTCTAAGAAAAGAATAACTTACCTTCTTACTAATCCATCCTTCCTATAGAATACCAGAACCCAAAGGAGTAGAGAAACCTCTATTAATCAAATATATAGTAGTATTAATAGCCTCTACCCACATTTTTAAGGACAACTAAACATGAAACCTCATGCTTCTTGCACACTCCATTATAGTCTTGTTCGTGTGTTCACACACTCCATTTTCTTCTGGATTCCTTATAACAATTTTCTGTCTATGAATACTGTTAGTAGAGTAATAATCTTCAAATTCATGACTATAATACTCACCACCATTATCAAATCTAATACATTTTAATTTCTTTCCAGTCTCATTTTCAACCAAACCTTTCCATTTATCAAAAGTTTGAAATACATCAAATTTCTATTTAAGGACATAAACCCATACTTTTCTAGTTGCATCATCAATAAATGCAACATAATAATGAGATCCACCAAGGCAAGATACCTGAGTTGGTCCCCACACATCTGTAAATACAAGCTATAATTTCTCACTTTTATTTTCCTTTCCAGTCTTCACAAAACTCACTCTCTTTTATTTTCCATCCATAGAAATTTATATAAACACATTTCAGACCTGGTAAAACTTTCTTTGAATGAAGTACATTCATACCTTTTTCACTCATGTGCCCAAGTCCATTGTACCATGATGCTATATTAGAATCTACAACAACAGTTTATTCTTCCTACTCAATTGCAACAATTGTTCCTGAACATTCATTTTTCTCTTAAATAATCAAAGTAGAAGGAATAATGTGACTTGCACAAAGATATAAGGTGCCTACTTTCACACCTTTTTCTAATAAAAGGGAACCTTTTGAAATCTTCCAATTTTTATCATTAAAGTAACTAAACAACTCTCATCACTAAGTTGCCAATTTCCCTCTCAACCTTGGAACATGTCTTACCTCATGTAGTAGCCAATGATTCTCATTCTATAAATTAATCTTAACTTTTTCCTTTCTAACGATCTAACAGGGTTCATTATCTCCCAAATAAACAAGCCAAAAATCCCCTTGGACATAATCAATAAAATAACCTTTACGAGGTCTAGCATGAAATGAAGGACTAGAATTGAAAACCCATGAATCGTCAACATTCTCCAAAGATGGAAGTAAAGAATCCTCTTTGGATTTGATACTTACCACATTTGCCTCCTTGTTACCTTTTGGTTTATTTCCTTCATTTTTCTTTTGAGCCCAAGAAAAATTCTTCTTATGCCCTAGTTTGCTATGGTACCAGTAGTCATTTGGTCCTCTCAATTGAGACCTTTTCCCCTTTCACTTTTCTCTTTATTTCCCATGACTTCTGGAATTATTTCCTCTTTCAATTGTCCTACCTCTGCTTTGTGCATTCAATGCACTTCTTAATTTAGATCCACTTGATGATTTCCTATGAGTCTCCTCACTTAAAATAACACCAATCACATCATCATATTTTAGGGTGTTAGATCCATAAACAAAATTAGTCATAGCCATTACCAAGCCATTCTAGCTTCCAGGCAAAGAACACAAAATCAAGAGAGCCCTAATGTCTTCATCAAAATTAATACCCATAGAAGATAACTAACTAGTAACTATATTAAACTAATTTAAATGTTCTAAAATAGATCCACCTTTTTCCATTTTCATATTAAATAAACACTTAATGACAAATACCATATATGAAGTGGAGGGCTTTTAATACAATTTCACTAGGCTTTCCATTAACTATCCTATCATCTTCACTTTTGTAATGTTAAATGTCACTAATGGTGCCAAGCATAATTGAATGCTTCCAAGTGCCTTTTTGTCTAAAATCTCATGTTCCTCATTTGTCATTGTTCCCTAGTATTAATTTTTTTCTTTCAATGACTTCTATAAATCCTTATGATAGAGATAGTCATCCACTTACATCTTCCATAACTAAAAGTTATGCCCATTAAAATTGTCAACCCTTAGCTTACTCTCATCTACCATCACTCACACTCAATCGTGAGACTTCCACTCAACCATGAGACTTTCTTGCAAAAGATAACTCTAAAAGAACCTCACTCAGATACCACTTGTTAGGATGAACCTCAAACAAACATATTAATTACATGCAAATATAACAAATAAATAAAAAAAATAGATTGCACATAAGAGACCACAAGACATCAAGATTTAACATGGTTCACCCAATCCCTAGGCAACATCCACCAACAAAAATTACAATATTATTATTATCCATTCATTATAACCTAATTAAAAATTATAATCCCTTACAACTCAATATCACTGCAAGAACCAATTTTTACATCACACCTTATGAAACTGTAGATGCTCAAAAATGGTTCGTATCTATAATTTCATGAAAATGAAGCTCCATTTGACATATAGTGCACTCTTTGAAAGCAACAGCCTTCACCTCATTCCAATTGGTCCTCATCTCATATCTTTGGTCTTCTTTCATTCATATCTTCATTCACCACCATGATCATGTGTTTCGATACACCAAATCATCTTCATTTTGCATTCCTACATTCCTGCATCATCCTACACTATCTGTCAACCTTCTATGGCTTTCCACCTAGTCAAGCCTTATTCTAACCTTTTTTTGACCAATATTGACCAAATATGACCATTTTTTAATGATTTCACTCATGTTTTGACCTCTTTCTATCATTTTGGACATGCACACAAAGTTTCAGGTCATTCTGAGTCAAGTCGGGCTATTTTTGGCCCTTGGACCCTTCTAGGGTGTAGTCTGCACTTTTATTGCACATTTGGGCTTCCCATAGCACACTTTGGATTACCAAGTGCACACTAGGTGCATTTTGGGTGCACTTGGGGTAGTAGGATGCCCAGAACAACTCCCAGAGTCCCTATGTTGCACTCCAAAGGCCATAACTTTTGTGTTTCAACTCTGATTTTCAAATTGTCAGTTGCATTGGATTCATATCTTCATTGTGAAAAAATTGAGCTATCATTTTAATTATTTGGTCACTATCTTGAGTAGTCACCCTTGAAAATAATCTCACACCCTCGAATCAACATCACTTCTTCATACTAACTCATTCAATTTTATCATCCCACTAACTCTAATCTATTGGCCAACCTGATTGTATCTTAACAGTGTCTATCATCATTCATACCCTATTTTACATCAATTTCAGATCATTTTGGAACCATTTCAACATCATCATAAATCATATCAAATCATCTCGCAATCATTTCATATCAACTCAAAACCATTTCAAATCACTTAGAATCACCCCAAATCTACTTAGAATCACTCAAAATCATTCCTAATCAACCCATAACATATCAAACATACCAAATCAATCATCATCTATCCAATCCTAGGAATTTTTGTGGCTTTTAGTGCCTTGGAAACCTATCAATCTATCAAATCTTATCAACCTAACCTTAGTACTATCGAGGCTCTCAGTGTTAGGTAAACTTATCATTCATGTCATCTGATCTTTGACATTGTTGATTCTCTCAATGTTGGATCATAGCATTTTCAACCATTTAGTAACATTGCTAGTGTCTATCAATGTTATTATGATGAACCATATCAATCAATCTTGATCCTGTAGCATTTACAATGTCAGCTAAATCTTATGTATCTTTAATTCATGTCATGTGTCCTTGGAATGTTAGCAATTTTGATTAATCAATCAATCTAACCATGGCATTAGTCTACTTGTCATCATCATATTCAGTCCATATCATCATCACATTTTCATCAAAATGATATTGCCACACTTATTTAATCAATTTGGCCAATCATCTACTAATTTTTTCTATAGGATTAAATAACCCATAACTTAATCCTATAATTCTTACTAATTATTCTTCCTAATTTTCATCCTCAATCAATTAATTAATTTTATTAATTAATAGATTTATCATTCACAAACCATGGAAATTATTAATTTCCTAAGTCACATTTTCCACCATTTATTCCATTTTTACTAATTTCTATTTCTGTGGAATAATGAATTTTTAATTCAAATATTCTACAAAATATTGACATCATCATGACATGTGGGCATGACACATCGTGGATTTTTCTTTGACACTTGGCTAAGATATTTTATAATCCAATATTCTTATTCTCTTATGCAAATCCATATTTGGCTTCCTTTTTCATAGATTCTTGGCTTTAAGTGGGTTGAGGTGTCATATGACACATCATAGATTCTCTTCCACATTTAGCCATGTTTGACTTCCAAGCATTGTAGAATCCTACACTTGGCATCTTGTGTCATATGTGTCATGGATTCTCAAAGGAATCTCTTGCCAAGTCACATATACAGGGGTGAAAAATCCAATGCTCTCACCTTGTGTGTTTATTATAAAATGAGCATTCTTTCTCTCATTTCTAGTCCCTAATTCTTAAGTCTTTTCAAGTCCTTGGTTTTTTTGTATTTTCACTTCATCTCCCGCACTCAAATTGCAACTTCTAGTATTCTCATAGAACCATCATTATCATACAATTTTTCTCCAATATTGTGAGCACTATAGAAAATTTGGAGCTACATCACATGGGGAAGAAAGGAGGACATGGGAGCTACAAATGAAAGAGGGATTTTTAGATTTTCTTTCTTATTTTGTCATTTGGCTTTCATGGTAGACTAGAGGGTGTTAACATATGTTTATTGGGTTTTTGATTTTCTCATAGTCTGTTAGACATTAGCCAAATAATGAAAATGGTAGCTCAGTTTCTTCACAATGAAGATATAAATCCAAGGCAACTGACAGTTTGAAAATTAGAGTTGAAACGCAAAAGTTATGGCCTTCGGAGTGCAACATAGAGGCCCTGGGAGTAGTTCTGGGCATCCTACTACCCCAAGTGCACCCAAAATGTGACCAAGTTCACCCAATGTGCACTTTGTAAGCCCAAGTTTGACACTTGGCTAAGATATGTCATACTTCATATATTCTTATTCTCTTATGCACATCCATATTTTGCATCCTTCGTCATAAGATTCTTGGTCTTAAGTGGGCTTGACATGTCATATGAAATGTCATAGATTCTAATCCTTCTTTAGCCAATTTTGACTTCCAAGCATCATAGAATCCTACACTTGGCATCTTGTATCATATATGTAATGGATTCTCAAAGGAATCTTGTGCCAAGTCGCATATCTAAGGGTGAAAAATCCAATGCTCTCATCTTCCATGTTGATTATAAAATGAGCACTCTTTCTCTCATTTTCAGTCCCTAGTTTTCTCATTTTTTCACTCTTGCTCTCACATTCAAATCACAACTTCAAGTATTCTCATAGCACCATCATCATCATAGACTTTTCTTCAACACTGTGTGCACTATAGGAAATTTGGAGCTACATCACATGGAGAAGAAAGAAGGACATGGGAGCTACAAATGAAAGAGGGAGTTTTAGATTTGCTTTCTTGTTTTGATTCATTTTTCTTTCATGGTACACTAGAGGGTGTTAACATATGATTATTGAGTTTGTGATTTGCTCATAGTATGTTAGACATTAGCCTATTTTCTAGTCCTACAATTGGTTTTCAAATTATGGCCAATTGTGAACCTCACATTAGTATAAAATGTAGGATCACAATTGACAATAGTATAAAATGTAGGACCACATTAGTATAAAATCGTCACTAGAGGGTGTCAACATATGTTTATTGGGTTTGTGATTTGCTCATAGTATGTTAGACATTAGCCTATTTTTTGGTCCTACATTTTATACTAATGGCCAATTTTGAGTCTATTGTGAACCTAAACCATATATATCATTCCTATTGGGGCATGTTGTTATGGCCTTCTCATCATTGTTCTTTGACACAATTTTCTAAATCAAATTGTATCAAAGAGGGGCAAAATGTAGATGCTCAAAAATGGTTTGCATCTACAATTTCATCAAAATGAAGCTCCATTTGAAATATATTGCACTCTTTGAAAGCAAGAACCTTCACCTCATTCCAGGTGGTCCTCATCTCATCTCTTTGGTCTTCTTTCATTCATATCTTCATTCACCACCATGATCATGTGTTTCAATACACCAAATCATCTTCATCTTGCATTCCTACATTCTTGCATCATCCTACACTGTCTGTCAACCTTTTAGGGTTTTCCACCTAGTCCAACCTTAGTCTATCATTTTTTTGACCAATATTGACTAAATTTTACCATCTTTCACTGATTTTACTCATGTTTTGACCTCTTTCTACCATTTTGGGCATGCACACAAAGTATCAGGTCATTCTGGGTCCAGTCAGGCTATTTTTGGCCCCTAGAGCCTTCTAGGGCATAGTCTAGACTTTTAGGGTGCACTTGGAACTTTCATAGTGCACTTGGGCTTACCAAGTGCACACTTGGTGCACTTGGGTGCATTTTGGTAACACTTGGGGTAGTAGGATGTCCAAAATTTCTCCCTAAGCCCCTATGTTGCACTCCAAAGGCCATAACTTTTGCATTTTAACTCTAATTTTTGAACTGTTAGTTGTGTTAGATTCATATCTTTATTGTAAAAAATTTGAGCTATAATTTTAATTATTTTGTCACTATATTGAGTGGTAACCCTTTAAAATACTCTCAGGCCCCTAAATCATCCTAACTTTCCATACTAATTCATCTCATTTCCTCATTCCACTAACTTTGATCTTTTGGAGAACCTAATTGTATCTCAACGGTGTCTATCATCATTTATATCCTCTTCCACATCAATTTCACATCAACTCCCAACCACTTCAAATCAACTCGCAATCATATCAAACCAACTTGAAATCACCCAAAATTAGTCTAAATCAACCCAAAACATGTCAAACATCCCAAATATATCATCATTCATCCAATCCTATGCATTGTTGTAGCTTTCAATGCCTTGGAAACCTATCAATTTATCAAATCTTATCAATCTGACCTTACTACTGTCATGGCTCTCAATGCTATGTCACATTATCATTCATGTCATTCGATGTTCGACATCATTGAGTATTTCAATGTTGGATCATGGAATTATCAACCATTTTAATAATATTGACTACATTTGTCGATATTATTATGATCAACCATATCAATCAATCTTGATCCTGTAGCATTTACAATATCGGTTAAATGTTGTGTATCTTTAATTCATGTCATGTGTCCTTGGCATGTTATCAATTTTGATCAATCAATAAATTTGACCATGGCTTTGGTATACCTATCATCATCCTATTCAATCCATGTTATCATCACACTTCATCAGAGGATACTATGACACCTATTTAATGAAATTGGCCAGTCATCTACTAATTTTCTCTATAGGATTAAATAACCCATAATTTAATCCTATGTCATTTCACTAATTATTCTTCTTACTTGAACTTCTCATTTAATCAATATTTTATTAATTGATTGGTTCATCATCCAAAAACCATGGAAACTCTCAATTTCTTAAGTTATATTTTCCTTTATTAATCCCATTTTCACTAATTTCTATTTTGTGGAATAAAGGATTTTTAATTCAAATATTCCACAAAATATTAACATCATCATCACCCATGGGTTTAACACCTCATGGATTCTCCTTTGACACATGGATAAGATATTTCATAATCCAAGATTCTTATTCTCTTACGTACGTCCATATTTGGCTTCATTCATCATAGATTCTTGGCTTTAAGTGAGTTTGAGGTGTCATATGATGCATCATAGATTCTCTTTGATCTTTAGCCAAGTTTGAATTCCAAGCATCATAGAATCCTACACTTGGAATCTTGTGTCATATATGTCATGTATTCTTAAAGGAATCTTGTGCCAAGTCACATATCTAAGGGTGACAAATCCAATGCTCTCACCTTGAGTGTTGATTATAAAATGAGCATTCTTTCTCTCATTTCTAGTCCTTAGGTTCTTTGTATTCACACACCATTTCTCTCAAGCTAAAATCATAGCTTCAAGTATTCTCATAGCACCATCATTATCATATTCTTTTGCTTCAATATTGTGTGCACTATAGGAAATTTTTGAGCTACATCACGTAGGGAAGAAAGAAGGACATGGGAGCCACAAATGAAAGAGGGAGTTTTAGATTTGCTTTCTTGTTTTGATTCATTTGGCTTTCATGGTAGACTAGAGGGTGTTAACATATCTTTATTGGGTTTTTTATTTTCTCATAGTATGTTAGAAATTATCCTATTTTCTAGTCCTACATTTTGGTGAACCTGAAATGAACATGCTTATCTAACTTGGGTTTTCTTGTTTTGTGCTTGTAGGTGCAAGGAAGGAGCTCACTTGGAAGGGTATAATGACTATCTAAAATTCCTTATCACACCTAGATTAATTATGGGGTCTATCAATATTGTTATATCCTTTCATTTCATGCATTTTGTTAGCTTTCTACCCCAGGGTGTGCTTTGCTTTGTCCGGGTGAACTTGGGACACCTAGGAGTAGTTTTAAGGGCCTAGGAGACACCATAACCCCTGTCTACTACTCCTAACTTACCAACTACACCCAAAACTTGCCAAATATGCCCTTATTGGACCCAATTGCACCATGGGCACACTCTGAACTATCTAGGTGCACTTGGTAGTATAGCTATCAAAATCTTCAAATTCTAGGTCTTATTTAGGCACCATTTCCTCATAGCTAACCACTGACCTCCCAACTATGCCTAGAAACTACCAACTGCAACCTATTGAGCCCCAAGTGCACCATGGGTGTAGTTAGAATTTTCTAAGTGCAATTGGGGGCATTCTAATCCATTTTGGCCTTCTAGGGTGCAGTCTTCTCTGTCAGAGCACACCTAGTTTACAAAGAGCACACATATCACTCAGAATCTACACTTAGGAATTTTATTTTATTTTAGGACATAATTTAGAGGTTTTTGTGTTACTAATGGCTTTTTCTCAGCATGTGGTGATCATTAGATGAAGACTAATCATTGAAAACTACTAATGTTTGTTTGCAGGACATTGTTGAAGACCATTTTGTGTTTGTCAAAACCATGTGTGTGGATTCCTAGATTAGATAACACTTCATTTGGTGCTTAAAATAGACTTTTTCTTTTCTATTTGACATGTCTATAGTGTTTAAATTCCTAGGAGTTTCATGGATGTATCCTCTCCCCTTTCCATTCGTGGATCTTGGGTGTAAGAGAAATCTATGTAACTTCTATAGGAAGCCTGCCTTGGACCAGGATACTTGATATTGGGTATGCCAACTGATGACTTCAGAGTAGTAATAGGCCAAAATCCAAGTCAATATTTCAGCCACTATATAAAAATTGATTATAGTGAAAGTTGTGTCAATGGTATTCCTGAGTAATAGCTATCCTCCAGTACCCTTGTGGTTCATCAAGCCCTGGTTCTTGAGGCTAGGAGATCTTCTGAGGAAGTTTATCATTCACTTGCTGAATGGAATGCCCTTAATGAAAAATATGTTTTAGTGGCTAAAATAATTTCTATCCAGTAGCTCAAGGGGTCACCCATGCTCGTGAAAACATCCTACATTCTCGTAGTCCTTAGTAGAGGCAACAATCCCTTGGGAAGTCATGCCCCTTGGGAAGAAGATCTTGGTAGCCTCGAGAAGTGAGTGAGTTGTAAGGGGTAGTCTATGGTGCCAAGATCCTAGGTTATCCACTCTGGATAAGCATGGGTAAACTTTGGTTCAAGTAGGAATTCAATGGATACAGTCTTAAAGCCTAGGTTGTGGTGTGTTTATTCACTTTTAACAATAGTTATTTTTGTCTTAATGTGTCTTGCATGATTGTAAAACATTAATCAAGATAACAACCAACTCTCAAATTTACACCTTCAACCTTGTCAAAACATTACAACTTTTGTCAAATCTTTGTAAACTTTTCTCAAATACATTCAAGAGTTGGAAAACATTGCCATTTGTGATCCTAAATGTGCTTGGCATTACATAGGTTTCATTCTTCCATAGAACCACTTGCATTCACCATAGTTTAGGCCTCATACTTAAATCATATAGGTTTCATTTTTCATCTTTATTCCTCACTTAGTATCCCTCATCTTTCACATTACATTCATTAGGGTTTAGTTTGCATCCTTCATTCTTTGCATTTCACCCCCAAAAATTGCATTTTGCATTGTCCATCTTGCATCCTTGCATACCCAACCCTCATCTAGAACACTTTAAACTTAATTTTAGGTGTCCTAAACATAATTATAAGCCTTCATTTAGGTCCTAAAATTTTCCCCTATGTGGCATCAATCTGGAAACCCTAGCACCTAAAATTACCTTAGTTTTAGCCTAGCTTCCCAACTATGCTTTGAAACTACCAACTACATTCAAAATAGATCCAAATGCAACATAGGTGTAGTTGGTATTATCTATACAAACTTGGTAGTTTGAGAACCCAATTTGGGCTTCTAGACAACATTTTGAGGCTTCAACAGTGTCCTTAGGTACCTAAATAGGGCCCCTTATCTTAGCATGCCCTAATTTGCATCCTGCACTTCCTATCCTTCATTATCTTAGCTTAGGAAATAATTCCTTAGGTCATAACCTCTATTTTTCACCTCCTAACCCATCCTAACATCAACCCCTAGATCGTAGCTTCTTGGCATAGTAACTTGACAACCACCTTGCTTAGATTCAGCAAACATTTAGCCTAGCTTCCCAACTGTGCCATGAAACTACCAACTACACCCAAACTAGCCCCAACTACACCATAGGTGATTTTGTATTATTAGAGTGCACTTGGTGCTATCAAGGCATAGTTGGGCACTTGTATGACCATTTTAGGCCCTGAAACTGCATGTTAGGACCCCGAAACTACATCTTGAAGCCTCTGTACCTCCCCATTCTGCATTTGACCCAAAACTACATCTTGTACACAAAATATATTTTTTCATCTTAGGAAATGTACATATTGCATATCAAGTCAGTATAACCACCATTTTGAGCCCCCTAAATGTCATTTTGAACACCCCAAAACCTTTGAATTTAGTGAAAAATCTGAACAAAGTATGAGTCTTATAGTATCTCCTAGTGTTGATGGATGATGGATCTTGACTAGTCTTTTTATCTTTTCTTATCATTTTCTTTGGTCAAACTTTGTCTATGTCTTGATATATTTGACCTTTTTATCTTTAACAATTAGATCATTTTTGTCTTTTATCATTTTTTGGTCAAGATCCAAAGTCCATTATCACAAGATTAAACTCTTAGACAAAGTACTTTCTAAAGATTTCCACTAAGTTCAAAAACTTTGCATACACCCTTGCCATTACATTACCATATTTTTAAATGTCATTATGAATCACCTTAGTAGTATATCCCACTCATATTGCATTGTTCAAAACCTTAGCATCATTTTCACTATCAAACCCTATGAACTTGTCTATCAACCAAATTGTATTTTTGATCATTTATCCTTATTTTGCATATCCCAAACATATTATCAATCCTATAACACCATCCCTTACATATTCCACCTTGAATACATCAACCCCTAGCATCATTACCGAGTCCAAAATCCAACCCTAACCTTCATTTTTCATACTATAGGGCCATTTTCATCTCCTTTAGTCAACCTCTGAAACGTCACTTTGCATTTGCATTTGCATAGTTTCCCTAGGAAATTTGCATCTTTCATATCAAAATCCAACTTCATTTGGCATTTTTCTAGGTTGCATAACATTGTTAAACACCTAAAAATCCAAAAAATAGTCATATCTTTCATACCCACATCCTCATTATCAAGTTTTGACCTGTTTTACCAATTGCACCCCTATTTTACCAACTGCACACTTCAGGTGCATAGTTGGTAGTTTCAAAGCATACTTGGTAAATAGGTTTTCATTCTAGGCTCTATAACTCTAATATGCACTTCCATAGCCTTCATAGCATCCCAAAACCTTAGAAAATACTCTAAAATACTGATATTATTCATTTTTTGCATTTTAGGCACCCTAGTAACTCTATTTACCCATTTCATACCTACTACTTACCAACTACTTACCTTTAGGGCCCTGAGTACACTAGGGGAACATTTGGTACTTTCTAAGTGTAGTTGGTAGTTTAGGTGTAGATTTGGGAGATAGAAAGTCCATTTAGGTTTTCCTCCATTGCATCTGCATCCTAAGTTATCATGCCAGCACTTACTAGGACACAATCAGCTCAGAGACCTAAAGAACTTTATCAACCATTGTTTTCTAAGGTGGAAACACAAACAAAACCTCATCCAAGATAGAAGAAGAGAAAGAAAGCCCAACAAACCTTTGACAAAGACCAAATCGAGGCATCCCAACTACTACTTGTAGATCCCTTAAACATGTATCCATAAGATCACCACAATCAAGAGATGATGCGACAAACCTTAAAAAATGCACCTACCATGAGTTTTCCTTCAAACACTTCCCCCACACATGGGATGGTTCAATGGAGTTCTGAATTTAAACCTATATTCATGCCAATACCACCTAGAGGTGGAAGTGAACCAACCACATCCGAGGATGAACACACACACTCCTTTGAATTCAACAAACCCAATCCAAGTACCTTCAACTATAATATGTCAAAAACACAACAAGGTATTGTATTCCTAATTGATGAATCTAACACTAACATGGCATCACTGATGAAGAAATGGCTAGGGCATGTCAAGACAAAAAATTCTACAAGATATTCAAACATTTGGTAGCCTAAGAAATTGTCAAATTCAACCCAAATGTGGAGGGACCTATGTCCAAACATCAAACCAACAAAACCATTGAAAACATACAACCCATGATCAATTTGGACTTAGATAAGGGAAAAAAGCCTTTGGAGTTTTCAAACACAACAATGGCACCTATAAGGTCCCATCAATAACCCATGATCAAAATCCTCCAAAATATGTTTGAACACATCAACCTTAATACCTTGTTTGATGAACCACAACCAATGAAGGGAAACAAGACTCTTCCTAAATATCTCAAGAGGACATTAAGACTTGATTTTAGTTACATGATACAACAACAAGAAGCACCTAAAGGGACTTGTGCTCTATGGATGCTAGATATACCTCCTTTGGAGACAAATCAACAAAGTGTACCTTTGCTCCTAACTCTACCAAGTGTTATGGCATCAAATGTTATGGAGCCTCCTAGGAGTATACTAGGTGAAACATCAACTACAACAATCCCTATTAATGCACAAAAGAAAATTCTTATTGATATCACACCTATTCCAAAAAGGAGCGCACCTCATTGTCAAGTCAATATGATGTCCCAGGCAAAAACTTCTAACACACAAAGGTACCATAGCAAAAATACCAACATGGTGGTCAATTTGCAAGGAGTCAACTCCCATGAAAACATCAACCTATAGTGGTACAAGGACTTAACACTTCCAACCCACAACCAAGTCTACAACCACTTAACACACATTTCACATATCAACAACAACATCAACCACAACAATAACAACCTCAAGTGGTGCAGACATCCAACATCCCTAATACGTAGTCCAATGTGAACCCACTTGACTCTCATGCAATGTATCAATAATAATTCCAAAAACAACAAGCCATGTTTGCTAAAAAACAAGAGCAACTCAAGCAACAACTAGAATACCAAAGATGCCTTGAGCAAAAAATTGCATACCAGAAACATTTGTTACAACAACAGCATGTGCCACAACAACCTCAACAGACACTTCTACAACAAAAATCACATACATGGTCTCACATGCAACCAATAGAGGTATCCCAACAACAATTGCAACAAATGACACAACAAAAACACATGGTACATCAATCACAGTCAATATCACAAAATTTCCACATCAAATACCACAAAAAGTACCCAACAATAGGGACCCTTCTGTCTTCGAGGTGCGAACATACCTCCACCACCTAGTGACACATCACTAGACTCATTAGACATAGAAATGTCAGAACCAAGTATACATAGCTCCTGCCAAAACAAATAGTCTACTTGTAGGCACAAAGGATGTGAAGGAAAGACTAGCATGCAAAACCCTAATCAAGAGCTAATGCAAAAATTCAAACAACTTTCCAAACAAGTTGAGGCATTGGGAGTCCAAAATAAATAGGCTCTATATATAGAAAGGGACCTACATCCTAATCCATTTGCCAAAATTCTATATATGCCTCGATTCCCAAAACATGTTGAGGCTCCAAGGTTTAAAAAATATTGAGGAAAAGGCAACCCTATTAATCACATCTGAGAATTTTGTGTCTCTTTTACCTAACTCAGTGATGAGCCTACTTACCTCATCAAGTTGTTTCCCTATTCTCTAGGTGGGCCTACACTCAAATGGTACTTCAAACTTCTTGGAACTATCAAATCTTGGTCAAAGCTTGTAGACAAGTTCATCTCCCACTTTGCTTTCAACATTGCAAATGAGGTGATACTCTCTGATTTGTGCTCAACTAAAAACAAGATGGGAGAACCATTTATCACATTCTTACTATTTTGGAGAAGATTAGTCAGTAGATGCTCACTAGACATTCCTGAAGAACAAAAAATAAACTTATGCATTGAAAACTTAGTCCCGAACTTAATGTATGAACTCAAAGTCAAGAGTCCAAGCACCATTTCTAAATTGATGAAAAAAGGCACTAGTATTGAAGATGCTCTTGTTTGTAAGGGAATCCTCAAGATAAATAAGGAAAACGTAAACACCAACTCATCTAATGGCAAGGAAAAAAAATTCTCCAAAAACAATAATATGACCAATGATGGCATTGTGGATGCCCATATGATTAGCACAACACATACTCAACTTACTTTAAAAGGTGCAAATCGTATGAATTCACAAACTCCCAATCAAACATTAGCTCCACAATAGAAAACTGAGACTTCCATGTAGGAAAAGCCCCAAAGACACCCTAAAATCAAGGACAAGAAATTCACACCATTTGGGATACCTCTTTAGACTACACTACAATAGTTACTCAGTAATAACTTCCTATAGTTACCCCTGATCAAAGAAAAACCATTAACTAAAGAAGATTGGTGGGATGACAAAAAATTCTATGATTACCACCTCACCAAAGGACATAAAACCTCATCATGTTTCCAACTAAAGCATGCAATAGAAGACCTTATTGATGATGGTATAATCATAGTCAATCCGCCAGTGCTAGAATCCAACTCTAATCACATGAGCTTCAAAGATCCTTTGGGTAATCATGACAAAAAGAAACCCTCCAGTTTAAACTCAAACTCACAAGGTAATGTGAATTACACATGCACTAGATATGACTAAACCATTAACTATTTCAATGAGTCAGATTCCTGGATATCCACATTCACGTTAAAAGTTGAAAATCCCCATTGCACTGTCACTATGTGTCTTACCAAGTTCACCCTACCTGGAGCTCCTTCTAGGCCTACTGCCTCTGCTAGACCTACACCCACTAGTAGGCCTAATGCTCATACTTCATCTAATTATAGCCTTGTTGAATAGATTGGAAAGGCACCTATGAAAATATCCATTTTGGACCTACTATATGCATCTCCCCAACATTAGAAGATCTCGGATCAAGCCCTTAAAGAGTCAATAGTCCCAAATAACAAGGATGTTGCCAAGTTCCAAGCCATGGTTGGGAACGTATCTGCCTCACAACATATCACCTTTTTTGAAATTTCATTTTTCTGATTTTATATGATATTTCAAGCCTCTAATCAGATCTTTAAGATCAAACAACCAATCTTTCAAAGATCCACCAATTTCTCAATAAACCCCAAATCGGGTATGCCGGAAATAGTGCCAACAACTTCACAGCTTCACATATTATTAGTAAATCTGAAAATGGAGATTTTTATAGAAATTTCAGCAGCATTAAAGCCTACAAAATGAAATTTTCATATCTGTATAACATTTACACAAAAGCTCCCAAACGGAGGATAAAAACAATGCTCATCGGGCTCCCAAAAATAACATAGAATAGCCCGAAAACACCACAAAAACACTAATAATCTATCATAGAAGTATAATCATGACCAAATAAATATATTCAGCTCTATTTTAACATCTAAAAGTCTGAAATACAGCAGCAACCCAAACTGATATGAAATACTCAACTGGAAACACCAAACTCTTACAGAAACCACACCCGAAAAACCACAAATTGCACTGTTTAGCACAAAGGCAAACTCTGCATGAGCATGCACATGGAATGGCTTCAAACTCCCATCCTTAGCCTTCCTAGAAACCTGAAAAATCCCATTCTTGGGTCTCCTTCTCCACAAGTTTGGCAGCCTCTGAAGAATAACAAAGAAATGAGCAAAAATCAAGTTCTGGAATGAGCCCAAAATGCCTCCAAACTCCTTAAAAGAGGGCATAACCCTAACTCACATCCAAGAGGGGTTAATAAAACATATTTTAATAATAATTTTCATTTATTAGTCCATTAGCTTCTAAATATTATCCCCTTTTTTCAAAACTTCACCTTTTTGGGCCTGCCTGCCTTAGAAAAGATTATTATTTTTAAATATTTGAAAAGGGGACATGACAAGTCCTCCCCTTCCAAATATTGTTTGTCCTCAAGAAATGGCTAAATAATAAACCAATCAATCCACCTGGATCCCAAATGTAGTCATGAACTATACTATTGTCAATTAACACTGGCTCCTGCAATATCCTCTGCAATATAACCAAGAGGAATCCATAATCAAACTGACAATTACTACTCAACAAAACTCCAAAGTCACAACTTCCACAGTCAGAAACCCATGAGAAAAAAACTCTTAGAACATCAAAACCCAAGTAAAGTGGACAAATCAAACTACCAACACAGTAAATACCATCAATGCATTCCACTGGCCTATACAGAATGTACAATCCAACTCTGCAACAATGGTGAATGCTCCTGAATGAAACTATACCAAGTACGGAGAAACCACACACTGTACAACTCTTGCAGTCAACACAACTCTGTAGATCACCAACCACTTTCTCATAACCATAACTCCCATGCACCCCTGATGGTGAAAAGCCATCACAAGATAAATAACAAGAATTGGAGCCCAAACCAAATTTTCCTGCCATCAACTCCTCAACACAAGGATCAAATGCTAACTAATGTACATACCTTGCAATATAATGTTGATAAAAAAAACCAACCTCAGTCAACAGCTCACCATGAACAAGTGATACAACCCACTGTGACTGATCACCAGCTAAGTCAGGAGATGTCATAGCCAAAGGAGTAGAATCAATAACAACACCCATTGAAGCATCACTCTAAAACTCCTGCTCCAAGTCACGTATTATCAAGCTATCAACTGCAGAACCTATCACCATGTCATGCCCATCACAACTCTCATCCTGAGGCATTAAACTATCCCATAACTGATGATAAGCACTAGGAACCAAAGTGCATCTCTGTATCATCATCTCATCAACATGGTCATCAAAGGTAAATTGATGAGCATACCTCACAATGTAATGCTGATAGAATGTGCCAATCTCAGTCAGTGGCTCAGACTGCAATCGATCACTAACCAAGTTGGAACTGACTACTACCTCTAAAGACATTTCCAAGGGAGTAGTATTACTAGCAGGAACCATGCCAACTATCAGCTCACCAACATCACACATGGTCTTTGATACAACATCTCTAGTCTTCATGCCATTAGTGCTAGAGGTCACCACCATGTTAGGCATACCACAACAATCTGTTGCAGCACCCAAATCAATTGAACCTGACTCTAGTGGGGATGAACCCAATATGCCAATGTTAGTATCAAGGATGGATGCATCCCCATCTCCACTATCTTTGACAATCTCAACCATGGACATCCTCGGATCATCAGACACCATAGCTTGTGACTATACAGAATCTAGTAAAGACTGTAGTTGCTCTAACTCCATGGTCACCTTAGCCAAATGAAACTGCGACTCCTTGAAACCCAACTATGTACTCTCAAGAATCTCAGAAGTCACCTCAAGCTGCTCAGTAAGCTCACTCACCTCATCTTCCTTGGCCAACAATGCATCATATGCTATACTGCCCCACTCCATAAGATAATCTCTATCGGCTACCAATTGCATATAATCTTGTCTCAAAATTTGGATAGCCTCCCATAAAGAGTGGAACTCTATCAAGGAAAGATAACTGCATCCCTGCTCATCACTAGTAGGAGAACCCCATCCATAAACTACTAACAATTGACAAGCAGCATCGAAATGTTGGCAAGCAATAGCAATGTCTCACTCACTAACTCTCAACAGATTAGACACATGATGGCACTGGCTTGACTGTCTCCTACAAACCTCCTCTGATGCACTGTCTAAAGCAGTATCCTTAAAGTTACTAGTCTCTAGAGTATTACCATCCATATCCTTTGAATCAATTCTAAAGCTCATATCAACATACGAAGTATCAAAAACTATAGCACTACTGTCCAACTCCTTTGTACCCAAGGAAACTATGTCTTCAAAACTACCCACTGCATCCTCCTGGATGTCATCAATGTCAATATGATCCTGGGACTCATCTGTACACACTGCCAAATATGAAATATCATCAACACATTCCAGCAAGTATGGTTGACTGGATATATGAACAAAGCCCAACACCGGTGTATAAAAACTAATACCAACATCGGACAAGCTGCTAGCACAAGAAAAGACAACACCATGCAATCTGCTAATCAAATCCATGATAGCACCCAAACAAACACTGCTACCAAAAAGTGTTAAAGATCTCTAGTCAGCTGAATCCCAAATGCCAATATAACAATCTTGAGTCCATATCTGTAAACTAGAATCAGCTGGTAACTCAAGAAAAATCCTCACTTGAGTAATATGACCAATACCAACTAACTCCACATACCTATCATGATGAGATAATGAAGTCACAATACTATCTTTGTTCACTTTTAGCTGGCTGGACAAATCGTGTGAAGTACTACCAGCCTCAACCTCACGTGACGAAGCATCTAACTGTGCCTGGTACTCTTTCTCAGCAAAGTCATGAATGCTCAATGTCTGCTCATCTCTACTAGGTATCTCACCATCATGCACAACAACATCCTCATAATCATCATCTAAACCCACTATGTTGTAGTCACTACCTATTGTAACTATACCATCATGAATACCTGTGATATCACCCTTTAATGACCTATATACAATTGTCTCAATTTGAGTATCAAGTTGACCATTACTATCAATCTATGTAATATCCTTTCTCACTACCTCTTGTGGCGAAGTAGAACCTGAGACCTCTACCTGGCTATAAGCTAGTTTCTCAAACTCCTCATGCAAGTTCTTGGTAATTGTGTCACCTACCCTGTGAGAAAATTTGTCAAATAGAAATTTGGTCAACTTATCCACCTTAGCTGGGTCGGAAAACATGTCATTCATCATACGGTGGTGCTCAACCAACTGTTCAAACCTGTCATGGCTTATTTTTCTAAGTTTATCTTGAATGTCTAAATAACCATCCTTTCTACTATTCTGACTTTGGATATCAATTCTCCAAGATCGTGTCCTCTGAGACTCTGTACTATACCTGTCCATTTTGGATAAAGTAGAGTGTAACCCCAATAGGTTATAACTTCTTCAAACACAAGGAACTAACATGCAAATGATTAGAAGTAGCATGCAACCATCGATTTTGACATGCAACTGATTAGAAGCAACATTCAACCACCAAATTCACCAAGAACTAACATGCAAATGATTAGAAGTAGCATGCAACCATAAATTTTGACATGCAAGATTTGGGTAGTTGTCAAAACTGACATGCAAACTTCTACAAACCCTCAGGATGGCAAGATCATAGCTCTGATACCACTAAAATGTCCCTTTTTTGATTTTATATGATATTTCAAGCCTCTAATCAGATCCTTAAGATCAAACAACCAATCTTTCAAAGATCCACCAATTTCTCAATAAACCCAAATCGGGTATGCCGAAAATAGTGCCAAAAACTTTATAGCTTCACATATTATTAGTAAATCTGAAAGTGGAAATTTTTATATAAATTTCAGTAGCATAACAGCCTACAAAATTACATTTTCATATTTGTATAACATTTACACAACAACTTCCAAATGGAGGATAAAAACAATGCTCATTGAGCTCCCGAAAACAACATAGAATAGCCTGGAAACACCACAAAAACACTAATAATCTATCACAGAAGTATAATCATGACCAAATACATATATTCAGCTCTATTTTAACATCTAAAAATCTGAAATACAATAGCAATCCAAACTGATATGAAATACTCAACTGGAAACACCAAACTCTTACAGAAAACACACCCAAAAAACCACAAATCTGCATTGTTCAGCACAAAGGCAAACTATGCATGAGCATGCACATGGAATGGCTTCAAAATACCATTCTTAGACTTCCTAGAAACCTGCAAAATCCCATTCTTGGGTCTCCTTCTCCATAGGTTTGGCAGCCTCTGAAGAATAACAAAGAAATGAGCAAAAATCAAGTTCTGGAATGAGCCCAAAATGCCTCCAAACTCCTTAAAAGAGGGAATAACCCTAACTCACATCAAAGAGGGTTAATAAAACATATTTTAATGATAATTTTCATTTATTAGTCCATTAGCTTCCAAATATTATCCCCTTTTTTTGAAACTTCACCTTTTTGGGCCTGCCTGCCTTAGAAAAGATTATTATTTTTAAATATTTGAAAAGGGGACATGACATTTTCCCGTTAGGATATTCCTAAGGAAAAACCTAACCATAATGATCCCCTTCATCTCTAAGTCTTTATCCATAATGCCAAAGTTAGATGTGTCTTAATAGATGGAGGAGTAGGATTGAGCATCTATACACTTAAGGTTGTCAAGGGTTTGGGATACTCCTGTACCCATTAGAGTTGGTCCAACTACTAAAGACACATTATTCGAAGTCCTAGATATCAAAATGAATTGCAACATGATAATTGGATTCCCTTGGCTTCATGTTATGTAAGCAGTGCCCTCTGCATATCATCAATGTCTAAAGTTCTCCTACAACAATGTGGAGGTTACTATCCCTGGTGATCCAGACCCTTTTTAGTTTTGTGCTAATCTATGAGATGCTACTACATACCAAGTCCTAACAAACAATGAAGATGCAGATATATTCCTCAGTAAGGCCAAGGAAAAGATGAAGATTGAAGATAATGGGTGTGGAGAGTACTTTATGTCTCAAGTATCCCACATTAGCGATTCACCACATTCTCCCCAATCTCATGGAAAACCACATCTATTACAAGACCAACACTTTGGGTTTAGTAGACAAAATGCCACTTCTATCAATGAGAATACATTTATATGTATTTAGAAAGCAAAATCAAAACAAAAACCCACCTTTTATATCTCCTAGCAAGTATGGACCTAGGTTTACTATTATGCAAAAACAAGGCTATGATGGATGTAGTGGTCTTGGATATTAGAAAAAAGGAATAATTGAAAGTATCACTACAAAAGGACAACCTCCTTGTTTGGGGCTTGGATTCAAACTATTATGAATAGGTCCTCCTAGTACTATGGTACCTATGTGTAAGACTGTGGATGTTTTGAATGATGAAAAGGCATTTGAGGATACCCCACCTAAAAAAAATAGTCCTCTAGCTTTTGAGCATGACTCCAATGATACAAAAAAATATAATGCCCATATCCATACCTTTAACCAAAGCCCATTCAGAACTAATGATGACATGCCCTCAAGTTATCCTAAACTATCTGATTGGGACCAATGTGGACCACCAATTTTTGATCGATTTGACAATGATGACACTCTTATAATAGACTTTGAAATATATGGAGGCATTATGAGCAAAAATCATATAGAATAAATTTCTCTTGAAGTGAACACATTGGCATATTGTAGGGAGTCAACTCCATCTTCTAGTTACAAAACTAAAAGCAAAGAAAAAAATAAAGAGCATAGGTCTCTTGGTGAAAATCGAAAGGTGCCATTAGACCATGAAAAATCAAAACCTAAGTAGCTCCCAAGGATACAAAATGAAAAAGAAGATGCCATGAATATTAGTGTTCTGGTGTTCAACATGCCACAAAGTCTTTTTGAGCACTCTCGACTACTCTTCATGTGGGAAATTTTTGGTCTCAATCCTCCCTTATATCCAATTGTTTATCCCAAAATCTAGCTACCTAATTTTCCCAACACCGAAAATCAAACCTCTATCCATAAACCCTTTTCATATGTCATCATCAGTGACATTCCATACAAAGAATCCTTTGACCCATTTATCCCAGATGCCTTGATTCATAAGAGGCATACATTGTCTTACATATGGTACATGATGGTATGTCTTGAGGCCTTTCTAGTGGTTTTGTCTTAGATACAGACTTAGAACAAATCTTGCATAGTGATGTTCGGTCATGGATCCAGTGATTATTAGCTAGTAGCACCAACAAAAAGTTTCTTCTTAGCATTTATTAGCAACATTCTTGATTCTATCTAAAAGTCCTGAAAAAATATTTAAAAAATAACAAAAAAGTCATGAAAAAATGGATTCCTTGATGAAAACCTAGCAAATAGGCATCTTGGCATGAAAATTTGAGTCAAGAGAAAAATTTCATCCATAAGTGAAAACTTGGCAAATATGTGCTTTGGGCAAGTACCATGGTGAAAACCTAGCAAACAAGCGCCATGTGTAATCAGTTATTGCTCCTCCATCTATCAAGATTCCATTTAGTTTTTTCCCCCTCTTTTTGTCATTCTGTAATCATATCCATCGTATTTCAAGACATCCATGGCTCCTTGACCATGGCTCACAAACTAGTTAATATCCATTGTTATCCTACTTAATGCATCACTAGTCTGTACATACTCTGTCATTGGCCTTTGTACATAGTTTGCATCTTGTCCTAGGGCATATTATCTACACATTGCATGAGTTTGAACTTGAACTAGGGGCATGTCCCTAAGCACATTTTATCCATTGGACTTATCACATAATAGATTGGAGCTAACACTTGTATATGCTTTTATGATTTTGAAAGAATCCTAAAAATTCAAATACGATCTTAAAAAAATCTTAAAAATTAAAATATGATCCTAAAAATTCCTAAAAATTCCAATATGATCCTGAAAAAAACCCAAAAAAGCAAATATGATCCTAAAAAAATTCATAAAAATCATACAATGTCCTAAAAAAATCACTAAAAATAAGAAAATGTCCTAAAATAAAGCTTAAAAATCACAAAATGTCTTAAAGAAACTAGTCACACCAAAAGCATCAAATATTCTCAAAAACACTAAAAATCACAAAACCCACTAAAAATCTGTAGTAAACCTTGCAAATAGTCACAATGGATAATCACCCCTTTTGTGTGAATACTTGCACTTTTGCAGACTAAAACTCAAAGCAGTGCACTTCAACAATAATCACAATATCTAAGCAACATGAACCAACAATCAATCCAACATGTCACTATGAAGCAACAATCACAACCATCACATGATCAACCTATCAAACACTAAAAAAGCAAGTAATAATGGACAAGAATAGCTACTGGCTCACATTTTTTAGTGAATGATTTATTTTTGCTTTATTTTTCTTCAATCATGTTCCAATGCTACTCGATGATATAAATTGATCTATGAGAGTGGTTGAGATGGTTCATGGTCATCTCTTATTTTTTTTGTTAAAATGTACCTTTGAGAGTCTGGGGCATGTATATATGCCTTAGGAAGGACAAGGTCATTTTTTGTCTATGTCGTGCTTGTTTGTGCAAAAGGTTTGCATTAGCACTCAGGCCCTTTATGCCACGATGTGTTGCATTCCATTTGCCATATCAAAATAAAGCTCCATTTGACATGTAGTGCACTTTACAAAAGAAAAAGTCTTCTCATCATACTAACAATTCCTCATCTCATCTCCTCCATCTTTTGTGTCTTTTTCATCTGCTACCTTGCATCTCATTATCGACAAATTGACCTATCATATGCATATCTCAATCAATTTCTTGAGGGGGCACCCATATATATATTTCCTACTAGAGCATGTTGTTATGGCCTTCTCATAATTTCTCTTTGACACAATGTTCTAAATCACATTGTATCAAAGAGGGGCAAAATATAGACACTCAAAAATGGTTTGCATCTACAATTTCATCAAAATGAAGTTCCATTTGACATATACTGCACTCCTTGAAAGCAATAGCCTTCACCTCATTCTAGTTGGTCCTCATCTCATCTCTTTGGTCTTCTTTCATTCGTATCTTTATTCACCACCATGATCATGTGTTCTGATATACAAATCATCTTCATCTTGCATTCCTACATTCCTGCATCATCCTACACTGTCTCTCAACCTTCTAAGGCTTTCCACCTAGTCCATCCTCAGTCTAACTTTTGGTTGACCAATATTTACCAAATGTGACCATATTTTACTTATTTCACTCATGTTCTAACCTCTTTCTAGCATTTTGGACATGCACACAAAGCTTCAGGTCATTCTGAGTCCAGTCAGGCTATTTTCGGCCCCTAGAGCCTTCTAGGGTGTAGTTTGCACTTTTAGCACACACTTGGGCTTACCAAGTGCACCATGGGTGCACTTTCTACTATCAAATCACACTTGGGCTTACCAAGTGCACACTGGGTGCACTTGGGTGCATTTTGGGTGCACTTGGGGCAGTAGCATGCCCAGAACTACTCCCAGAGCCCCCATGTTGCACTCTAGAGGCCATAACTTTTGTGTTTGAACTTCGATTTTCAAATTGTCAGTTGCATTTGATTCATATCTTCATTGTGAAAAAATTGAGCTATCATTTTAATTATTTGGTCACTATGTTGAGTAGTAACCCTTGAAAATACTCTCGGGCCCCTAAATCATCCTAACTTTCAATACTAATTTATCCTATTTTCTCATTCTAGTAATTCTAATATTTTGGCCAACTTGATTGTATCCCAATAGTGTCTATCATCATTTGTATCCTCTTTCACATAAATTTCACATCATTTTGGAACCATTTCAACATCATCATAAATCATATCAAATCAACTCGCAACCACTTCAAATCAACTTGCAATCATATTAAACCATCTCAGAATCACCCCAAATCAAATTGGAATGGAATCACCCCAAATTAACTTGGAATCACCCAAAATCAGTCTGAGTCAACCCAAAACATGTTGAACATCCCAAATATATCATCATTTGTCCAATCCTATGCATTGTTGTAGCTTTTAGTGCCTTGGAACCCTATCAATCTATCAAATCTTATCAATTTGACCTTAGTACTGTCATGGCTCTCAGTGCTAGGTCAAATTATCATTCATGTCATTCTATCTTTGACATTGTTGAGTATTTCAATGTAGGATCATGGCATTATCAACCATTTTAATAATATTGATTGTGTCCATCGATATTATTATGATCAACCATATCAATCAATCTTGATCTTGTAGCATTTACAATATCGGTTAAATGTTGTGTATCTTTAATTCATGTCATGTGTCCTTGGCATGTTATCAATTTTGATAAATCAATAAATTTAAGCATGGATTTAGTCTACCTATCATCATCCTATTCAATCCATGTTATCATCATACTTCATCAAAGGATACTGTCACACTTATTTAATCAAATTGGCCAGTCATCTACTAATTTTCTCTATAGGATTAAATAACCCATTATTTAATCCTATGTCATTTTACTAATTATTCTTCTTAATTAACCTTCTCAATTAATTAATATTTTATTAATTAATTGGCTTATCATTTTCAAACCATGGAAATTTTCAATTTCCTAAGTTATATTTTCCTCCATTAATCCCACTTTCACTAATTTCTATTTTGTGGAATAAAGGATTTTTAATTCAAATATTTCACAAAATATTAACATCATCATGATCCATGGGTGTGACACTTCATGGATTCTCCTTTAAGACATGGCTAAGATATGTCATAATCCAAGATTCTTATTCTCTTACGCATGTCAATATTTGGCTTCATTCGTCATAGATTCTTGGCTTTAAATGGGCTTGAGGTGTCATATGATGCTCTTCCATCTTTAGCCAAGTTTGACTTCCAAGAATCATAGAATCCTACAATTGACATCTTGCATCATATATGTCATGGATTATCAAAGGAATCTTTCGCTAGTCACATATTTAAGTGTGACAAATCCAATGCTCTCACCTTGAGTGTTGATTATAAAATGAGCATTCTTTCTATAATTTTCGGTCCTTAGGTTCTTTGTATTGAAACACCATTTCTCATAAGCTAAAATCACAACTTTAAGTATTCTCATAGCACCATCATTATAATAGGCTTTTTCTTCAATATTGTGTGCACTATAGGAAATTTTGGAGCTACATCACATAGAGAAGAAAGAAGGACATGGGAGCTACAAATGAAAGAGGGAGTTTTAGATTTTCTTTCTTGTTTTGATTCATTTGGGTTTCATGGTAGACTAGAGGGTGTTAACATATGTTTATTAGGTTTGTGATTTGCTCATAGTATGTTAGAAATTAGCCTATTTTCCAGTCCTATAAAAACATTCCCTTACCCTAATCCCTTTTATACAAGTATTTTTTGCCACTTTAGGGTTAAAATTAGTTACAAAATGTCAGCCATAAATTGGCAAATAAATAATAGCTAATTGATTAATATTAGCCATTGGTGAATAGTAGCCCAAATTTTTTTTTTGGGCAATTCCATTAACCCCAAAGAATTTATGAAGTATGTACAATGGTTTCCTGATCAATCAACACATACATATTGCCAGAGATTGTAAATTCCAAATAAGTTCATCAAGACCTAGATGCAAAAACAATGTGATAGCATGTTAAATTTATAAAAATCTATGATATACACCTAGATTTTGTAGGAAGAACAACATAGGGAATAACAAGAGGACACCTAACTTTAGAAGGAGTCACAACATGAGAAGCAATTAGAATAACAATGATAAACAATTGTAAAATTGAAAGAGCATGTAGAGATCTTTGATGAAACATTTTTTAAAGCTAAGTGTTAGGATTAAACCATGGATAGAAAATAACGATTACACAAATATATAAATAATAAAAAATAATAATAGATCACACAAAAATAACACAAGGAACCAAGATTTAATGTGGTTCACCCAATCTCTAGGCTATGTCCACCAAACAACAAGTCCGATATTATTATTGTCTAGTGATTATAACCTGATTACAATTTGTAATCCCTTATAGATGAATACCACAACAAGAACCAATTTTGCATCACAAATTAATGAAAATACCTAGCCCTAAGCCCTTTTATACAAGTAATTTTATGCTTCTTTGGGGTTACAAAATGTTGCCCATATGTTGTCCACAAACTAATAATCTCCCACTTGGGAACTGATCAGGCTCCACACTTAACAACAATAGATCTCCCACTTGGAGATTGATTTTGTAGCTATGTCGCTACTCCATGAGGCTCCCACTGGATTAGGCCACCTTGTACTTTGTTGTTCTTTTATTCATGTTTATTCTAAAAGACCAAATGAAGATGAATTACTTGAAGCTAAAAAGGAGTTTAGCTTCTCCCTTGTCACTACCTTTGTAAACATATCTACGGGATTTTCATCTGTATGTATCTTGTCCAACTTTAACTGTCCATCCTCCAAAATTTATCGAATGAAATGGTACCATAATTGTATGTGTTTTTTCTTTGAATGTAGAGCTGAATTCTTCAAAAGATGAATGGCACTTTGACTATTTGTAAATAAATAATTATCCTTCTAAGGATGTCCCAATTCTTCCAAGAAGAAGTGAAGCCATATCATCTCCTTGGTTGTCTCTGTTGGTGTTTGAAAATGTTACCCGTTTCCAATTATCCCCATGAGAACCTGACATATCTAGGGGCAGCTAACTTTGATTTTAAACATATCATTTCAAACATAGGGCCAACTATAAGGCATGACCCTTCTTCTTCTTTAGGCTCTACAAAACCTAGGCGGGTGGACCTATAGATTCTTTATATGGTACCAGTTGTCAAAGCATACACTGAATCCATTAAGAAGCAGATAAAACCCTTATTTCTCCTGATAACTCATGAAATAACATCAATCTACAGTAGCTAAATGCAGATCTAGGAACTTCATAAGCTGAGTGAGGGAATTCTATGATAACTATTCAATATGAAAGGGGAAAAGCGTTTGATTAATGATGTTGAGTTTCAACAAATCCTCAAACATGCAAGACTATAACCAGTGATCCTATAACTGATCAGTGCCTAATCCATTGGGCAATTCCATGAATTCAAAACATACATCTGTGACATTAGGACGTATCTCATATACCCAGACATCAGATCTATCCAACCACCTTTTGATTCAGACATCAGTGTTCATTCAGGTCTCATTCTCATGAAATGTCCTTCTCAAACAACCAGTAACCTTGTTTAAACATATCGAGCATTTACTTGGCCCTTTGGTCCAACAGCAAAATACATCAAACATACAACCTGAAAGGGATGCAAATGGGTCTCAAATATTTGTTCCAAAACCACATAAGACTTACAGATTGCTGAGACAGGAGACAAGAACTAGAACAAAACTAGTGAAATCATTGCTCATATGTATTCATTTCTTTGAAACTATACATTCAGATGCATAAAATTAAAACATGAAACAACCTAATATCTCAGAACTATCTGTATTATCTCTACAACTTCTATTCACATGAGAGTTTTTCTGAAAGAAAATGGTGTCATAGTCATGGAGACATGTCAAAATACTGGAACCAATGGTCTCGCAGTGCAAAAAATGGAATCCCTAATGGTATCACAACAATGAACTTCTTCTTCCTAGAAATTGGAACCAAAAACAGGAACCCTCCAAATGGAGGAAAGAAAGAATAATATAGAAGAGAAAGAATTTCTGGATCTGATCTTTACTTGACAAGTGTCCACTTGAAATTCAATCTTCTGGCAACTGAAAACTTCATCCTTCCTTATCCATCTTGATCTAATTTGATTTCATCATTGCCTTGTAACTGATTTGCAAAATATCTCTACCTAATGATGAAATTCTTTGAATCACCAAAATATCTGATTTGCCTCAATGAAATACTAATAAAATTGAGATTCAATCTTATTAGAAAATGGTTAAAATTGCCTCAAATCTCATTTTCACTTCCTTTTAACCGTATTCAGGTCATTTCCATGCTAGAAAACAACTTTGAATATTGACACCTAAATTCGGTTGCAATCTAGGAACCTAAAAGAAAACCTCTTGTAGCTTGAACCAGCTACTACCTATGCAAAAATTGACTCCGAAATCTAATAGTTCATCTTTTTCTGATTCCGGCGGTATATTGGAGTCCATGTTTTGCTTATAGAAAGCCCTTAGAATCTTATTTCGAAAAATGCCCCTCTGTTATAACTATTAGGTCTACATTCCTTTTTAAATTTAAAATTTGAAATTTTTTAATTTATCTAAAGTTAAAACTTTAGAATAAAATGTCCCTTTTGCAATTTTTAAAAACTGACGTGCATCCATTATAAAAACAATAATAAAAAATTATTATTATTTTTTTAACTGCCCCTACCTTTGAATCTGGGGTCAACCTTCAGTTGACCAGCCTTTCTGCCATGTGGCAGCCTTTGATTGGTCGACCACTATTCACAAATGCCACATCAGCACCATCGGGACCCAGTGCCACGTGTTGAGAATGCACTTCCTCGCATTACTTAAATCCCTACAACTCCATATTTCGGGGATGCACAAACCGTCGGATCTCGCCACGTGGCAAAATCTTGTCCCTCTATTTGAGCTGCTCATTCTCGCCACATCATCACCCGTGGGACCCGTCGTGCCATGTGGTGCCTAGGTGCATCCCCACATTATTTAACTATCTGCATCTTTGTTTTGCGGGGAAGTGCCCTCCGTTCGATCAGCCACATGGCGCGATCGTGTTCCTCTTCTGCCATATTAGCGAAGGAGCTTCTTTATTTAAAATTTTTTGCTGTCATGCTGACATCATCCGTGAGGACCCCACCTTCCACATGCGCTCTTTAAAATGTGTGTCTCTTAAGACACAACTCTTATTGCTTACAGTTGTATTTAAAAACATGAAATTAACCTCCCACAAGCAATGTGGGATAATGGCCCTCGGCTTTTCCTTATCTAACTGCATTTTTTTCCTTCATGGCACGAGTCTACTCTCTTTGTGGATGATGGCATTCTTCATGATAGCAGCCTCCTTCATTGGTGCATTGGTTGGGCAGTTCTTCATATGTGGATACCTGTTCAAACGTGAGCTCCATGGGTTCTTACTGTCGTTCCAGTTCTTTTCTATCAATACGCTGACTGCAGGATCCTTCATCTTGGCATCTATTCTATTTAGCATGGGAAATTCAGTGGGAAGTCTGCCCCACCTGCATGGGATGTCCCCTTTCTTCATGCATGGGAGCTCATCATCTGCGTGAGCCAAATTCATAGTGAATAGCTTCCTCTAATGCATGTTGAATGTTGTATGCCACATGCTCCCTCTGTATCTATGTGATGCCTGCTTTATCTTAGGCTTGGACTGCATTTTAAATGTATTGGAAATCTTCAATTGACATGAATTCCCTTCTAGTTGATCAGTGACTTTATCCTTTTGTTTTGACTGTATGATTTCTATTTACCTGCGGCTTCTCTTTGTTAAAAAAAAAAGTGATCTTCTTTCCTTGAATATGTCCTCCCGTGTGACTGCAGATTTTTCCTTGAGTAAGCCTTTTTAAAGCTATGGTCTTCTCTTCTTAACACTGGGCATATTGTGCTTTAAAAAATGTTGGTTCCTTTTATGCATGAGAGCTTTGTGCTAACTACTGCAACCGGCTTCTATGGCTTTGATTTGTTCCTTAATTTCCATTTTCTCTTATGGAGTTGCTCCATAACAATGCCGACTGCCCCATTTCATTTGCATGAATTGCTTTAAATCAGTGACTCTGGCTTTGTATTGATTGAGCTAACTCCCTTCAAACTCATGCTGCTCTTATCTGCATGTGAAAATTCCTTAAGTTTCCTATGGTTTCCCCTTTTAATATGATTGAAATGCTTTGGAAAACTATATCTACTCCACATAGTTTGATCATTAGATCAAAACATATCCCAAAGAAATTATTTATCATTGATAATTTCTGACTTCTCCCTTTAATGGTCTATCACAATTTTGAAGTTTTAATCATCACAATGCATGATCTCCACTTGCAATGAATGGAATTAAAAACAATCACAAGAACATTACTTTAAAACTCCTTTTTTAATCATTTCCGCACCATTGTGAAAATTGTGTCAGGAGGCCTGCTAGGTCGCCGTAAAAACTAACTTAATCAAGTAACCAGGCTGTAAAAATTGGCATGAGTGTTCAATCTTGTATACTTTACCACACTACAAATTTTTAGCCCATGACGAATTTCCAGTCAAAAGATTTTAATTGCCGAACATCCATACTTCAATTACCCTATAGGCAAACAATGTTAAAAAACATAAACTGGGCTCAGGTTTGGCATTATAAACTGGGTTATTGATCACTTGGGGTTCTAAAAACTAGGATATAAGTTCTTTACCATGAAGAGAATATAATTCCATGTTTTGGTCTCATGAAAAATCATAGGGCACATTTGGAAAATTTTCGAAAACAAGCACTTGGAAATTTTAAACTGGCAAATATGTCAAAAAGTAGTTTTTTGGCAAATGTACAGACATACGAAAGTATGCAGATGGACTCATCATGACTTGAGAATTGGCATACTTGAAGGATTTTTAGGACACAACACAATGGTACAATTAGTTTAGGTTTACCAATCATGGGATCAAAGTTATAACGTGCCAAACAGGGCTTCCCAAAATTGTGAACAACTACACAAATGTACAAAACAGTAAATGACCAACTTTGAGGGGTTCAAAACCTAGTCAAACAGATTTGAAATGACTTGAAAATTGAAACATAGGTTCTTTGTTATGGACACTAAAAATCCTCAAAGTGGCGGGTCATGACACATTCCTGGGTGCGAGATACTCAAATGCAAACTGGGCCTCTGGTCGCTATTTGACACTTGGGCAGGATTGCAAATTTTGACACTAGCTCAAAATGGGACTTCACAAAATGGTTCAAAATGTTAGTTTAACTTCATAGAACACATAGAATCACTAAATGAAAGGTGTTAGAAAAATTAAACACCTCTTAGGCCTCGGATTGACAACCAGGTACAATCTCATTTAAAAGCATTTATAGGGCTCAAATTTCTCAAGGGTGCTCAAAATCAAGGCTGCAATTTTGAGTGCCAACAGTCTCTATCGTAGCAACATACTCTACCTCTATAGTGGATAAAGAATTAACCTTATGTAACCTAGAAACCTAGCTTATGGCTACCCCACCAATAGTAAAGACATAACCTATAGTACTCTACCTGGTATCGATACCTTATACCAAATCTAAGTCAACATAGCCCTATAAATTAGTAGTAGAGCCCCCAAAGTGTAAACACTTATTAGATGTTCCTCTTAAATATCTGAGAATACATTTGACTTCATTCCAATGCTAATTCTTGGATGACTCATATACTAGCTAATGACTCCCACTATATGTGCAATATTTGGCCTAGTACATATCTTAGCATACATCAAGCTTCCTACAGCTGAAGCATAAGGTACCTTGGACATCTTGTCCTCCTCTCCTTGTGTCTTGGGACACATCTCCTTAGTCAACTTTAAATGACCAGGTAAAGGTGTGCTAACAGCTTTAGCATTCTCCATAGAGAAATGTTTAAACACCTTCTCAACATAATTAGCTTGAGATAGCATCAATTTCTTGTTCTTCCTACCTCTACAAATCTTCATACCAAGAATTTATTTTTTTGCCCCCAAATCTTTCATAACAAATGCATGTGCTAACTGGCATTTTAGCCCCTTAATATGATTTGTCTTAGACCCAGCTACAAACATATCATCAACATATAAACATAAAATAATGTAGCTATCATCATCCAACTTCTTAAAATAAACACAATGATATAAATGAAACCTATTGTATCCATGCTCATACATAAAACTATCAAATTTTAGATACCATTGATGAGGTGCTTGCTTAAAGCCATCTACACTTTTCTTCAATTTGCACACTATGTTCTTCTTACCTTTGACCTTAAACTCGCATGGCTAAGCCATATATATCTCTTCATCCAAATTGCCATGAAGGAAGGCTATTTTAACATCAAGCTGCTTGAAATGCAAATCTTTAGTAGCCACAAGACTTAAAATAGTATGGATAGAAGTCATTTTAACAACAAGAGAAAATATCTCATCAAAATCAATTCCTTTTTTCTGTGCAAATCCTTTTACAACTAACCTAGCTTTAAATATTTTCTTACCTCCTTCCTCTTCTTTCAACCTATAAACCCACTTATTCTATAAAGCTCTTTTACCTAGAGACAACTTGCATAAATCTCTTGTCTTATTCTTTAGCAAAGAGTCCATTTCTTCTTTTATTGCAAACTCCAATTGAATCTTAGTATCCACCTGCATAGCTTCATCATAACATTCAAGTTCACTAGCATCTATTAATAAAATAGAATCTGATGTGGGAGAAAATCTTTTTGGACATCTAAATTTCCTTGTTGACCATCTAACATGCACTAGTGTGTGTGGTATTTTTTGTTGCAGTTGTTGCACATCATGAGGAATGGTTGGAACATCAACTTGTGGGGTATCATCCAACACTACATAATCATCTTCTTTCTTCTCATGTTGTTGCAACAGATCTTTGTACAACACTTTTTCATTGAATATGACATCCCTACTTCTTACAATTTTCTTATTTTCAAAATCCCAAATCCTATAAGAAAATTCATTAATGTCATATCCAGAAAATACACATTTCTTTGACTTAGCTTCCAGCTTGGTTCTATTTTTAGAATCTATGTGAGAAAATACTTCACAATCGAAGGTTTTGAGAAAAGAATAACTCAACTTCTTACTAGTCCATGCTTCCTCTAGAATACCACAACCAAAAGGAGTAGAGGGACCTTTATTAATTAAATATACAGTAGTATTGATAGCCTTTACCCTATTCCATTATAGTTATGTTCATGTGTTCAACCACTCCATTTTCCTGTGGAGTCTTTGGAATAGTTTTTTTGTCTATGAATACCATTAGTAGATCAATAATCTTCAAATTCATGACTACAATACTCACCACCATTATTAGATCTAAGACATTTTAATTTCTTACCAATCTCATTTTCAACCAAATATTTCCATTTCTTAAAAGTTTGAAATACATTAAATTTCTATCTAAGGAAATAAACCCATACTTTTCTAGTTGCATCATCAATAAATGTAACATAATAATGAGAGTCACCAAGGGAAGATACTTGAGCTGGTCCAAATACATTGGTATGCACAAGCTCTAATTTCTCCCTTTTGTTTTCCTTCCCAGTCTTTACAAAACTCACTCTCTTTTGTTTTCCACACACACAACTTTCATATAAATCCATATTAACACATTTTAGGCCTAGTAAAACTTTCTTTGAATGAAGTGCTTTCATACCTTTCTCACTCATATGCCCAAGTCTATTGTGCCACAATGTTGTGTCAGAATTTATAGTAGCTATTTGTTCTCCCTGCTCAACTGCAGCAACCGTTCCTAAACATTCCTTTTTTTTTAATCAATTAAAGTAGAAGGAACAATATGACTTGTACAAAGATATAAGGTGCCTACTTTCACACCTTTTTCTACTACAATGGAGCCTTTTGAAACCTACCAATTTTTATCATTAAACGTAACTACACAACCCTCATCACTAAGTTACCCTACTAAAATTAAATTTCTACTCAGCCTTGGAACATGTCTTCCCTCATGTAGTAGCCAATGATTCCCATTCTACAACTTAATCTTAACTTTTCCCTTTCCAACAATATGATAGGGTGCATTATCCCCCAAATAAACAAGTCCAAAATCCCCTTGGACATTATCAATGAAATACCCTTTATGAGGTGTAGCATGAAATGAAGCACCATAATATAAAACCCATGAATCATCAACACTTTCTAAAGATAGAAGAAAAGCATCCTCTTCAGATTTGTCACTTACCACATTTTCCTCCTTGTCTCCATCTAGTTTATCTCCTTCATTTTACTTTCGATTCCAACAATCTTTCTTTTTGTGCCCTAGTTTCCCATAGTACTAGTAGTCATTTGGCCCTCTTGATTGAGACCTCCTCCCCTTTGAATTTCCTCTTAATTTCTAATGATTTCCAGAGTTACTTCCTTTCTCAGTTGTTTTTCCACTACTTTGTGCATTCAAAGCACTTCTTGATGTAAATACACTTGAGGTTTTCCTTTGAGTTTGCTCACTCAAAAAAACACCAATCACATCATCACATTTTAGAGTACTAGATCCAGGAACAAAATTACTTATAGCCATTACCAAGCCATTCCAGCTTTCAGGAAAAGAACAAAAAGTCAAGAGAGCCCTAATTGCTTCATCAAAATTGATACCTATAAAAGATAACTAACTAGTAAGTATATTAAACTCATTTAAATGATCTAAAATAGATCCACCTTCTGCCATTTTCATATTAAATAAATGCTTCATGAGAAATACCTTGTTTGAAGTAGAGGGATTTTCATATAGTTTCGCTAGGGTTTGCATCAATTCTTCTATCACAAATGCCACTAATGGTGCTAGGCATAAATGAATGCTTTCATGTGCCTTTCTGTCTAAAAGATCCCATTTGTCATTTGACATAGATCCCTAATTCTTGGTTTTACCTTCCAACAACTTCCATAAATCTTTCTGATAAAGATAGTCTTCCATTTGCATCTTCCATAACTAGAAGTTTTGCCCATTAAACTTGTAAACCCTCAGCTTACCCTCATTTTCTTTCATTCCCACTCAACTGTGAGACTCCCACTTAACTGTGAGACTTTCCTGCAGAGGATAACTAAAAAAAACCTTGCTCTGATACCACTTGTTAGGATTAAACCACAGATAGAAAATAAAAATTACATGCAAATATAACTAATAACACAAAATAATAGATCACATAGAAAAGAACACAAGGTACCAAGATTTAACATGGTTCACCCAATCCCTAGGCTACATCCACCAAATAGCAAGTCCAATATTATTATGATCTAGTCATTATAACCTGATTACAATCCATAACCCATTACAGTTCAATACCGCTGCAAGAACCAATTTTGCATAACAACTTAATAAAAATATCTAACCTTAAGGCCTTTTATACAAGTAATTTTATGCCGCTTTAGGGTTACAACATGTTGGCCATATGTTAGCCACAAACTAACAATCTCCCACTTGGGGACTTATCAGGCTCCACACTAAATGACACTAAGTAACCAACATGCACACAAATTTGGGTAGAGAATAAGACAAGTGACATGCCTAAAAACACATTGAATTTAATAATAGTTTTTGAAAAACATTTATCAATTTAATTAGTTTATTCATTTATTAGTAAAGGGGAAATGATACCACAATATTATTTAGCCCCTAAAATATTGAATTGAGACTCACAAAGTGAGGAGAAGGTTTAGATGGACAAAAGAAAGCTATAGTTAAGAGAACATTCATTTTTAAGTACATGTGTGAGGGTGTGAACAAAAAATAGTTCTTTGGTAAAGAAAAACAACTTTTTCATCAATAAGTACTTGTGTAGTTAACAAAAAATATATAATTGAATCACATATAATGATTGTAATCAATGGAAAGGACACTATTTGATTGTGCTAAGTGTTGAAGAGCCATTAGATGTGAATTTGAGAGAAGTTTTAAAATATCTTGGAGTTGTTTGAAAGAAAACTCATCCAAGCACTAGTTTCATGATTTCAAAGGTAGTTATCACTTATGCAATCATGTTTCTATGTAAAGTGAAGGTTTTAAGTCTAAAAGAAAGGAAAATATACTTTATGTGATATTACTAAAATACCTAGGTACAAATTTAAGAAACACCCCTATATTCCACTTAAGGATGATCCATTTGGAGCTTTTTTGCAAGTTCCTAGTAAGGTTTTACACATAAAAGACATCTGACCATACATCCATTGTAAATTTTAGTCAATTGGAGATATTTATAGGGACATGAACCTGGTTTATGGGTATATGCAAGATCATGGTGTGCCAAAAAGTGACGATGTGAAAAAAATAGAGTTTGAAAATGTCTAAAAGTGTTTCAAAATCTGCTCTAACTTTTTTTCACCCATCCTGATACCAAACCTGGAAAGTAAGGCCCAACCCTTATAGTGTATCTGATATAATATTGAGTATCTAATATTATAGCTGATATCTTATAATATGGGTTATCTGATATTATATTGAATACTTGATATTTGATAGTGTTATTAAAAAAAAAAAGAACAACCCGTGGGTTGTGTTTCACAATCATATATAAGGTTTTAAGCATGATATCTATTTTTAGATTAGATACACAATATAAGGTTAGTTTTTTTTTTTTAAATGAATTTTATTATAAATTTAATAAATTTTGTTATAAAATTGTTAGTTTTAGTTGAAATTGTTAGAATTTAGGGTTTTTTTGATAGAAATTGTTAAAATTTAAGTTTTTTTAATATAAATTAATTATGTGTTGCAAATTAATAGGAATGGTTGATCAAATTGATGACCATGAGGCAAGGAATATTGTTCCTCATAAACCCCCACCAAATGATCTAGTGCTCTTGCAAAATTGTCCACCATATGATCTTTTACCCCCTCAAAACCCTCTTGAAATTGAGGATTTGATAATTGAAAATCTCACCAAATTGAGGGCTTTATGAACAACATATAATAATGTACCTACATTGGCTCCTATGTTATCCATGTTAAACATGATAGTGGATAACATTGAAACCCTTACCAATGAACAAAATGCTGCTCTTCGTTGGCATGATGAAATGCATGAGATGTTTAATGATGGCTTGTACTATGATGAGGTTGTGTCCTTCAATATAACCAAAGATGATTTGGCTGGCCTTTTTGGGAACCCAAAAATTGGTTTACTAGTTGACAACAAAAAACCCAAACTATTGATTAAATAGTGCAAAAATGGTGCCATGCATGTAAACTTTTTGGATCATAGGTGGATGGTCTTTTATATCCCTCCATATATAAATTTAGAGGTGCCATTTTATTTCCTTAGAAAATTGTATATAGAATTTGTGTTGAAACTCAAACTGAGCTATTGGAGCATGAAGCCCAAAATGGGTGTAGAACTAGGAGATCCTTAGGATAGACCCTCTTCCCAGGGGAAAAAGGCTAGCACTTTTGTCCCCCCTATTGATGTTCCCTCCCCCTCCTCAAGTATAGGATCCTGATATTATCACAGAGGCTAGCTCTTAGACTATTATAGCCATTCAAATACTGATTGGCATGTTGATATCTTAGACTAGGTCAGTCCTGCCTCCCCATGTTGATGATGCTGGTGCCAGTTCATCATCGGCTAGCTCATCACATGTTTGTGTGCCTTAGAATTGCATTACGTGCAATAATATTTGCTTGGGTCCCATAGGTGATCTTCCTAAGTATCATTTCGTATTAGACAAGGATACACTAGATGCACATGCAGAGGCTACAAACCCTGATGCGAGAGGAGGGGAATGTAGAGGCATGGAATCCTTCTATGTTGGTATGTGTATACATTTTTTTCTTATGAAATATGTGATTTAAAGTTAATTTTTATAATAGATTAATTTTAATTTTTAATCCATACAGACTTATATATGTATGTGATATTCATTCCATTTTAGTTGATGATTGAGGAGGAGCTCAAATAGGTTGATGATGCCATTCTCTTGGGCATTTCATTTGGCTTTGAGAAATATATGGAAGATTATGTTCTATTCTCATTATTTTTTATATTTGATATTGTAGCATATATGGTTTCTAATCTTTCTTTTATCTTGTAGGTAACACTTGTCCCTGGGGGACAAAGTGCGGGGGATGAGCTAGAACCCATTGACAAAGGAAATGTAATTAGGTGCTTTCTATTTGATTAAATATCAATGAATTCTTGTAAAATGTTTGTGTTAATTAAATTTAATTAAATTATTTATTATATATAGGGCATGGCTATTGGTGATGAGCCCATACAAATTCTACATCATAGATGCTCAGGCATTTCCATTCACACCGATAGCCCCATTATATGTATAAGTATCATTAATTTTTTATTTTCATTATCTTCATAAATAAATTGAAAACTAATTTCCATGATATTAACAACTACTATTTTGTATCTCATAGGAAACTCCTAGTGTGCATGACGTTCGACAGGAGAGTTTTGTATCTTTGATGATGCAACCACTATAACCTGAGGAAAAGCCTACACTAGTAAGTTGTAGTCTGAACTCTTGATTAAATATGTTATAAATTTAGCATGCTATGAATTATAATGTTATATTTTAAGTTTTAGATTCATATAACAAACATATTTGAACATACGCAGGCCACAATCAGTGAGGTACAAGCATTGCCGAGGGCATACAAGAGGACTCCTAACCAGTGCAAGAGGATGATGAGAGAGGTATTTATTATAAAGTTTAATAGTATAAATATTCATTAAAAAAAGATCATTATGCACTTGATTAATTCAATGTTAGATACAAAGAATCATATAAATTTAGTAGTTTGACTTTGGGTTTTCCTTTTTTATTTATGTAGGAGGCATCTGATCCACCTAGTGCAGTGAAGAGGTTGCATTTTGATCATCCACCAACACCCTAGGATAGTATAGTTGTCATAGGATGTGTCATCAGACATTTTGAGATGGCATATGCCACATTGTTTATAGAAGCATTGATATTATACACATTTTGTATATGGATCTATGTATTTTGATATATATTTGTGTACTTTGTCTATGGATACAAGATCTTTGATATATATTTGTGTAATTTGTCTATAGATACATGTATTTTGATATATATTTTTGTCATTTATGTGCATAATGATATGCATATTAATTTAATATCTAGTATTGTTCAATTTATCGTGGATCATGTGTATTGTTCATGTTTATGAAATATCATTAATTTTGATCACGTTTGTTATATTCAATTAAAATGCAATAATTTTTAAATAACATTTTAACAACCTTTATTATCAAATTTGGATGCAACATTTAATTTGAAGTTCTATCATGACATAAAAACACTTGTTAACCTCCTACACAAGGTTCACATAACCCATACTGATCCACTTAACAAAACTGGCATCATTAATGCATGCTATCATTTCACACCTTATATAGGTGTTTCCAACCTTGTATGGTCATCCTAAAATCCCTAAATCTTTGCACTCATTTTCACTTTGCAAGAAAAAGTTGCAAAAGTTGCAAAATTGAAAATTTTGCAACACTTTTGAAATTTTGAACAATTCTTGTTATAACTTTAAATTATTAATTAGGCAAGTTCACCAAAATTGGTAAGGGGTTATCAATAGCTCTCATGAGCTCTGAGTTATGACCCTTAGAAGATCGATCTCGAAATGCATTTAGAGCACCTTAGAGACTCCTCAATACAAGGTGGCCATAGATGATGGATGATCTTTGTGGTTGGAAAAAAGGGTGGCACTAGGGTTCACCTACCCATCTGAAGCTAATGGCATTGATTATTTGATGTGAAGATTAGCGGTTTCAAAGTTATGTTGTGGTGCACCTATGAATTGTGGCACATTCCAAGTTTTGGCATTGAGTGAGATCGCTATGCTGAATCCAAATAGAATGTGATCTCTCAAAAATGAGATAAGCTATTTTAGGCCTCAAAATCACCATCCTATAAAATTTTATGTTTCATCGATAGCTCTCACGAGCTCCAAGTTACGACCCTCAAAAGATTGACCTTAAAATGCACTTAGAGCACCTCGGAGACTACTTAGTGTGGGGTGGCCGCGAACAATGGATGGTCTCCATGGTCAAAAAAATGGTATCATTAGGGTTCACCCACCCATCAAAAGCTAATGGTGTTGACGATTCAATGCCAAGATCGCTAGTTCCAAAGTTATGCTATGGTGCACCTATGAGCTGAGGCACACTGCAAGTTTTGGCATCGAGTGAGATCGTTGTGCCAAATCCAAAAAAAATGAGATAGATTATTTTAGGCCTTGGCATCACCATTTGTATAATTTTACATTTCATTGATAGCCATCACAAGCTCCAAGTTACGACCCTTGAAAGATTGACCTCAAAATGCACTTAGAGAACCTTGGAGACTACTTAGTACAGGATGGCTACGACCCACCCATCAAAATCTAATGGTGTTTACGATTCAATGCCAAGATCACCAATTCCAAAGTTACACTGTGGTGCACCTATGAGCTGAGGCACACTGCAAGTTTTGGCATCGAGCGAGTTCATTGTGCCAAATCCAAAAAAACTGACATAGATTATTTTAGGCCTTGGCATCACCATTTGTATAATTTTACATTTCATTGATAGCCATCACAAGCTCTAAGTTACGACCCTTGAAAGATTGACCTCGAAATGCACTTAGAGAACCTTGGAGACTACTTAGTACAGGATGGCCGCGGGTGATGGGTGGTCTCTATGGCCAAAAAAATTGTGTCACTAGGGTTCACCCACCCATCTAAAGCTAATGGCATTGACAATTTGATGCCAAGATTAGCGGTTTCAAAGTTATGCTATGGTGCACCTATGAATTGAGGCACACTCCAAGTTTTGGCATCGAGTGAGATCATTGTGCCAAATCCAAATGAAATGTGATCTCTTTAAAATGAGATAGGTTAATTTAGGCGTCAGAATCACTATCCTATATAATTCAACGTTTCATCAATTTCCCTCACAAGCTTTGAGTTATGACCCTCAGAAGATCGACCTCGAAATGCACTTAGAGCACGTTGGAGACTACTCGGTATAGGGTGGTTGTGGATGATGGATGGTCTTTTTTGCCAGAACAAGGGTGTCACTAGGGTTCACCTAGCCATCCAAAGCTAATGAAACTAATGATTCAATGCCAAGATCAGTGGTTTTTAAGTTACACTGTGGTGCACCTCTTAATTGAGGCATACTACGAGTTTTGACATCGAGCAAGATCGCTGTGCCAAATCCAAAAAAATGTGATCTCTTGAAAATGAGATAGGTTATTTTAGACCTCAGCATCACCATCCTATAGAATTTGACATTTTATCAATATCCCTCATGAGCTTTGAGTTGCAACCCTCGAAAGATCAACCTCAAAATGCACTTAGAGCACCTTGGAGACTACTTGGTATGGGGTGACCACGAATGATCGATTCTCTCCATGGCTAGAACAAGGGTTACATTATGGTTCACCCACCCATCTAGAGCTAATGGAACTGATGATTCAATGCCAAGATCAATAGTTTCAAAGTTACACTTTGGTGCACCTATGAACTGAGGCACACTATGAGTTTTGGCATCGAGTGAGATCGCTATGCCGAATCCAAACGGAATATGATCTCTCAGAAATGAGATTGGTTATTTTAAGCCTCGACATCACTGTCCTATATAATTTGACATTTTATTCATAGCCCTTATGAACTCTAAGTTACGACCCTCAAAAGATCGACCTCAAAATGCACTAAGAGCTCTAAGTTCTTGTGCATTGTCATGTTTGGCATGGTCAATCATGCAATTTACATTATGACCTGGTAGCATTTCATCCTCCAAATTTTCATTCTCTAAATTTTCACTCTCGACATTATAATTTTCAATTGGTACATTTTCATTCCCCAACTGCACATATTCATTATTTGACTCTATAATTTCACCTTCGACTAATTCATTGTCAACTTGACTCACATTTAACATACATTGCCTTTTCCTTCGGTGATTTACTTTTTCCCTTTCCCTATATGCCACAATGTTTTTTTTGGATACCTTCCTTTTATGTTTAGCCTTTCAATGGCTGCTGCTCCCCATTCAGATGACAATATCAGACACCTAATGATATATTATCAAACTTTTTTTGATTGTTTGGGCCTCAAAACGTGACTTTTACCAAAACCCATGAAAATAGCCCACAAAAGTGATGTTGTCAAGTTTGTAGTCATAGGGAATATTTTGGAAAAATCATGTCAGTAAAATCGGGTATCCGATCTGAGATCGCATACCTGATAATATAGGATAGCCGATTTCAGATCCGATATCTAATATGGAGGCCAAAATTTTGGAGGGAAATAAGAATTAAGATTAAGATTATAATGTATTATTAAATTATATTATTATTATTTTTACTATTATTATTATAATAATCTATAAATATAATATATATATATTAATATATATATATATATATGATTACTATATTTTATTATTATTTTAACTATATTATTATTAAATATAATAACGTAATATATTATATATGTTATGAATATATATTATTATTATTATAACAACAACATATAATATTTTTGTTATTATTATTATTATGACCTATGATCCATTTGGTTAGTTCTACAATGTGTCAAGAGGGGTCATAGGTTAATCAATGCATTTCATGACAATGTATCTCCCTAGGGGCCCTAGGACCCCTAGTGACACATTTGGTTGGTTATAATGCATCGAGAGGCATCATAGGTTTACCTATGAAACCTCTCGATGTATTTCATGACAACCTATGTCCCTAGGGGTCCTAGGGCCCCTAGGGACACATTTGGTTGCTTCTAATGTGTCAATATGGGTCATAGGTTAACCTATGACCTCGATCGATGCATTTCATGACAACATATGTCCCTAAGGGCCCTACGACCCCTAGCGACACATTTCATTGGTTATAATGCATCGAGAGGGGTCATAGGTTAATCTATGACCCTGATCAATGCCTTTTATGACAATGTATGTCCCTAACATCCCTAAGACCCCTAGGGGTCACGTATTTGGTTGGTTATAATGTGTTGAGAGGGGTCATAGGTTAACCTATGACCCCTTTTGATGCATTTCATGACAACGTATGTCCCTAGGGGCCCTAGGACCCCTAAGGATGCATGTGGTTGGTTTTAATGCATTTCATGGCAACCTATGTCCCTATGGGCCCTAGGGCCCCTATGGATGCATCTGGTTGGTTCTAATGCATCAAGAGGTGTCAGAGGTTAGCCTATGACCCCTCTCAATGGATTTCATGACAACCCATGTCCCTAGTGGTCCTAGGGCCCCTAGGGATGCATTTGGTTGGTTCCAATGCATCAAGAGGGGTCATAGGTCAACATATGACCTTGATTGACACATTTCATGACATTGTATGTCCCTAAGGGCCTGAAGACCCCTAGTGGTCATGAATTTGGTTGGTTATAATGTGTTGAGAGGGGTCATAGGTTAACCTATGACCCCTTTTGATGCATTTCATGACAAACTATGTCCCTAGGGGCCCTAAGACCCCTAGGGACACATGTGGTTGGTTCTAATGCATCGAGAGGCATCATAGGTTAACCTATGACCCCTCTCAATGCATTTCATGACAACTTATGTCCCTATGGGTCCTAAGGCCCCTAGGGATCCATTTGGTTGGTTGCAATGCATCAAGAGGGGTCATAGGTTAACTTATGACCCCGATCAATGCATTTCATGACAATGTGTGTCCCTAAGGGCCCTAGGACCCCTAGGGAGACATTCAGTTGGTTATAATGTGTCAAGAGGTGTCATAGGTTAACCTATGACCTCTCTTAATGCATTTCATGACAACGTATGTCTCTAGGGGGCCTAGGACCCTTAACAATGCATGTGGTTGGTTCTAATGCATCAAGAGGTGTCAAGAACCAACCAAATGTGTCCCTAGGTGCCCTAAGGCCCCTAAGGACATAGGTTGTCATGAATTGCATCAAGAGGGGTCATAGGTTAACCTATGACCCCTATCAATGCATTTCATACAACCTATGTCTCTAGTGGTCCTAGGGCCCCTAGGGATGCTTTTGGTTGGTTCTAATGTGATGACCCCTCTTGATGCATTAGAACCAACCAAATGCATCCTTGGGGCCCTAGGACCACTAGTGACATAGGTTGTCATCAAATGCATTGATAGAGGTCATATGTTAACCTATGACACCTCTCGATGCATTATAACCAACCACATGCATCCCTAGGGGTCCTAGGGCCCCTAGGGACATAGGTTGTCATGAATTGCATTAAGAGGGGTCATAGGTTAACTTATGACACCTCTCGATGCATTAGAACCAACCACATGCATCCCTAGGGGTCCTAGGGCCCCTAGGGACATACGCTGTCATGAAATTCATTGAGAGGGGTCATAAGTTAACCTATGACCCCTCTCAATGCATTATAACCAATCAAATGCGTCCCTATGGGTCCTAGGCCTCCTAGAGACATAGGTTGTCATGAAATGTGTCGGGAGACCTATGACCCCTCTCGACACATTTCATAACAATGTATGTCCCTAGGGATCCTAGGGCCCCTAAGGACCCATTGGGAATGTGTCAAAAGGTGTCATTAGTGGCCCTAGGGACATATGTTGTCATTAAATGCATCGAAAGGGGTCATAGGTCTTTTTTGATGTATTTTATGACAATATTATATTTAATAATAATATAATACTGTATATTGTAATATAATAATAATATATTATTGGATTATATAACAATAATAATCATATATGTTACTAGATTATAGATTTAATAATAATAATAATAACCATATATATTATTATATATAATACTAGTCATATAATATTACTATATATATTTAATGATAATAATATTTATCATATATATTACTATATTATATTTAGTTATAATAATAATTATTATATTTATAACTATAATATATTTAATAATATTTATCATACATATTACTATATCTAATAATAATTATAATCATATATAACAATAATAGTTAATAATCATAATCATAATCATATGTAATAATAATATCAATATCCACACTTGCCCCAAATAAACTTCCCTCTAAAACACTCTAAAATTTCCCTCTCAAATTTATTTCCTCTCAAATTTTACTCCAAAATTTCAATTGAAAAATCACGTACCTGATTCAATACCTGATTTCATATTTGGTATCCAATTTCATATCAGATACCCCATTTGATTTCGGGTATCCGATTAGGCTTGGTATTTACCAAGCCTATTTAAAGTCAAGCCAAAAAATGTGTTTGAGAAGTGTTTCACTTACGCTCAGACTTCGAGTAGCCATCTGACAATGTTATTTTCATCAAAATTGAATGAAATGAAAAGCATTTTTTAATAACACTCTCAAGATTCCATTGATATAATTGGTATCAAATTATAAGTTCGTTAAGTATTTATTAGTTAATTTTCAATGAAGATGATTATAAAGTGTTGATTAACATACTGATTGAAAAATAGCTATAAGTTTCAAATAGTATAACATTTTTTAAATCCAAAAGTTGTGTCACATTCTATGCTTCACCTAGTATAAGAAAAAAAGAAAAATTGGTAAAGTTTTCTATTAGTTAAGGTGGTCAGACATGTGAGTTTCTTTTTTCCAAAAAAGTTTTAGTAGAAAGTTCATATTTAATTATTTACATGGAATAAAAATACCCAAAAATGTATTTCACATCCGAGCATGAGTCTACTTTTTATATCTATAATTATATTAAAAAAATTATCATTTTATTTTGATTAAGGTGGTTAGACATACACCTACTTTTTATTTTCGCCCTAAAATTTTTATAGTACTGCATTAAAATCTAAACATTTGACGAATCAATTTTTTTTTCTCTAGATAAGGCCTAGTGGTTTAGAAACTACATTCAATTTCCTACAAATTATTTTCTTACAACTTTTTATATAAAGTCCAAAACCACTTTAAAATTATGTGTCAAGTTGACATAATTCTGATTTGTTGGTTTTTCATTGCCACTTAAGGCCATAGTTTGGTTGACCATGATCATGTACATACCCTTAAAATAATGATTTGACCTTGTAATAAGGTTCTAAGCACCTAGATAACCTAAATATAACCAAACATATGTTCTTTGAGGAATTTGGTCATTATGAGTGGACCAAAATCATACTTATCCGTATTCATGAGAATATGTTCTAGGTAGTTGATATTCCTATAATGATTGACAATGAACTAATTCATAAACTTATTGGTCTAAGTAATGAAGGTACTAAACCAATTAGTGAGAATAATGTAAACAAGGTTATTGAGACTGTTTGTGTAAATAAGTATTACTATTTACACTTTACTTAAGTTTACTAGGTTAATTCATTTTCATATTAGTTTTCATGTAGACACCTAGGAGTTTGCATATTCATGTGAGTTCTCATATAGACAACATAGTAGTTTGCACTCTAGTTGATTACATGTTTTCTACTACATCTCTTTATGAGATATACCTTTACATTCTTATCCTCTCATTGTTGCACATACATTCATGCACAATGAAGGATAATCCACTCTTGGTGGACACGTGCTTAGTTGGTATGCTTATCTCTTTGCATGACTCCTAGACATCTTGATTTTCATTATATACAAGGCTCTTCTATGATGTATTCATCCAATTATCTAATTAATCCATTCTCATTTGATTATATCTTCTCTCTCTTGAGCTTCTAGATATTGGCATTTTATTCTTGCATAAGGAAAATTATTACATGGTATTAGAGCTATACCAAAATCTTACATGGTATCAGAGCTATACCAAAGTCTTACATGGTATCAAAGCCATAGGAGTTTCATTGCATAGTCATTAGAGAGATATTTTTGTAGGTCAAGATTGGAGCTTACTGGTGCAAATCAAATGTTGACATCACGTTCAAAAGGTCAAAAAACCCTTAAATTGACTCTTGCTTCATCAAAATTAGGCATCTAAGGTAAAATTTAGAGTCTTTTTATTTTGGAGGTGTGACGACGGTGATTCTAGAAAAATAATTATATAGGTGATTTTTAAACAATGATATCTCCCTCATATGGACTCCTTTTTTTGAGATTTTTTTTTTTGTTTTGGGGAGAATTTTTTGATCTACACATTGTTGTAGGTTGTTTGTAAACCTTGGTTTTGAATTAATTTTGAAATTGCAAATCCCAATTTTTGCAACTTCAAAGGCTTCATTTAGGCTCATATGGACACATATTCAGGTGCTATTTTTTTTGAAAGTGCATAATTCTTTTTTCTACTTTTTAGATTTGGTATCAGTTTGGAGTAATTTTGAGTAGACATAGTACTTTTAGCATTTGGTCATTTTTGGCCTATTTTGGCAATTGTAATTAATTAGATACTTGAGAGGTCTTGTTTCTTGTCTTGTTGACTCTGATATAGATTCATATTTTTGTTATAACCATCAAAATTAGAAGTCCACTTTGGTTCATTTTGAAAAGTGGCAGTTGTATATGCACTAAGTATAAAGTGCCAAAATAATCTATTTTGGGGTGTTCTTTGATTGAGTGATTTTTTTTTTGTTTTTTTGGGGGGGGGGGGGGGGGGTTGTCTGGAGTGTCCACATTTCTCTTTCTCTTGTGTTCTTTTATTTTGCATCATAGGCTCTCCTAGGTTTTAACTCTACATAATTATGTGACATAGAAAATTAGAGCGTACAGTAAAATGATGGAAAAAGGTTTAATTGATTATTTTGATGGAACCATGGTTGCACCATCTGATCCTGATAAACTAAATGAATGGAATCATAAAAATAAGGTTTCCATTGGTACTTTGAGGAAGTATGTACATGAAGATCTTATCTTCCATATTGATAATTGTAAAATAGTAAAGCAAGCATGGGATAAGTTTGCTAGCTTGTATGCAAAAGTAGACAAAGCTAGGGGTTTTGAACTTGATGAAAATCTCATTTCATTAGATCCAAAGGAGTTTGACAAAATTCAAGACTATATCACCAAGGCACATGAGTTAAGGTCAATGGTTAAGGATTATGGAATTACCATAGAGGATGAGAAATTGATCTATAATTTGATGAGAAAACTTTCTCTAGAGTATGCATCATTTGTGTCAAGCTTCAACACTCATAAGTTGACCTTAGGTTCTTCCGATATGATGCCTTCATTTGATTCCTTCACATCAATGCTGATGGTAGAACAATAAAATTTGATGAGCATGGGGATTCTCAAGTCTTCAAAGTCCAAAGAATTAGCGGCTATTAAAGGGAATCAAGGAAAAGGATCTAAAAAGAAGCAAAAATCATGGAAAAAATTCACAACAAGAGAAAGAACACTCAACATCCTCACCACAAGACAACTCCAACAATAAGGAAAAACCATCTAAGAAAGAGTTGCTTACTTGTGCATATAGCAAGAAGAATGGACATGAAGAACATCATTATAATAAGGAGGAGATAGATGAACTCAAGAATCTTCTTAAGAAGAATCAAATTGGTCTACCATCAAGAATGACCACTTCATTCTCTTCTTCACACTCAAATTTTGATAAAGGAAAAGGATCACATGGGAAAATATCAAGCCTTAGTAGCTACTTCAAGCCAAGATTTAGGGAGATGCCTTCTAGATTTAGGCACTTCTAATTATATGGCATCTTCAAAATCTTTGTTTTCATCATTTGATCCTTATCATACTCCACCTATTTTGATGGGAAATCATACATTTTACATGAATTTTATTGGGAGAGGAACTATTGATAAAGGGGAGGGATACTTCAAAGATGTGTTATGTGTACCTCACCTAAGTCGTAATCTTCTTTCCATCTATCAACTCACTCATGGAGATAGAGGAAGGACTGTGGAATTCACACCTGATTTAGTTTTTATTAGAGACTTGGAGACTAGACAGATCATTTCTATAGGGGTGGTTGATCATGCATCTTGGCCATACTACCTTTTAGACTTTGGTCATGATGATGATAGTGATTTTTCAACATATTTTGATCGCACTTCTAGTGTTGATTCAAACTTTGAGGAGGAATTTGGCTGCTTGAACTTGGGTATTCTCACATGTGATCAAATTCTTGAGTCATCAATTTCTTCTACTCCTAATAATATTCAATCTAATATTGTTCCTAATGATAGTTGTATTCACATAGCCATGGATTCAAGTGATTTAGCGCAACATGATATTCATTGTCTTCTAGACTCAGTTCCATGAGATGGCTACTTGATAGACATTTCCAATTTGTTTATGGAGTCCTACATTGTAGAATTGAGAGACACTATTGATGAAAATCATCTTCTCTTTGGTGAAGATGATCCTTCTTAAGTTGTTGCAAGGGAACACTTTGACCCTCATATTCATTCTCTACCTGATCAGTCTTTTGAGGTTGACATTATCGTATATCCTTCCATACATCAGTTGGAGGAGGTCACTTTATTTTTAGGGGAGATATTTGAGTCTTTGATACATGTTCTACATTCAACCTTAGTTTATCCTAATTTTTCCTTTTCATAAAAGTGGCATAGTACACATGATTTGGAGGAGGCACCTTTCAATATTGACATGGGGACACTTGAGCATGTTTTAGAGATTCCATACATTATGAGATTTCTTCCTACATATAAGAGAGGCTTCATTGATATACCTTTTTTTATGTTTCTTCCTAAGGGGAAGAATGTTGTTCTACACTCATGGAGGAGTTTCTAAATTGAGCCTAGAGCATCTACCATTAGTGTACATTCTACATTGAGTGGAGGTTACTTGGTCTCTCTTCCACTTCTCTCTTATGGGGAGGATCTTTTTCTGACATGAGGTCCTCTTCTCTTTCATTTTCTTTTATTGTACTCATCTCTCTTTTTGGAGGGGTGTTTTTCCCTCTTTCTCCACTTTATGGGAGATTGCATTGCATATCTCTTGCAATTTCATATTGTACATGGGTACCTAACATGGCCTAGTAGTTGGGGCCCATCTTGCATTATTATCAAGATTTTGTAAGCTTAAGTACATTCTCCTAAGTTTCAATTTGGGGGGGGGAGGGTGGGGGTGTTGGTGTAAATAAGTATTTAATATATACACTTTAATTAAGTTTACTTAGGTTAATGCATTTTCATATTAGTTGTCATGTAGACACCTAGGAGTTTGCATATTCATGTGAGTTCTCATGTAGACAACACAGTAGTTTGCGCTGCAATTGACCACATGTTGTTTATGACATATCTTTATGAGATACACCTTTAAATTCTTATCCTCTCATTGTTGCACATACATTCATGCACATTGAAGGAAAATCCACTCTTGGTGGACATGTGCTTAGTTGGTATGCTTATCTCTTTGCATGACTCCTAGTCATCTTGATTACTTATATATATAAGGCTCTAATTCTTACATGGTATCAGAGCTATACCAAATTCTTACAAAGACAATTACTAAATGTGTGTTAGATGCAAGAATGTGATATTGGACAAGATTCAACAAATTGATGTAAGTTTGATCAATGACATAATTGGATATAAAATGAACTACAAATCTAGAGTAAACTTTGTACCTATTGGATTTATTGATACACCTTATATGATGACTATATGAAATGAGAAAGTTAAAATGTGTGATATCCTTAGAAAACACTTAGTTTATAATTTGGACAAAATCAAGAAAAATAAGAATGCAACCTTCAAATTTGAATCACCACTAACACATCTATTCTTTCAAGTATTAAAGAAATTCCTTGGAATACCTAGTTATGAATGGGAAACAAACAAAAGCACAATGGAGTTGATTACTCATTACTATAGGAATCAACCCATTGATACAATCAAAAAAAATATTTCTAGGATGATGAAGGATTTTCAGTCTAAGATGAAACAAAGGTATAGGATACCACTGGCTAGTTTGGATAAACATATAGATGAACTATAATTTATGGTTGAGACAAGTGTCACATTTATGAAATAAATTTAACCTAGAGTAGAATTTATTGATTCTATGAATTATGAGATGAGAGAAGAAATAATTAAAGGGTATGCTAAGATAACTCTTGAATTTGAAAGAGATGAATAATTTCCTAAATGGGGCACCTATGATAAAAAGTTAAGAAAAGTTCAAGGTCACTTATACAGCAAGGAGATAAATAATAAAGTTGATAAGAAAATTGATGATTTACTCAAAGAATTAGGTATGAGAAAAGAAGAGTTTAGAGAAGTAATGATCATAGCTAAAGAGATGAGGGCTACTGGTCAATTAGAGATTTTGATTGCAAAACCACTTTCAATAGAAAGTCTTTTATGGTAGTTACAGTTGTAGTGTCATTTGTTAAATCACCTATTGTACCATATGAAATAGTAGCACCTATGTTATAATTAGTTCCACTACCATTAAATCAACATATAGAGAAAGATGTGAGTATAGTAAAAGTTTAGTCATCTACATCTACAACCACAAGAAGATCAGTGATGTTAGTTGAATTCATAAAAGAGAAACAAAAATATCCAAAAAACATGAAAGAGAAAGAACCATCCACTAAACCTGAAAAAAGATAGGAAAAAATAGTTACCTATGTGGGAAAGAAGAAAAATTCATAAGAACAAGAAATAAAATTAGAGAAAGAGAATGCAGAAAAGGATAACCCAGAAGAAACTAGTGAAAATAGAAAAAAATGTAAACCAAAGATTTAAAATATGAACAACCTAATTATCAATGAAGGAAATCTCTCAAAGTCAAACAAATTTAACAATTTGTACAATAATTTTTGAAATTTGCAATTAGAGAATCACATAATTAGATACATGATATTATTCAAATAAACTTTAATACACATTCATGATCAAATACCCAATAATTTGTATGAAAAGGATAAATAATAGAAAGAGGGGACTTAAGGAATAGGAGAAAGAAATAAGAGAAAGGATGGTCAAAATACTCATTGAAATTGAAAAATGAAGAATATTTTGGGAGAATAATGAAGAGTCTACAACCATTACTCAAAAATAAGACAAGGGTAATTTTGATCATGGGAGAGACTATGAACAATTGAATAAAGAAATAGAAGGAGTCATTGTAAAGGTAATGATAGAAGGTAAGTATTATATGACTAAGGAAAATACTTTAGAAGACAAGATAATTCATGATGCACCTAATTCTAGTGAAGATGAAGGAAGTGTTGATCTCAGATTGGTTTTGACAATTGAGAGTCAACACACATAACAAATTTTCTAAGTTCATGCTGAGAAAGATATAGATGCCAAGTTGCAATGAGTGTTGAGTCACTCATGTGTCAAGTAAACAATAAGTACCAAGTAGATAGACAAAGCCGAGCAATTTTTAAGTGTCGAGTGAATAATAGATGTTGAGTATGTTCAAATGTCGAGCCAGATAGAACTTTATTATGTGTTGAACATCAATATTATTAAGTGTTGAGTAACACATAATTGATCTAGTTATTTGTGGTGGTACAAACAACTATGTAGAAAGTATTTTAGCCAATATGTAAATAGATCTTGAAGCTTTAAAGATAAAATTGAATCTATTTCATTCCCTATGCAATCAACATGCAACCAATGAGAAAAATCAAAGCAATTGAGCAAGAAAGTTAGATGAATCTTAGTTGTAGATTCATACCAAAGCCTAAGTCATGAAATATTTTTAAAGAGAAACAAAGCCCAATAATTCATAGAGTGTGTGAGAAAGAATGCATGTGAGGAGGTAATGCTAGATTTAAAGAAAGTGAAAAGGGGTGAATTGATCAAGTTGAAGGTGACTTAGAAGAAGGATAGAATTATGGAATCAGTTAATAGAAAAAAGGATCAAAATTACATCAATTTCATATCAAATCAAAGAGGATCGAAATGAACTAAATTGTGATCTAAAATTAGTAATATCATATTGTAAGTCTATTAAATCAAACATTTCACTGTACTTTCTAACAATTACTTCAATAGAATGAAATCTTATGGACTTAGGTTGGTTTAACAACCATTGTATAAAGCCTTTAATAGGGTGACATTCCAAGTGAGTTTTCTAAAGTCCTTTAGCTAGACACACTTCTGATAGGGTGTTAAAATCCTTTAACAAGGTAGGATCTAACAATCCTTTGTAAGGCTTTAATAGGGCAAACCTTTCATAGGGAAAATCAAGAGAATGGTCAAAACATGTAATCTTAATAGGTGAACTTTATTGCTATAGTAGTGAAGAATTATGGGTGTGATGCCCACCCCAATTTTACCTTCTCATTGGAGGGTTTTTGGGTAATCATATCTGGTATCAAGTGTTTATGTGGATGCATTTTCTTTTTATATATGTTTATGCATGCAATATTTTAAAGTTGAAAGTTTCATTGGTTAGAATTTAGCACTTCTAATTCATGCCCCCTCTTAGATGTATAAATTTCCCATTTTTATTTCCAACAATTGGTATCAGAGCTAAGTTCTCATTGGGAGAAGCCTTACAGTTTTGAGAAAAGATCTTGGGATGGAAGTCTACAAGTTGGGAGAGACCATTGAGAATTAGAAGATTGAAATACATCTCTTACTTCAACAACTGGATGAAGCCAAAGATGCCTTGTGGAGTTCACTAAAGATAAGGAAAGAGATTTCCATAGCAAAAGATGACACTCCATAAAAGGGTATGTGCAGGATCATGGTGTACCAAAAAGTGGCAATCTAAAAAATCTGTAGTTTTGAAATATCTCAAACCATTTCAAAATCTATTCCAACTTTTTTCCCACCGACCCTGATACTAAATGAAAAAAATTAATATCTTTATAAGGTATACTATATATTTTGATACCAAACCTATATGTTCAACTTTAAAAACATCCTAAAAATGTGCTTTTGGGCTATTTTTATGTGATTTGTACTTCAAACATGTAGCTGGTGACTTTTTTTCCACCAAAATTTGATGAGAAAAGGGTTTCTTAAGAATGTTATTATCTTTCCATAAATGTAAGGTTTGTAAATTATGAGTTTAGTAAGTAATTATTACTTATTTTCTAATGGAGTTACATATAAAGTGTTGACTGGCACACTACTTGAAAAATAACTATAACTTTCAAATGGTATAACATTTTTTAAATCCAAAAGATGCATCACATTCTATGTTTCTTATACTATAAGAAAAATAAAATGAAAAATTCAATTTTAAAGAGTTTTAAATTAGTTAAGGTGGTTAGACATGAGAGTTTTTCATTCTAAAAATACTGAAGTCAAAAATTAATTAATTATTATTTATTTAGAATAAAAATAGACAAAAATATGTTTCACATCTAAGCATGAGTCTACTACTTATATGTAGAATATTATTAAAAAATATTATCATTTGGTTTTGATTAAGGTGGTCAGACATACATCTACTTCTTATTTTTGTTCTGAAAGTTTTGTAATATTGCATTAAAATTCAAAATTTTGACCAATCAATTTTTATTTTTTTTGAGATAAGTCCTAGTGGTTTAGAAACTAGATTCATTTTTCTCAAGTTTATTTTCTCTCAAATTTTTGATATAAATTTAATAACAAGTAGAAAATTGCACGTCAAGTTGACATAACCCTGATTTTCTAATTTTTTATTGCCACTTAAGGGTATATTTTGGTTGACCATGATCCTGCATATACTCAAAAGGATATTGACACCACAAAGTTATTTATAGATGGTCACTCTTTTGAATTTGATGTAGCAATTGTAGATCTCATGAACAAGAATAGAGCACAAGCTAAACAGATGAAAAATCTCAAGTTGGAGCATGAATCACAATCTATACTGCTATGTGAGCTAACTAAACAAAAGAAGAAAGCTATAGAAGATAAGGCCATGATTGAAGAAGACAAAAGAATCTTGTCAAAAAAATTAGAAGAAAAATTAGCAGAGCTATCTAGGATCTCAAACATGCAATTGGACATGCTAACCAAATGATGAATGCCCATCATGAGTTGAATGTCAAGGACATTGAGATAACTACATTGAAGTTACAAAATGAACAACTATAGAATGACCTAAAAAGAGAGGAGAGTTTGCAAAATAAATTAACAAGCCAAATGAAGCCATCAAGTACTTTGAGAAATTACTAAAATCCCCTAGATCTAGTAAAGACACATTAGGATTGGGCTACACAAGCACTAGAGAAGGAGAATCATCCAATGCTGCTGAGGAAAGAAACAACAAAAGTAAGAACTCTAAACCCACTTGTCATCAGTATGGAAAGAAAGGACACATAGCTAGTGTTTGCAAGAGCAATAATGCTAATTAGAATGCTAAGCCAAAAAACATGACACTTTGTTACAAGTGCAACAAACAAGGACACCAAGCACATGAATGCAAAACCAGAACCATGCGTACACCAAAATTTGAAGGACATTGCTATAATTGTCATAATTTTGGACACAAAGCCTTTGAATGTAGATCCAAGACCACATGGTCATCAAGTAAGGGAAGAAGCCATGAAAATTTATATAATTGGGATTACAATACAAGACATAGTTGTCACTATTGTCAAGAATATGGACACATCCCTAAGAACTACATAAAAACACATGTTAGTGGAAGCTACAATAGGTGGTTAAGTCAAACTACATGGTTTAGTTGTTTGAAGACTAGTCATATCAGCAAGCACTGCCCAACAAGGACAAAGGAAAAGGCAAGGTAGATGTTGAGCACATTAGAAGAGAGATGAATAAGATATGGAAAAGAAAAGATGGAAGTAGCTCATCAAATGGAGGGATCACTTCACCTAAAGGGTCAAGTGGTCATACTTCATCTAACTAAGAAAGAGAAGGTATGTGGGATTGATATTTAAATGCTTTATCATACATCAGTTCCTAGAATAAGTTAGTACTAAAAATGATGGATCAACATGAACAAAGATGCAAGGTTAAATATTCAAATTTTTTCATATTGTTGCCAGCTAAGGAAAGTTTCCTTCAGATGCTGAGTAAAATCCAAGTATGTGTCAAGCTGCTAGACAAAGCTAGTTGGAGCCGAGTGTGTAGTTGTTGCTAAGTCAAAAGAAATTTCTATTGAAGTTGAGTAAGGATAATTCCTATAGCTTCCAAGTGAAGTTAAATTTACATTGATGCTGAGTAAAGAAGAAATAGCATAAGTAGCCAAGTGTACAACTGTATATGCACTAAGCATTAAATCCTATGTATTGAAGGGTATAAGGTCAATTTTTTTAATCATTTTTTGTCATTACAAGAATAGAGAAATATTAAGTAGAGAAAAAAAGTGATTTCCAAGCAAAGACAAAGCATTTATAAAGATTCTAGCAAAGATTCAGTATCACCTCATCAATTCAAAGATATTCCTCACAAGTTGAGTTACATAGTTATGAAGTTTAATATCTTTTGAAACCCTAGTTTTGAAAAATGGCCTCTAGTTCTAGAAATCCCAAGGATAAGGAATTGTTTGTGGTTTAGCTAGTTAGCAATGAATTTAAGCAACCAGATTTTAGGCCAATTCTAGAAGTTGCATATAAAAATGACCCTGCTAGTGTGCTATCCATTATTCCACCAAAAAATTTAATGGTACAAGATGTTAGAAAATGCTACAATTGTAAGTTTGGAGCAATTGGTGACATGCAGATTTGTTAGGCCTATGAAAAACTATGTGAGAATGAGGTATTGAAAGAAGAATTTAACATTATTGAGAGAAAGGGACAAACGCATGCCCTAGATCTCCCTACAGTCTTCAAGATGGAGTGGATTATAATAGTTTTGAGAAAGATTCATGATGGATGTTTATGGTTACAAGGAGGACCTATCAAGTTGTCAAAGAGAATCATACATAGGGTGATAGGATATCCAACCCTAGAATAGCCAAAGACCCTGAGAAGTGACTAAAAAGAATCCATTAAGAAGTACACTAGGGAAAAATGGAACAAAAGGAGCATGATCAATGACACAATCAAAGATCCAATTCTAGACTTTTTAGTGAGGGTCATATCTCATAAATTCTACTAATCAAGTCTACTAAACAGTCTTCCATGCATTGCAGTTGATGTGGGATACAAAATTGTTAAGAAGGATCATGCATATGATCTAGTAGAACTATAACTTTAACAAACTATGTAGAATTTGTGATCAATAAGGAGATCCAAAAGTGCTCAGTGTAAATTTGGATCAATTTTGATATCTATCTTTTTCTATGTTTAGAATGAATTTCCTTCTTTTGGTAAGATAGGATGGAAGACCAATAGGTCTATAGCTATATAGATAAATGAGTACATAGAATAAATGGGAGCTATTTTTGAAACCATCATGACAAGCTATTTTGAGGTCTTTAAGAAGTCCATGAAATAAAGACTAAGGATTTCAGTCTCCCTAGTAGACAAGCACATCAATGATATATGTTTCCTAGTAGATATTGACTACACATTTATCCAAGTTGCAGTACTAAGAGTTAGATGGCTAAGGCCATTATGATATGAAATTAACATTGGTGATGCATCAGCAACCATCACAACATTGCTAGAAGAAGAAATTGACAAAGCATCAAAATTTTTTGGTACTTATGATGTTGTGAAGTCTAAGGTGGAAATGGAGTTGAAAACTACCTCAGCTCCAAAGAAAAAGGATAAATTGGTTAAGAAGCTTAAGGCCAAATTTGAAGAGCGAGTTGAAGATGAAGAAGATGAAGAAGAATAGGGCTAGGATCCACTTGCCTTGACATAAGGCATGGGAGAAGATATTGAAGAAGAAGAAGGTGCCAAGGAAGAGCAAGTTGAGGAAGCACCATCTAAACTAGAGCCTAAGAAGAGAAAAGCTCTTAAATAGCTAGCAACTTAGTCCAAAGGCAAAAAGATTACAAAGCCAATCCCAGCCAAGCCTACTGCCCTAGCCATAAGAGAAACTACAAGGGCCACTAGTCAGAAGGAAAAAGAGAAAACAAAAGAGAAGAAAAAGGCTACTAAGAAACTAGGTCTAGTGTAAAAGAAGATAAGGAGGAAATATGTTGCACCACTAGAATCTGATGAAGAAAGGACCAAATCAGATGACAATAGCCAATTCAGAGTGGTAAGTCATGCACCCAAGTCCAATATTGATAAAATTTGTGGAAATAGTAGGGATAATGCAGACTTGACTAGCTTGAAATTTTTTGATTTTAATAAATTAAATAGAGAAGAACATAATAAAATTGAGGAGTCAGTGTATGCCATGATGGCAAAATTCAAGAATACCCCACTTGAATTTGACACTAATATGCCTAAGGATTTATATTCTATTATTGAAAATAAATGGCATTATTTCCTAAACATGGAAAATGAAATAAGGGAGTCTACATTGGCACAAGTGATGCTAGACTTGTCTAAAGGCCAAATAAAAAAGGAAAATAAAAAGCATGGTAGGAAATTTGCACCTAAATATAGAGCCTTCAACATTCTTCAAAACAAGTTTGAAAATGTTGTCAAGAAGTCCACTCAAATGTGGAAGCTAATATATGGCCTAACCACTATTAAGGAAGGAGAAGAAGATCCCTTTGAGGGAAGAAATAATGGAGAAGATAAAGACAATGATAAGGAAGGAGAAGGTGAGAAGAAAAAGGTAGATGACATAGTAGAGGAAGAAGCACAAAAGAAGATAATATGGCAACTGCTAAAGAGCAAAAAAAAATCATAGTGTGCAAGACACACAATTTCTACCACCAAGCCCTACTCATGACATTAAAACACCTATAGAAATAATCAAAGTGAAGGATGTTCCTGATAGCATAGTTCAGAACATCAATCAACTCACTGTAGAGGATCTAAAGAAGATCCTTGACCAATCAACTTTACAAGCAATGTTGTGTGACAACCTAGTATTGGTTAATGTAGATGAGTTGTAGAAGTAGTAGTTGACCTAACTAGGGACAAGGTGGCTACACAATAAACATCCCCTATGATCCCTATAGCTACAAGTGAACAACCTCAAAAGCAAGCACCAAAAGATATATCAACTAAGGTTGATACCATAGTTAAAGTTGCTATGAATGCTGATGAGCCAGAAAAGGAACAAATAGGACAAGTAGAAGTATATGTTCCTACTTCATAGACACAAGGTGCACCACAAATAATAGTGATTGATCAAGGAAGAACAAAGGAGGAGAGGGAGATTCCAAAGAAAAAGGAGCAAGAAGCAATTCAAACTTTGGTAAATCTCCCAAAAACTCGGACTCCTACAAGAATGTCTCAGAAGCTGAGCACTGAAGAAATGTCACTCCAACTTTCAGCACCAAGCTCAAGCTCCACAAAGGTTGCAATGGTACTTCACTATGGAGACCCTACATTAGATGAAGAAATAGTCATTCCAAAGTATGACTATGCAACCATGAACATAGACTAGATCAATAAGATGGAGGAGGTATTGGAAAGAAAGAAAAACCATGAGATACTCATAAAAGAGTACAAGCTAAGGAAAGCACTAATTGAGATAAAGACATCTTTTTACATGCATTCAACTTGCAAGAACTTGATGAAACTAAGCCAATATTGGAACAACTATAAGAAATTGTTGAATAGGTAACCAATGAAGCCCAGGAGACAAATGTAAAACTCATGGAATGGTTTGAGAAGAAATTTCAAGGAAAGGTGAATGAGAAAATATCTAGTGGGATAGCACTATCACAAGTAGAGTTGTCTACCAAGATAGAAAAAATGAAGAAGTTACTTGAGAATATATTATCACTATACACTAAATTGCATGACCCCACACTCTTCACACAAGAGACCAGCCAAAGAATAATGAGCTTGGAAAGAAATATGAAAGTATTAGGCATGCAATTGCCAAAAGATCTAGCTCAAAGTGAGAAGCACTTTCATGGAATGCTTCACACACAGAAGGAACTAGTTGTGTTAATAGTAGAAGAGGCTAATACTAGAGCTAAATTATTTCAAATTCAAGCCTCTCTAACCCCTCACATGGAGATATTATAGAAAGAACTAGCCTATGCAAAAAATGTATTGAAGAAAGATCCTAATCTTTCAACACTAGATGGCTTAGTTCACCTTTAAGCTAAAAAAATAATCCAAATCAAGTCAATAGATGTTGAAATAGACAACTAGGATGCTGCCCTCAAGATTGTAATGGAAGTAAATAAGAAATTCCTAGAAAAATACACAGTTAGTGTATAAACCCTTTGACATAAGTGTCAAAAAGGGGGAGACAAATCAAAAGGACAGAAGGAGACTTAATTTGCAAGTGGAGAGATGTGAAAGGGGGAGTAAAAGTGAAAGTGGGATCCAAACAAATAGAGCAAACAAAGGAGAGTACAATGTAGAAAAGAAAAAAATAGGGTACATTAGACCATATTAGACAAAAAGTATCAACATAAGGAAAATCCACTCAAAGGAGTAAGAGGAGTAAAATTTTGGTTGCAGAAAAAGGCACATCAACTCAAGAGGAGACGCAAAATTTTTAGGTTTATAGTCCTTCATAAAAAATTTCACAATTTTGAAGTTTTGTATATATGCTAAACTGTATTTGTATTATACTTAAGGGAGATAGACTCATCATAAATAGTTAAGTGTTTTTGACACTCATGTCAAATGGGGAGATTGTTGATCTCAAATTAGTTTTGACAATTGAGTGTCAACACACTTAAGAAATTTTATAAGTTCATGCCAAGTATAATATAAATACCAAGTTGCAATGAGTGCCGAGTCACTCATTTTCTAAGTAAATAGTAAGTGCCAAGTAGATAGAAAAAGCCAAGAAAGTTTCAAGTGCCGAGTGAATAATAGATGCTAAGCATGTTCAAGTGTCGAGCTAGACAAAATTTTAGTATGTGCTAAGCATCAATATTATTAAGTTTCAAGTAACATAGAATTGATCTAGTTGTTTTTGATGGCACAAACAACTATGTAGACCATTTTTGAGCCAACATATAGATAGATCTTGAAGCTTTAAAGATAAGATTGAATCTATTTGATTCCCTTTTTAGTCAACATGCAACAAATGAGAAAAATCAAAGGAATTGAGTGGGAAAGTTGGATGAATCTCAATCATAGATTCATACCTAACCCCAATTCACAAAATCTTATTAAAGAGAGACAAAACCCCATAATTCATAGAGTGTGTGAGAAAGAATGAATGTAAGGAGGTAATGCTAGATTTTAAGAAAGTGAAAGCAGTGAATTGATCAAGTTGAAGGTGACTTAAAAGAAGGACAAAATTGTAGAATCAGTAAGCAGAACAAAGGATCAAGATTATAGAAATTTCATATCATATCAGAGAGGATCAAGATGAACTAAATTGTGATTTGAAATCACAATATCAAATTGTGAGTGTATCAAATCAAACATTTAGCTACACCTTTTAACAATTTCTACAATAGAATAAAATCCTATGGACTTAGCTTGGTTTAATATCCATTGTATAAAGCCTTTAATAGGGTGACATTCCAAGTGAGTGTTCTAAAGTCATTTAGCTAGGCACACTTCTAACAGGGTGTTAAAATCCTTTAATAGGGTAGGCCTTTCACAAGGTAGATCATGAGAATGGTCAAAACATATAACCTTAACAGGTGAAATTTATTGCTACTGTAGTGAAAAATTGTGGGTGTCATCCCCACCCCAATTTTACCTTCTCATTGGAGCATTTATGGGTGATCATATCTGGTGTCATGTGTTTATGTGGATGCATTTTCTTTTTCTATATGTTTATTCATGCAATGTTTTAAAGTTGAAATTTTTATTGGTTAGATTTTAGTACTTTTGATTCACCCCCCCTCTCAGAAGTATACATTTCCCATTTTTATTTCCAACAAGAAGTATAAGGAAAGGGGAGAAATAGAAGTGCACACTTCTATTACAATAGAATAAAAGATAGATAGGGTGATGTAAGAAGCAAATGTCAATAAAACCAAAGAAGGAACAATTTTAGAAATACCTCAATTAAAATTTGATGATAACACAAAGAAAAATGGCAATACTCATATTATTTTTGATGAGATAGAGGATCCATTTAATGATCAAGCCACCATTATTCACAATTTGGTTGATTATCCAAAGTTTGATGATGAAAAGAAAGAGGGAAAGGAGAAGAAGGAAGAAGAAGAAGAAAACAAGAATGAGGAGCTAGACACATTGCATGAAGTTCTTAGGGATGTAGGCCCTTTTTTTGGAAGTCTATTAGTAAAATTAGATACTAAGAAGGGAGAGGAAAAATCAGGTTCTATAAAACTTTTATCCTTTGAAACAATTATCAAACTAATAATTTTCACCTTAAACCCTTACAACAAAAAAATATTAAATCATATAAACATTCATTGTAATGATGTATCAAATATAATCATCTAGTGACAACCATAAACATGAGAGTAAATGATCAACACATGACATAAGGATTTCATTACCCAAAAATCCTCCAAGGTGAAGGTAAAAATAGGCTAGGGATGACACCCATAAATCTTCACTAGTACAATAACAATGTTTTCCTATTACGGCTATAATTTTGATCACTTTTGATGATCTATCATGTGACATGTCTTCCCTATTAAGAGCTAACAAGACTTATTCAATCTACCTTGATTAAAGGATTTAAACATACAACTAAGAAAGCACTCAGTTAGGAGATTTAGATAGGTTTATAAGGATCGCTCTATTAAGATATTTACCCTAAAACACATGCTAAAATGAATTAGTACATGATTCCTAGGTTAGCACTAAAATCCTTGAGAATGGGTATCCTCTTTTCAATATCTAATCCCCTATCTAATCTAATATAACTCTCCTTTGCACTTCACTTCTCTATTTGATCACTTTGTTTAATTCTTCTTCAAACTTTTCTTCTAGCATCTATATTTTTCTTCTCAGACATACACAATCACCATATCAAATTAGGGTTTGGATGCTTCTTTTATAACAAACTCAAAAGTTTTGAGATCAAATTCTACCATCCAAATGTCTCTCTTTTTCCACTTAACCCTTCCACTTTTCTAATTGGATCACCTTTCATACTAATTAATAATCCATAATAAAATGTGAAATAATCCCCCTTAATTACTTCTTGATCATTTAAAAATGAAATAACTTGGACAAAAAAGATTTAAGTAAGTGTTTGTGCCATTCCTAACAAATATGTCAAAATTGGTTCACTTGATACATGAATACCCCAATTCTTGTTCATAATGAATATTCATGATGTCCATCAGTTTCTATATAATCTATGCATATTGTATGAATTGACATGAACTAACTATTTATAGTTGAAATTATATTGTCTTCTATCTCTCTCAACATGTATAGGAGTACTTGGTAACCATAGACTTACTCAACAATAATAATTACTCATCTTCAACTAAGATATGAATAAGTCTAATATACATAACCCATCCTTTATTGGATGGCTCAGTCAAGCTGATGACTAGCCAACTCTTCCATAGGAATGACTATGTGTTTAAAACTAATGGACAAAAAAAATTTAGGGATAAAAAATCTCTCCATTTGAAATTAGTGACCAAAACAATTTGTCATGATTCAACATTACACATGTAACTGAAAATTGTACTCCCCCTTAGACTATGACACAGTCTTCATAAAGAATTTAATATTGAGAACATATATACATGACTTCTAATATACTCTAACTTTAAAATGAGTATACATCTCAATTTTGATTTTCCAAAGAATCATACTTTTCTTTATTTTCATTTCCTTTATTCCCCCTTGTACATCATTTTCCTCTTCAAATCATTTCCTCCTTTTTTGTTATTTCCCCCTTGTTTTTGTCACTTATTTCTTCTGGTGAGAGGGGGTTAAACCATACTTGTCAAAAAATAGTTTCTGAATCTATATAATTATTTCTAAATCATTATCCCAACTTGATATGATAGATTCCAAAACTTGAATTTTTATTTCTAGCCAAGCAGCTAGGTCAACTAGACTTTTTGTAGTTCAAGTTTTATTTTTATTTTTATCTCTATTGTAGAAAGTCTAGTTGACCTAGCTGCTCAACTAGATTTATAAAAATTCAAGTTTTGGAATCTATCAACTATATATTGGCTAGGAATTCTAGGTGGGAAGAATTGAGAAGGGAACATTAGCAAAACAAGGTACTCCAAGAGAAAAAGAATATCTTTCTTGATGGTTATAATATCAAAGATGTTGATGAGAAAATCCCTATTATGGACCAATTAGTGCATATTTTTGAAAAAGGTAAAGATGAAGATATTGATGGAAGTGAAAGGTTATTGAAATAGTCCAAGAAGAAATTTGAAAAGAAGGTTTGGGAGAATGTTTCAAAAAAAATAGTCATTGAGCAAGCATAACTTTCTAATCTTTAAATAATGTAGTAGTGAAGAATATTCAAATTTTGTATAACACATTGTGTGATGTACCAAGGTTTACTAATAACATACATGATCAGATTGAGAAGTTGTAATTATATTTAACATCAACTAAAGATTCTTTAAACATAGACACAAGTTCATGTTTTAGAATAGTGGGTCCATCTACGTTCTACAACTCCCAATAATGTTGGCATAATTCCTAACAGGGTTGGAATCTCCTAACAAGGATTCAAATTCTCCTAACAAGGATTGATATGTACTAAATGTATTTCAAACACTCCTAATAGGATCCATTCTCTAACAAGGAATATTTATATTAGGTATGTCTAGGATCATGATCAACCAAACTATGCCCTTAAGTGACAATGAAATATCAACAAATTAGGGTTATGTCAACTTGACATGCAATTTTAAACATGTTATGAAATTTCAATAAAAAATATGTGACAAAATAATGTATAGGAAATTGAATTTAGTTTCTGAACTACTAGGCCTTATTTGAAGAAAGAAAAAATTGATTTGTCAAAATTATGAATTTTAATACAATTGTACAAAATTTAGGACAATAATAAAAAGTAGGTGTATGTCTGACCACCTTAAGAAAAATAAAATGATAATATTTTTAAATAAGATTATAGATATAAGAAGTAGACTCATGCCTAGATGTGACATGTATTTTTCAGTATCTTTATTTCAAATAAATAGTTAATTATGAATTTTCTACTATACTATTTTTTGCATAAAAAACTCACGTGTCTAGCCACCTTAACTAATTCAAAACTTTTCACCAAACATATCTCCCTTGACACCAGATTTGACTGCCTTTGGACCCACCACTTCATGTTACTAAACCATTTCAAGTATGGGGAAAAGGTTTCTATTCCCTTCTACCTCTACTACTCTATGAATGAGAACATTAATGATTATAAAGAGAAGCATACTAGTAATCTAGCACTCCATGAGGGGCTTTTACTATTAATCTATGAATTCTTTAAGGCTAGAGCTATGGGGAAACAAATTAAGAATAGGAAGGAGGGCAAGAAGGGCAGATGGGACTCTGAATAGTTGGGAGAGGATTGTTTTCCTTCTAATACTAAGGATAGCCTTGAGATGCATATGAACTTGGAGGAGGATGATTCCCCATAGTGTGACTGTGGTAAAAAAGTCATCAAAATAGAAAGGAAGGAGAAAAAAGATTTTCCTAAACCTAAGTAGGGCCTAAACACCTCAGCAAATAGGGACTATAATGAAAGGGTTGAAGGCATGTATATGAGGGAAGAAAGTGTAGAAGGTGAGGAGGATCTTAGATAAGGGGAGGGCATGGAGAGGAAGAGGGGCAAGAGAAACATCACCATCAAAATGCCAACAAACAAAGAGAACAATGTCACAACATCTTAGGGCTACAAAAGGAAAGTCTCTAAGTCCAAGGAGGATAAACAAGGGGAGGAGAAGGAGGGGGTGGTAGGGGAAACTAATCAGAGTGAAAGAGAGGAGAAGGAGTAGGGCTACAAGGAATTCAAAACTAGCAAATATAGATGCTCAATCACGGGAAAGGATAGGAGTGTGGTGTGGCAGAATTTTAACACAACTTCTACTAAAATGGATATCAATAGAGAGTTGATCAAAAGTTTGGTCAAAGAGAATGAAGAGGGTAAAATCAAAATGGAAGAGTTGATCGACCCTACCCTGGTGAATTTTAGTGACACCACTAAGGAAAATTTGGAACTAGATGTCCTCAATAATGCCAAAAATAGCACAATGGATAGATTCTACACCACCAAGTGGATTTTTCATGAAATCCAAGAGCTCAAATATAGGGTGAGTAGCTTGGAAAGGGAGAACTATAGCTTGAAGAATAGGATAATAGAGGAAGAAAAGAACATGGACAATAGAGTGGAGGAGGTCAAGAATAGGGTCTAAATGATGGAGAGCTTAATGCAAATTATAGTGGAACAAAGCTATAATATTCTCAAAGAGGCTAATGAGAATATTAAGTTTCTCATTAATAAAGTGGAGGAGCTAAGAAAAAGTAAGGAGGACGACCCTACTCCCCACAATGCAAAGGATATGACACTTGATAATAGGTTGACAAAGCATACTAGATCTAGCATGAAGAAGAAAGACACCCTTGAACCTGACCAAGAATTCTTAGATATGAAGAAGGTAGCTGCTAGATTGTCAGAGTTGGAAGTTAGTGTAGCAGAAATTCTTAGAGAAATCTCTTGAGTGCCATAGCTTTTTTAACTATTCCTAGTTTTTAATCATGCCCCCCTAGCTTTTTAGTTTGGTGAGTTGTTTCAATTGGTTGCTTTTAGTTTCTTTTGATACTTTAAGCATTCTTTTTTGACAATTCTTAGTTAGCTAAGTGTTTTAGGACCTTGTTAAAACCTATTTTCCTTAATAAAAAACTAATTCAAAACTTTACAAAATTCAAATTTTCTTTTATTTTCCTTATAGTAGAAGAGGTATATAATGTGACACATCTTTTGGATTTCAAAAATATTTTTCCATTTGAAATTTATATATTATTTCAATTAGTGTGTCAATCAACACTTTATGTGTAACTCCATTAGAAAATTAATTTAATAATTATTTATAGAACTTTTGATTTGATGAACATTACATTTATGGAAAGATGAGAACATTCTTATGAAACCCTTTTCATTTCATTAAATTTAGGTGGAAAAAAAGGCATTAGACACATGTTTGAAGAAAAAAATACAAAATAACAGGCCAAAAACATGTTATTAGGACATTTTTTAAGTTGACCATGTAGGTTTGGTATCCAAAGCAATACTAGGCCTTATAAAGGTATTAATATTTTGGTTTGGTATGAGGATAAGTGGGAAAAAAGTCATAATAGATTTTGAAATGCTTTGAGGCATTTCAGAACTACATATTTTTTAGATTTCCACTTTTTGACACACCATGATCCTACACATACCCTATTAGTACATCATTTTGTGGGTACCATCCCCATCAAGGTTTTTCTTCTAATCAAGAGTTTCCCTAGTTAACATATCTAGTGTTATTGTGCATGAGTTTATAGTTACTAATTATATTTCTCATATGGTTAAGGATTAATAAGGTTGGTAATTGTGATAATAGTTGTATAATTGATTGACCCCTTCCACTACTCTTAGTTATATTGGTAGACTATATATTCTAATTTTTTTAATCAAAGCATCAAGTCCTTGAAGAGAAATATTAATAGCTTTGTGAGATTAATGGCAAACTTAACTTCAAAAAAGATAGTCCTAAGTTTGACGGGGTCAATTATGATAGTTGGAAAGAAAAGATGAAGACTCATCTACTATGTATGGGTCTAGCTTATTGGATTTTGACAAAGAGTGACAAGGAAATAGTGAAAGAAGATAAGTTTGCAAAATGCAGTGAAGCAGAAAGAGATCTATTCATGTGAAATATGAGAGATAGAGAAGCCTTGCTTTCAAGTCTTCCTGAAAATGAATATAGTTAGGTAAAATCAATAGTAACATCTCATATGATTTGGAAATATTTATAATCTACTTTTGAAGGAGATAATCATACAAAAAGAATAAGATTATAGAGTTGGATATGCTTGTTTCAAAATGATAAGATGTTACAAGATGAATATGTGAGAAGCTATGTTAGTAGAGTATATGAGATTGTTGCAAGAACCAAATCATGTGGTGGATCTAAGGAAGAAGATTAAGTTGCATGAAAGATTATGAAAACTTTGACCCCACCATTCAAGAAAGTAGTAAAGATAATTGAGCTTTTGATACCATGTACTAAGAAGTTCACCAAGGAAAATTTTCTTACAAGATTAGAAGCAAAAAAGGATAGTTTGAGATAGTTTGGAGAATTGACAAGAGTGGAGACATCTTTTAGTGCCTTAACTATTCATCCATGCTTTTCTAGAAGTGCAAGAATCCATGGAGATTTTTCTAATAGTAATATAACCAAATCTGAAGAAGACACAAAGATTATTCATAAGGTAGAGCCCTTCTTTTAAGAAGAGAACTAGATGGTAAGAGAATCTTTAAACTTTGGAATTGCAATGAATTTAATCATCATGCATCTAAGTGTCCTAAAAGAGACAAAAATTATATAGGAAATCTTAAGCCTATAAGAGCTATAAATTTTTTGTATGCAAATGAAGATGAGGAATCTCAAGAAAGAGTTTAGTGTGAAAGGGATGATGAGCTAGGATTTATAAACATAAAAGAAGATGATCTTGATAAAGAAATTAAAGAAGAAAAGGCTCTAGTTTCTCAAGTTAAAAATAAATCAGATTGGATAATAGATAGTGGATTTTCACATCAAATGAGTAGTGATATGAACAAGTTTGTTAGTTTTAGGAATCATGATGGAGGTATTATTAGAGTTGGTAAAAATGTGGCCTATCAGATCATAGGGATATGGTCTAGTACTCTTGATGGAGGGACTAACACTGATGATGTTTACTTTTTTGATGTTTTAAAGCATAACTTTTTGAGTGTTGGATAGTTAGTGGATAAAGGTTATCAATTTTAATTCACAATGAAGACTTGTATATCAAAGATAACTATGATAAATTGATTGGAATAGGTACAAGATCCAAAGGTAATGTGTTTTAATTTAATTCTACTGAGATGACATGTTTAGTTACAAAACTGGATAATAGTTAGTTATGGCATAGAAGGTTTTTTCATATATACTTTCATGACATAGTGAAGGCTAGTGGCACATTTGTAGTTAAATATTTGCCTAATATCATGAGGCCTACAAATGTTGTTTGAAAAGAATGTATCATGGCTAAGAAGAAGAAGGTACCAATTCCCAGTGAGATGTTTACTATTAGAAAAGCTTTAGAATAACTAAGAGGTGGGGGGGGGGGGGGTGTTGAATCAGTTATTCAAGGTCCAAATGTCCAATTCAAACTTTTTCATGAAGTAAAGTGAGCCTAGTAAACTATTCATTCATCCAAGCTTAAAACTTTTCTACTTAGCAAGTTACTGAAAATAAATATGCAAGGATAAAACATGAAGAATAAACACATAACACAATGATTTACATGGAAACCCAATTTGGAAAAAACCACCAGTAACATGCTACTCAATTCTCACTCTTTTGAAGTGATGCCCTATTAAAGGCTACAACACACTATTAAATGTGACCTGGTCAAAGGATTTATCCACCCTGTTAGAAGTGGGCCTGGTTAGAGGACTTTAGAACATTCACTTGGAATGTCACCTTGTTAAAGGATTTACAAATGGCTATTAAACCAACCTAAGTCCTTAGGATTTCACCCTAATTGATACAATTGCTAGAGAGTAACAATAATTGGTTTTGACCTGATTACAATACACAACTTATCTTCCAAAATTTAGGTCACTATTTAGCTCTTCACAATTTTCCTAGCTTTCAGTCTTTGCAACTTTGACAGCTTGTCTCCCTTTTCAAGATTTGTCTCCTTGAGTCTCCATACTTGATATACCAGTGCAATCTTCTTCTTGGCTACTTGTCAAAGCAGAGTCTTTGTGCTCTATTCTTCTTCTCCTGTAAATGTCTTCTCCTTGAAACCCTTCAACTGCTTCACAATTTTGGCACCCCAATAGCTCTTGCTTCTTGGCCTATGAATCCTTAAATAGAAGTGTGGAATCCTCTTTCCTACTCTATTCTTCCATTCTTTAATTTCAATTCGAATGGATTAGGTAGGATTCATTGAATCTAACCCATATTTTGTTTCTTCTACAAACTTCTTCAATAATCCTCTTGAATTTTCCCAAAAATGGTTTACATAAAATTTTGTTCCTCTAGCTCATCATTCTTATCCACCATCTAGGTCACAAAATTCTAGGTAACAACTTTTTCAGCTCAAATTTGGTGAATCTTTGACTTTCCCAATAATGCAGCAGCTCAACACTATTGAAATTCTAGTGCTCAACATATACTATGTTACTCAACATTAACTATGTTTCACTGATGCTCGACACCTACTGTGAATTCATTTGACAACCACTAAGTTTTTCATTTACTCGACACTTAAATTTTGCTTGGCTCCTAAACACACTCGGCTCCTTCTATATCACTCAACACAAACTAAATTTTTCTTTTTCTTGGCTCCAACTAAAATTTTTCTCGGCTTGAACTAGCTTGCTTGACACTCACTAATGAACTTAGTTAAGCTTTGTAGTCAATCTTGTTACAAATTATACTTCTAATGTTTCTATGTGTGACCAACTTTTGTATCTTCAAATATATTATCAATGCATCATTTTACCATTGTCTTAATTGATCCTTGCACTTCATTATAAAACCATAACTCAACCTTTCCCTTAGGTGCTCTTGTTACATCTTGTTGATCAAATCCTCTACATCAATCAACTAAGTGATAATAATTGAATCTTGTAGGAAATTATCATTCCAGTAAATAGCACGTTAGACATCAATGAAAAATAATAATTTAAAACATTCTTCAACAACCAACTTCCTTCTTTACAACAATCTCTCTCTTTGATCTTCAACAATGATCATTTCAATCAGATTTCCAACAATCTCCCTCTTTGGCGTAGATGGCAAACCAAACATTAGTTTTCACATCTCCTTATTTGATCTGTTATCCTCTGCTTCTCCCTCTTAGCTATTGTATTATGTTTCTTTCCTTTTCTATATCATTCTTGAACATCTTCTCCTCAAATATTGTTGATCAGTTTCTACATATCTCTCCCTCTTTTTGTTGATCATTTTTCTACTATTTCTCCATTTTTGACAAAAATGCTAAAGAAATATTATTTCAGCATCTTATCATGGAAGTCTATCATCTTTTGGAACTTCAACTTTCTCCCTCTATCACCATTCTTGTGACTAATTTGGAATTGGAGTACTTTGATTACTTCAGGCATGAATCCTAAAGTAAATATCCTCTTCATCAATTTATAGTATTCCAACAATTAACTCATTTGATCCAAGGCAATCTTTGTTGTTACTTAAGTGGCCTTAGCTAGGGATATCACTTCTAACTTACCTCTAAGATTCTCAAAAGCATCTTTAGGTAGTGCTTTTGTTAAGATGTCAGCAATATGTTTCTTTGAGCTAACATATTCTATTCTCACTTGCTTGTCTTACACCAGTTCTCTTACATAGTGATACTTAATTGCAATATGCTTTGTTTTAGCATGCATCACAAGGTTCTTTGATATGTTGATGGCACTTGTGTTATCACAATAGAGTATCAAAGGTTTAGTTAACTCTTCTTTCATACCTTGCAATAGATGTTTGATCAATACAATATTGGTGCAATTGATAGCAACTACAACATATTCATCTTTTGCTATGGACTGTGAGGCACAACTTTTCTTTTTGCTGGTCCAAGTAATCAATCTTTTCCCTAAGAAAAGTGTTCCTCCACTAGTGCTTTTTCTATCATCAATATTACCTCCCTAGTCCACATCATTGTAAGCTCTTAGCTCAAAATTTTCACTCCTTTTGTAGTATAAACCAAATTCATTTGTTGCTTTTAAGTACCTCAATATTCTTTTTATTGCCATCAGATGATTTTCTCTTGGATTTGTAGAAAATCTTGCTACTATTCCAACTGCTAATGCAATGTTTGGTCTACTATATTCAACATACCAAAACTTTCCAATCATTGATCTATACAATGTTTGATTTACTTTAGTAGATTCATCATTCTTGGACAACTTGTGTATAGTTACCATTGGTGTGCTGACTAGTTTTGAATCTTGTAGACTAAATATTTTTAGTATCTCCTTGATGTATTTTGATTGGGTCACAAATATGCCAAGCTTGAGTTGATGTACTTGCAATCCAACAAAGAATTTGATTTCTTCAAACATTGACATCTCAAACTCATGTTTCATTTGATCAGAAAAATCTTTACATAGAACATCTTTTCCTCCAAATATTATATCATCAACAAAGATTTTAGATATCAAAATCTCTTTACCTTGTCTTATCACAATAGAGTATCATAGGTTTAGTTAACTCTTCCTTCATACCTTTCAATAGATGTTTGATCCATAAAATATTGGTGCAATTCGCAGCAACTACAACATATTCATCTTTTGCTGTGGACTGTGAGGTACAAATTTTCTTTTTTCTGGTCCAAGTAATCAGTCTTTTCCCTAAGAAAAGTGTTCCTCCACTGGTGCTTTTTCTATCATCAATATTACCTCCCTAGTCCACATCAGTATAAGCTCTCAACTCAAAATTTTCACTCCTTTTGTAGTATAAACCAAAGTCATCAGTTTCTTTTAAGTACCTCAATATTATTTTTATTGCCATCAGATAATTTTCTCTTGGATTTGTAGAAAATCTTGTCACTATTCCAACTGCTAATGTAATGTTTTCTCTACTATGTTCAACATACTACAACTTTCAAATCATTTATCTATACAATGTTTGATTTACTTTAGTAGATTCATCATTCTTGGACAACTTATGTATAGTTACCATTGGTGTGCTGACTAGTTTTGAATCTTCTAGACCAAATATCTTCAGTATCTCCTTGATGTATTTTGATTGGGTCACAAATATGCCAAGATTGATTTGATGTATTTGCAATGCAAAAAAGAATTTGATTTCTTCAAAAATTGACATCTCAAACTCATGTTTCATTTGAACAGCAAAATCTTTGCATAGAACATCTTTTCCTCCAAATATTATATCATCAACAAAGATTTTAGATATCAAAATCTCTTTAGCTTTTTCTACCTTGATATATAGGTTGTTATTACCATCTGTACTCTCAAATCCAATCTTTACAAGATATTTATGCAATCTCTCATACCATGCTCTAGGTGCTTGCTTCAAACCATAGAGTGCCTTGTGTAATTTTCAGACCATATCCTTGTTATTAGCATCTCTGAATCCCTCTAGTTGTTCTATGTAGACTTCCTATTCCAATATAAAGTTTAGAAATGCAGACTTCACATCCATTTGGTAGAATTTGAATCCTTTGAAAGAAGCATAAGAAAGTAATGTTCTAACTCCTTCCATTCTTGCAAAAATGGAAAATGTTTCCCCATAATCCAATCCTTCTTCTTATGCATAACCTTTACAGACTAGTCTAGCCTTGTTTCTTATTATCTCACCATTCTAATCAAGTTTTTTTCCCAAATACCTATTTTGTACCAATTACATTCTTATCAGCTGGTCTAGGAACTAGGGTCTAGGTTTTTTTCTTCTCAATATAATCTATCTCTTCTTTCATAGCTTTATACTAGTCATCATCTTGTAGTGCATCTTTCACTATTTTGGGTTCAATCTTGCTCATTAGACATGATTCATTTCTTAGTCTATTCCTTTTCATTGGTTTGACATGCTTGTCACCAATAATTTATTCTATAGGGTGATGTCTTCTCACATACCTAGATAGTCTTGATTCTATCCTTCTTTCCATATTTGGTTCTTCAGCTTCAAAGTCACTTTGCACATCACTTTCAGGTGTTTTATCATCTCTTTCATGTGTACTATTTTTAGAGTCAAAATGTGCATTTTATTCATTTTGCAACTCATCTTCTGAATGCAACTTTCCATTCACTGGTTGTGACTCAGCTAATACTATAACTTGTTTCCAATTCCCAAGTTGATTGGAAGCTTCATCTTCAATTGGCATTCCTTCATAGAAGTATACAAAGGATTTGTACTCTTTTGGTTTCTTGGATTCATCAACTGGACTTCTGCATGCTCATCAAAATTTACATTTCTACTCTCCACAATCTTATTAGTGTTATTATTCAAACACTTATATGCCTTGCTTCTAGTGGAGTATCCAAGGAAAATGCCTTCATCACTCTTTGCATCAAATTTTCTGTTCCTTTTTCTTTAAGAATATAGCATTTACAACCAAATACTTTGAAATATTTACATTAGGTGAGTGACTATACCATAATTCAAAAGGTGTTGGATTTGTACCTTTCTTGTTTTGTACTCGATTCAGGGTATAAACAACAATGCTTGTAGCTTCTCTCCAATAATTTAGAGCAACATTCTTCTCCATCAACAATGTTCTTGCATAATCTATCACTGCTCTATTCCTTCTCTTTACAATTTTATTTTGAGGTATAGTTCTAGGTGCTAATGTTTGTCTTTTAATACCTTTTTCATTGTAAAATATTTCAAATTCTTTTGACGAAACTCTCCTACTTTGTCTAATCTTAGGCACTTTAGATTCTTTTTTGTTTCCTTCTCAACTTGGTCAAATACCACTTGAACATTTGAAATGCATCAGATTTTTTCTTTAAGAACATTGTAGTCATCATCCTAGAGTAGTCATCTACAAAGAGCATTATGTATCTATATCCTTAGTAGCTTTTGACTTCTATTGGGCCACATAAGTCTATATGGACTAGCTCTAATATTTCTTTGGAAGCATATATTTTTCTCAAATGTTCGTCACCAATAACAACATTATTTCTAGAAAACTTAACCACTTTATCTCTTAAATCAAAAGATATGGGATGTGTAGCACCAAGAATACCTACAAATGATATTTGTCTATAATTTTCCATGTATACAGGTTTCTTTTGAAAACCAAGAATTTTTGAAGTGCTTGTTAGATTTTCTTGGTTAAGGGGAACACTTTGGGATTGTTGAAGATGGACAAAAAAGGGGCTTGAGTATGAGTGGTGGATGATGAGATAGGAGCATGCTAAGATATTCCTTGAATTGAAACTACTAGTCCACAAGGAGGTACATAAAATGAAGCTATGGTGGATAAATTTGGCCATGAGGCTAATCTAAAAGTAGACTTAATGAACTAATTTTTTCTCCTAGTTTCTACAGCTTGAGCAAGTCATTCTCCACCTTCTCAAGCTCTTTTGCAAGATCTTCCTTCTCCTTTTTAGCCTTCTCTAGATCTAAATCTAATTTTTACATGAAAGGCTTTAAGGATTTTCTTGGTAGCACTTGGGGTTCATTTATTTGGATCCTTGTGGCCTTGCCCTTTCCCTTATCTACAGGTTTCACAGTGGATTCTAGCCGATGTACTTGGATAGGCTTGTAAGGTTGGAATTGAGTAATGACTGGTTCTTGCTTTTGATTCAGCTACTTTTCTTGTTCTTGAACTTTAGCTCTCACACTATCTACATCTCCAAAAACATCAGTACAGAGAGTTGTAGTTTTCTCTTCTAACTTTTTATTTTATTCTTTCAAGGTAGCCATTCTTCTTAGAAAAGAATCCATTTCTATTATGGAATCCAAAGTGGCTTACTCCTCCTTTTCAAGATGAATACGCTTAGCTTCTTCCTTAGCAACCCATTTCTTCAAAAATCCTATCTTTGATTGTACTTCTGTAGGATCTACATAAGCAACTTTTGAATCTGTAGGGTCATCCAAATCTATGACATTTGATCAAGTATATGGGACTATTTTACGATTAGAAGGATCTCCAAAAGAGCTCTTGAGTCCTAACCTATGATGCATTTCAGCTACGAGATTTGTTCTAGGGGATATATTCCCTACTGGTGACATATCCTTATCTTGATATGTTCTTTCACCTGGTACTAGGGTAGTAAATATCCCTGCTAGGAGTCTTGTGGTTTCTGATTCAAAGCTGAGTGAAGAAAACTCTCTCCCTATCGCTGGTTGATACTAGGAATTGATGGAAACACTACCTCTAGGTTTCCAGGTGGGATTTGGATCTGTCCTTTCCTTATTTAGATTCTTCCTACCACCTTTAGGTAAATCAGTATATAATCATACATCAGGATTGGCTATCGCATAAGCTCTTGTATTTTTTCCTTTGTTAGCCATTTCACTATATATTAAATAAGCACTAGCTTCAAAACCTTGATTGAGTCACCACTCTTTTCTTGGGAAAATACACTATTATAATTATTCTTGACTTCGAGGAAAAGCATAGATAGAAATAGAAATATTAGTAATTACATGTACAAACCAGTTAGACCCAACTTCAACAAAACCATGGGTGGTTTTTTAATCTTTAGGCTCTACAAAACCAGGGTGGGTATACCTAGGGATGATTCAAGATTGGAAGATGCTATATGAGAATTATTTTGGTTTCATTCTAATTTTCATCTCAAATCCTCAAATACATGCATGGTTCTTGCATTTTGAACAAACACATCCTATATAACAAACTTGGCCAAATTTCTTCTATAGATTTGCAAGTGTTCACAACAATAGTGGCTAACTAAGGCTAAACATTCCATGCAAACAAGTGTTGGCCATCATTTAAGATCTTAAAGAAATGTAATATAAAGATGATTGTGATTTTAGAATTTATGCTCCTTCAAAATGTATCTATTCTGCATACCGAGTAAAATTTGATCAGTGCCTATTCCATTGGGATTTAGAGTCTACCTCAATTTATGGATCTAACCTATTGCTTTAAAACAAGAATTATCAACAATTCTTACTAAATTTCATTCTTATAGAGACCCTTTCTATTACCATGATAACCCCATCAAATTCATCACAAGATTTTACTTAATTCATTGAATTAACATCAATAATGAATTGACACACAACATAAATAAATTGCATTCAAATGAGAAAGCTTTACTCACACAATCTCAAAATAACTAGGTAATAGATACAAAGACAAGATTCAATAAAAATTGATATGGGGACAGCTCATAACTTGTATTAATTTTCTTTGAAAATTTTATACAATTGTTGTAAACTAAGAATGATCTCAAGAAAACACACAAAGATAAATCTATATTGACATACTCTTAGAAAACATGTAGAGAAAATACATCATAAAGTTTTTCTTAAAGACTGGACCGAAAGAAAACTAAGTATATGACTAAAAGAATTAGAAATCAGACCCTTCTTTAGCCTTGGCATATCACTTATATAATGTGAGATGCAACAAGGTTCAGGCTAAGAGAATTGATAAGTGTCTTTTACAAGAGATATTTACATACACCTATCACAAAATGAAAAAATGTGAGTAAGTGAAATATTTCTAGATCAAACATTCCTTTTGGTGGGTCCCCTTCTATTACATCCTCTGATGTTGTTGATTTGGCTGCTATTCTGATTACTCTGTGTATGTAACTGCCAAGCTAGCCAATGATGAAGTTTATTACGATGATTGTAGGTTAATCTCCACCCATGGGTTTGCACCATCTTCATCTTGTACTGTGGGAGTTACTTTTACCTTTCCCTCTTCTTTAGTTGTGTCAACATCCTGTGGGTCTGGGCCTGCAACTAAAATTGACTAATCATTCTTGTCTTTTGCTTCCTGTTGGCCTTCTATAGTGATAGTGTTAATGACTTGGATTTCATCACCCTAAACCTCATCAGTGTTAGTTTCAACTTCCTCAAATTGTTCATCAGAAGCCATTTCTACAATCCACTTGTCAAACAGTGTGTCATTTGGCCAATCAAGCTACAGAATATCCTATTGCTTCTTGATAACAAACTCTACCTTATTGTCAATATCAAAAAATTCTTGTTTCAGAGAATCAAATAATAGTTGAACATTTACCATTTTTTTAGTAGTTGTAGCCCACCATGCATGCCCTTTTTCATTGATAACTTTATTCTTTCTGAGAAAAAATAAATCATCTAACTACTTGGTCCATTCATCTTTACTTTTCAATTTATTTTTTCTATCTAGGGCATGAGGGAATAAGCTAAACCTTTGGCTCTTATACTTATCTAAGTAGCCAACAATTATTTTTTGTAAATGAATTCACTTTTCATCAAAATCTAGGAGATTAACAACCATGTCATAGGTTCTATCAATTTAATCATGTGATGACCTTATAATAGAGTAACACAAAAAGGTCACCACTCTCCTCCTCTATTTCTTTCTCCATTTGCTCATAATAGGCTTTTAAGACTCATCATTTTCTTTCAATTCATTCCAAACATTTACCACCCTAGCCAATTGGTCATAAAATAAGGTCCATTTAATTTTATTAGCCAAGTATGTAAGAGCTTTTCTCAATTTATCTTCATATTTCACCTCCAACTCCACATGTAATGCCCACAACTTACTTTTTTCTTCCTCAAAATCTTCTACTGTGTAGTACTCTAACCTTTGGGGTGTATCTGGTATTTCTATGAGGGGGGTGGATTTGAAAGGTTCAACTAAAGGGTGACGATATGTTATTCTTGGCCTTGTGGACCTCCCCGATAACTTGTTTTCAAGTTCAATTCTCCTCTTTACCTCTTTATTGTAGGCATCCACAACTGCCTCATACTTGCTTTACAACTCAATCATTTCTTTTTCCTCCCTTTTTACAATAGCCAAGGAACATTGAGAATAATCCACATTCATATGGGTTTCTTGTACATGTGAGGTGTCAACAACTCTCCTTACAATGATATTCCCTGTCAGTCCTGAATCATCAAGCTATGATGAAACAACCCTAGATCCTCTTCTATGTAACCACATGATAAGAGAAACTTGGTCATTACTAAATGCAGTTCCCAAGAACTCCTTTTTGTTTGGATCTTGTAATCCCAAATTATTTGACACAGAATTGAAAATTAATGCATCAACAATGTCCCAATTTGGAAATAATAAAATATTTGCATCTTTTACCGTATGTCTCCCCTCTTTAGGGATTATACTTTGGAACTCTTGAATCATATATTCCTCTATTTGATTTTGAATGGAGGCTTCATCCATTTCTAGATGCTTTGTTTTCAAATTCATACATCTATCCTCAAAACTGTTCATGTTTTCCCTCCAATCAAATTGGTGGAAAGCCCTAGACTTTACAAAACTATCATCAAAAAAAAAAAATTTGATTGGCTTGTTCCAAAATAGGATCCAATTCCTTTCCCCTAAAATTTACTACAATTAGTTCAAAACTTGGCACAGGAGGCTCCTGGGGTTCCCTTCATCAATCTTTGCTTGGGTTAAAAAAACTCCCCGTTGTGATCCAATTTGCTCAATTTTCTCATTAGTGAGTTGTTCCTCCTCAATTCTCATGGGGGTTTGGGAAGGTCTGTACCCCTCAACATGAGGTTCCTCTTCCCTTATTATCTTCCTACTCTTAGGAGAAGGTTTAGGAGGCCTTTCTTTAACGACAACACTAGTAGATTTAACTATCTATTTTCCTTTACCTATAATGGGCCTTTTATTCTGAATGACATTATATCCTAGCCTCCTTTGAACAATTAATGGACCTACCCCTATATTGGGAGAGAAACCCAATCTCATTATTTCCCTGGCCTTATCTGGAAAAGAATTAATGAAATATTTCTTCTTCTCATTCATTACATCCATTATTTTAGGGAATGTATTCATAAGCTTATTAATTTTATTTATAGTAGTTACAACATTACTTCGAGGTCTGTAATCCTCATCAAAAAAATTAATAAAATTCAAAACTTTTGAGTAGACTCTCCATTTTTCTTTCTTTGTCTCTTGCTCCTATAGAGAGTACTCATTCCTTATTACATCTTAAGGGAAATAAAATTCATGTTCAACTAGACTAAGCTTGATCCTATGCCCAAGTGCCAAATGATAGAAACCCTTTGTATCAAAAAAAGGAAGGTGAGAGATAGCCATATTATACTAATCAAAAAATTTGTAAAGGAAAACCCATCCTTCCTCCGTTATAACAAACTAGTGGGCTACTATGCAAGTGGGAAAAATTGATCTCGTCCCCCTCTTGTGAAAAAAGCCTTCTTCTACTCCTCCCAACTACCACAAGAACTCAACTACTCCTACCTTTAAGGTAACTTACTAAGGTAGTACATGGGGTGTTCCTTTGAATCTATAAATTCTAATAATAGTTGAAACTAAATATTGGATGATGTCTCCCAAATTATGTGAAAATTTCAAATTATGGGGTTTATCCATAGGCCTAACAAGGTGCATTAGTTCCTTAGGGATCCTAGGATTGTCACTTAATATGAGGCATCTCAGTTTGGAGAAAAAGTACCTATCAAATCTAACAAAACTAGCATTTTTTGCTTCCCCAGTCATTGCTACACTCCATAATTGAACTGGCACTGCTTCCCCTTCTTGTTCTCTATTCAAAACCATTTATTTACTAAAGTATGTCACCCCCTTAAATAGAAACATGTGCATCAATAGAGAGTAATGGCCCCAAGCCTTCTCCACCTTGCCCTTAGACTTCCCAACCAATCCACTATGAATCTCATTAGTTAAGTAAGAAGCAAATTCAAAAATTATTTCCACTCCAAAAGAGGAGATTTGAGTAATCATATACATGAAACTCACAGGCATAAAATCTTCTTCATCCTCTCCAAAAACTCTGCACAGGGTTCTATATATCTCTACTACCTTGGCATTGAAATATAATTTCTTGAAAGGTTCTTTAGAGGATGATGTTATTGCTGGTAGGGTTCCAATTTTTCCAATATGGGCCTTCAATGTACCTTGTCTAACTATATCCTTCTTAGATATATGTTCTTTTTCTAAATCTTTCAAATTAATGGGCACATGATACCTAGTGAGAGGTCCCAAATGAAAAGCTTCTCTAATTTCCTCTGGGCTTATGGTGATTAGAATTTTACCATATGTTCTTCTTACAACTCTACTGGCTTGACCATAGGTTTTTTCCACGGCCTCAAGGATATCATAATCCATAAAAACACTAGGGACCACTAGCTTTATTAGGTCAAAATTCCATATATTGGCATGTGGGGAAAATAGTTTCCTCTCTGCAAACCATTTCTTGAACAAATTTAAACTAGTTTGTGAAGTACGAGCATCCCAGACCCAATTACCCTTATTAAACAATCCATCTGCTATCCTCAACCTAGGGTCTAATGAGGTCAACTTCTTAACTTGTATTGTCTCAATAGTAGACTCAAGAAGCAACTCAAGCAAATCATCATATACATTTCTATCCAAATAATTTTCCTAACCTAAAATTTTCTTCTTTAGAGGCATCTTCGATTATGCTTTGTAGAACTAAAACACTTATAGAGATTATAGTGTAATTACTAACTTGAATTTCATTCTCGTTACTCTCTATACTTTTGTAATTTCTCTATTAACAAGCTACTTCACAATCTTGCCAAATTTAACATGATCTTCTTATTAATTTCTTATACTTAGAAAAAACTCAAAATCTTTGTTCGCATAATGTGGAACTGAGAAAATATTCTATGTTATACTTTTTTTTTCTCACACACAAAGCTTTCATGTCAAATTAATACATAGAGTGGCACTATGTTCTGTGTTTAAATCTGCGTCATTGATCTTTAAAAATCCTATTATTAAGGGATGTGGAAAAAGATGACTACCATTCCACTTGACAAGTTGGCCAGTCAATCCAATGAGAACTGACCATGTATACAACTCCTTCCTTGATGGAATTTTTGTTTGGACCCACTGGTGACTGAGGACACATGTCAATAGGTTGCTACATTGCTATACATAAAAAATGAGCACATTGCCATAAAAAAGTAGCAACAGGCGTTGATTCGATCTTGATCTTTTGGATGACATCTTACTACATGGCTTAGAAGAATAGTGGTGGGCCCTTTGTCACTATATCACTGTACATATCCTCTGAGCAACACTTCATAGCGAGATAGCGACAACCATTAATCTGAGATCAATCCAAGGGTAAAGAAAATGGCATGAAGTACCCTAAAGGGTGGTGGGTCCCATAGTTGCCATGTCACATGGAATAATAGGCTTGCATCTTTCTATAGAAAGATAGCAAGAATCATTGATCTCAACTTGATCTAATGATCAGAATCTGTCATGCATTTTATGAATGGGGCGTGGGTCTAGGATACTAATGACATGATAAATCCTACATAGCTAGCATAATAAAACCATATTTTAATCCTAGTCACCTTTCCACATTGCTTGGGTCCCACCATATGTTCATTTCAAGACAACTCACTATGTCGCTAATGGCGAGATGCCTAAATTTTTCAATAGAAAGGCAGCAAGCTCTGGTGTCTTTACAAACACTTGGCACTAGAAGAATAAAAGCAAGTCAAGTCACCATCATCTTGATTAAATGCTTCTGACAATAATAGTTATTAGTCACCCTGCCACTTGGAAAATTTTATAGTCATCAAGAAGTTTGGAGACCATTGTGTAATACATTTCTCGGCTATTTGCTATGTCACTAACAACGAGATGCTTAGCTTTTCTAATAGTGAAGTAGTGAATTATCAAAAAAATCAATATTCCAGTGATATCTTTTTCCCACCTTTTACTGGGTTCCTTTTCCTACTCTGATAGCCCTAAAAAAATGCACGTGACTGAAACTTCAACTGCAACATATTTTTTGACTATTGCATCTCCATTTTACAACACTATTCTTTAGTTACATGGCATTCGCTACCTTGCTATAGATAAGAAGTGCACAACTCACCATAGTGAATTAGCGATTATCGTAGATCTCATCAAAATTGGACAGTGAGAGACATGAGAGAACAAGACTACTTGGGGGCCTGAAAATTTTAAAATGAAAATAGAATATTCGCCAAAGTTTAAAAAGACATCATACTGAAGACTTTAAAAAGGAAGAGACATAGGGTTTAACTGGATTTTCAAAGGAAAACAAAATCTAGAAGACTAAACGATAAACTCTATTCACCAATGATGGATTAAATTTTATTTTTTTAGTACCTATGTTAGGGAAATTTCATTATGCGAAAGATCAGACAAACAGTGGCTCTATCTGGGGACATTGAATTATGTAGATTCAAATGAGGGCTCAAAATTTTTGGGCGAAGTAGACCAACCAGACTCCCTACAAACTAACCACTACTAAGAGAACAACTAAACACAGGAAAACTATATACAAGAAACTAAACAAAGGGAAAGAATTTACAAAACAAACAAGAAACCCTAAATTACTATTCATGGAAGAAACAAGTATTTCAGTAGAAATACATCTTCAAGAACTGTCCATGAATTAATAGTTCTAGAATGTTGTCTGATAAATCCTTGAAAACATATGAATTTTCTCCCCATGTATTTTCAATCAAATAGGGGCCTAACCATATGGGATCAAACTTAACATGTTTTCCTTTATCCTCAATTCTGGCATTCCACATTAGGACTCAATCTCCATTTTCAAACTTTTTACTCACTATCCTTTTATCATATAATGTCTTAACTTGTAGTTTCAACTTCTAATTCCTAAGAGATGCTTCATTTCTAGATTTTGTTAACCCTACAAGTTCATCTAGTCTTTCTTGGATATCATCTGTAATATCTTCATCATACAACTAGATGTAATTATAGAATCCTACTAGGTTATTTTGAGGCATCCTTGACTAAATTCCATATGCTAGATCAAATGGGGCTACTCTAATGGCTTTCTTCATAGTTACTCTGTCAGTCCATATTACAAATTGCAACTTAGAATCCCATGCCTTCTTGTTATCATCCAAGGTCCTCTTAATGACCTTTAACAAGCTCTTATTTGTGGACTCAGCCTATCCATTGTGTTATGGATGATATGGGGAAGATGTTGATCTAGTTATTCCATATTCGTCACAAAAATTTATAAATTCCTCAGACCTAAAACACATGGCATTATCTATCACAATTCTCTGAGGGCAACCAAATCTGGACATAACATTACTAAGCAAGAAATTGTTGAAAACTTTACTCATTGCATCTCTTGTGGGGATAACTTCTACCCACTTTGTAAAGTATTCAATAGCAACTAGAATCCAAGAATAGCTAGTACTAGATTTAGGAGAGATCTCACCTATGAAGTCCATACCCCACTACTGAAATGGTGCTTGAACCTCAACTGGCTTCAAAGGAGTATTACCTAAAAATTTCAATTTTCTAGCAAACCTTTGACAAGAATCACACTTCTTAACCATGATTTGAGCATCTTTAAAAAGGGATGGCCACCAAAAGCTAGCTCTCATTATTCTTGTGTGCAATGGTTTTAGCCATATAATGTCCACCACACACTCCAGTATACATCTCATTCAAAATTTCTTTAGCCTTTCCTTGATCAACACATTTAAGCAATATGCCTTCAAAACTTCTCCACCACATGCTACCTTGGATAATTATGTACCTGATAGCTTGTAATTTAGTGATCCTCTTCTCATTTTTATTCAAATGAAGTGGGGCTTCCATGTGTTGCAGATAGTGGATAACATTAGCATACTAGTCACAGTGATCCATGTCATATAAATTAGATCTAAGGTCATCTATAGCCATTTTTATTTGATTAGCATCTAAATTAAATTGAGCCATGAGTTTAGCTAAACCTTGACCTCTTACCAACTTTTTTATCTATATCTCAATGTTGAACTCTTGGATCCTATTGATCCACCTTCACCTTCTTCATGATACTTCTTGTGGAGAAAAAAATATCGTTTACAGTAGCACTAGGCACAAATGCAATGACAACAGAACCTACCAAATAGCATCTAAAAGCCTTAAAAAACTTTACTAAGCCATATGATTCTTTTTCATTTATCTCATATTTTAATTCAATAGGCTGCAGTGACTTATTGAAGAAAGCAATAAGTTGTTCATATCCCTCCTCATTCTTTTGCAATAGAATTGCAGCTACATTGTAGAAAGATGCAAAAGAAAATATGTGCATTGGCTTAGTGTAATTAGGGGTCCTCATGACTAAGGAATTCTTTATAGAAATCTTAATATCTTGAAATGCCTATGACAGTTCACCATCCTAGTTGATAGTAGCTCCTTTCTTGAGCATTTTGGAAATAGGCTTATTGATTTCAGCAAAATTTGTAACAAATCTCCTCAAAAAATTAACTTGCCCAAAGAAAGATTGAATTCCTTTTACATTCTTTGGCTTAGGGACCTTATCAATGGCTACTACTCATTTAGGGTCTATCTTTACCCCATCCTTTGATACTATATGTCCCAATAACTTAACACGAGTTACCCCAAATGCAGATTTCTTAGGGTTTAATGACACTCCATATTCCAATGCTTTGATAAAAATCTTTTCCAAATGCCTACAATGGTCCTCAGCATTTTTGGAATAAGCTGTGAGGTCATCTTGATAACAACCATAAATTTATTTATGTACTCATGGAAAGCCACATCCATGGCTCTTTGGAAAGTGGCACCAACATTGATCAATCCAAAAGGCATCATCACATATACATAAGTCCTCCATGGAGTTGTAAATGTTGTCTTGAATTGTTATTCTTCTTTCACCAGGACCTAGTTATATCCTAAGAATCCATCCATCATTGACATAAGTTTAGACCTTGTTACTTGCTATAACATAGCCTCCATATTAGGTAACTCATAATTATCTTTCAGGGAAGCAATGTTCAAATTTTTGAAATCTACATAGAGGTTGATATCTCCATTCTTTTTTCTGACAAGTACTAAATTAGAGACCCAAGTGGAATGTCTGATAGGCTTAATTATTCCCCCATCCCTTAACTTCATTAATTCCTCTTGCATTTAAGGGGCCATAGTAGGATTAACTGGCCTCTATTTCTGCCTAAAGGGTTTGACATTATCCTTTAGAGGTATGACATGCTGGAAAAGGTCTTCTCTATAAGCCTTTAAATCATCATATGACCAAGCAAAGACATGTCTATACTTTCTCAACAAGTCAATCAGAGGCTTTCTAATTTTAGCTGACAAGTTCTGGCCAATATAAAATTTCTTAGGGGCTTCATTAGTACCCAAATTTATCTCTTCTAGTTCTTAAGGTTTAGAGTCTTTGGCACTAGGCCTTACCCTATCTTGGTTATCAAACATGTTCTCCAAAACAACCAAACCTTTAGGTACTTTGTTAGTTTTTAACTATATAACATATTGACCAAAAATTGTTTCCTTCACATTTATGGTTTGAACCAAATCACTACAGTCCATCTCTTGTCCATGGTATTTATCCTTATTTAACAAGAAATTCATAATATCTTTGTCATCTTCAAAGACTTGCCAGTGCTCAATGTTGTTAGGTATTGATGGCCTATTTTGAATTTCAATTTGTGATATCCCTACAAATGATATCTCCTAGGGTTTAATTGCTACATTTTCTAACAAATAAGGCATCTTATTCTGAGTCCTATCTCTCCATGATACATCAAATGCATCAAAAAATTCAATCTGCTCCCAAACAACATTTCTATACTATTTTAATCTTCTATTTTATCTGAGAGATAATCAATTCAAAATCACCTATGACATGTAACTTCTTGATCCAATGATGGGTAGCCACTTTTAGCCCTAGCAACAAGGCTTCATACTAAGCTATATTATTAGTACATGAGAAATTCAAGGTAAAAGAATATATGAAAGTGTGTTTCTCTAGAGAAACAAAAAATTCCCTAGCCCGTACACCTTCTTTAGAATTAGCCCCATCAAAGAACATTTTCCATAATATTGGTGTGTTTGTACAACACTCCACTTCATGTTCAATAATAGCAGGGAAATTCTCAACTTCTTGGATAATCAATTCAGCTCTGAATACATTCACACCAATATCTAAAAAGAAAGTAGCATCTTTGTCAATTTCTTCACCCAAGATATGACTAACCCTTGGCTCTCTATCTACTTTAACAGCCTTATCACCTATGTAAAAAGTTCCATAATTTAAATCACATTGCAGGCTACCTCCCATAGAAACACTCCATTTTTTAGAAAGCAACATTCCATAGTGTGAAGGTATGTCAACTACAAGGACTGACATGGTCAATTCTACCTCAGGATATGTAGCTAGCTTGAATGGCAAAGCATTTATAGTACCTATGACTAGGACTTTCCTTGCATCCATACCTCTGCATCTGCCTTGTGTAGTGTCTACTTTCAACCCTAAGGCTTCCATTTCTTTGAAAGATATTATGGTGTTAGAGGCTCCTGAGTCAACCGTGCAATTTTTAAGGGTCTTCCCTTTTATAATTAGACTGAGAATGAATGGGTCAATATCTTCTATGTATGCTACTGATGAGTCATCCAAGAACATTTTTGGAATTTGGTACATGATACCACTATCTTCTATTACTAAGGGGATCTATTGGGTAACATTTTGTTCTACATTGTTATTAATTTTTTCTATCCCTCCCTACCATGACAAGAATTTACTCTTATGCTCTTCAATTCTAAATATTTTAGATAAAGGTACCTTAACAGTGATTTAGGACAACATGGATATCATATCAATTGGCTCAAACATAGTGGGTTTAACAATCATACCTAGAGTAGGAGCCTTCTTAGCAGCAGGGATTATTATTCTCTTGGAATTATTAGATCCTAATCCCTTCTCTTCCACAATTTCTTTTTCTATCTCATTAGCTTGGAATTACACTTTCTTCTTGGGTTCACACTTCTTAGTTTTAACATCTTTAACCTTGACTGTCTCTGCACTAGCCTTCTTGTCTTCATCTTTCATCTTATGTGTGATATCTTTTATGAATATACCAAAAGGCTTCCCAATTTCATTGTTAACTATTTTTTTTCTCAAATTATAATTTCTATGTACTTGGGAGATCATTTATGTAGTGATCCTATCAATTTCTTCTTTGGAAGGCATTCTTAAACTTACATGACCCACTTCAGAAGATGTAACACACACCTAATGTTCATCATAGCTTTCATTATCTGAAAAAAACTTATTGATGATGTAATTGATAAGAAATTTTCTTATTCTCCAAATCACTTTCTATTTCTTCCAAATCAAAATCAACACAATCACTACACATGCTTACCATATTACAACTTACATCATCATGACTCTTCTCTTCTTCCTCCTCCTCAATTTGTAAACTATGATTAGAAACAAATGACTGAGCCACTGCAGAATATTCTTCTCAGTGAGGTGATTGAAAAATAATACACCATGGCACATTATCATTCATATTTACCACACTTCTTTGTAGAGGATCTGGTGTACCCTTATCTTTCACATTTTAAGTCTAGTTAGGGATTGTCTTGCCATCCTTCCATTGGGTAGTATAAGGATAATTATGCATTCTAGGTTGTCTATTGAAATTGCTATTATTCCTAGGGGTTTTCTTAGCAACATATGGCTTATTGAAACTAGTGGGATTCATCTTTTTTAGCAATTCCAACACCTGGCCTATTGTAGGTTCTTTTGGCCTTTTTCCTATAGGAGTTTTATCACCCTCCCTTTTTTTGTTATTCTTGGGACTAAAAAGCTTTGGATAATCTCTCCTACCCAATTTTCCAGATGCTTTCCTATTATTCTCAATATTTACAACAACCTTGTAAGAATCCCTTAAAGTTTTAGGATCCTTATCCCATAATTGGTAAGCCATTTTGCTATCAAAAGAATTAAAATATGTTGTGAGACAAACATTCTCATTCAACCTCATAACTTGAAACAATTTGTACATACCTTTCTGGAATTGTACATTGAAATCAAATTTAGACTCATTAGGATTCTTCTTGATATTGTTGAATTCATTTAACATGAATCTAGCATTAGTGTTGTCTCCATATTGTTCTTTGAGTAACTTCTCTAAATCACTCCATGAACTAATACTATCCTCAGGTAGCCTTATAAACCAATCCCTTGCATCTTCAGTTAGTGAATGCACAAACAACTTCATGACCACATCTTCATGTTCAACTTCCTAATCATTTAACATGTCTATGAAAATTCTCAAATGTTCTTCACTAGTAATAGCATTATTTCAAGAAAAATTAACCACTTTATCTCTTAAATTAAAATATATGGGATGTGGAGCACTAGGAATTCCTACAAATGATATTTTTCTATGCTTTTCCATGTATACAAGTTTTTCTAAAAACCATGAATGTTTGAAGTGCTCGCTACATTTTCTTGGTTAAGGGGAACACTTTGGGATTGTTGAAGTTGGACAATAGGGGCTTGAGAATGAGTGGTGGATGATGAGGCAGGAGTAGATTGAGATAGTCCTTGAACTGAAACTACTGGTCCACAAGGAGGTACATAAACTGAAGCTGGGGTGGATAAATTTTCCCATGAGGCTAATGCAAAATTAGACTTAATGAATTGAATTTTTCTCCTAGTTTATGTAGCTTGAGCTTCATTCTCCACCTTCTCAAGCTCTTTTGCAAGATCTTCCTTCTCTTTTCTAGCCTTCTCTAGATCTAAATCTAATTTTGACATGAAAGGCTTTAAGGATTTTCTTGGTAGCACTTGGGGTTAATTTATTTGGATCCCTGTGGCCTTGCCCTTTCCCTTAACTATAGGTTTCACAATGGGTTCCAAAGGATCTACTTGGATAGTCTTGTAAGCTTGGACTTGAGTAATGACTAGTTCTTGCTTTTGATTTAGGTGTTTTTCTTGTGCTTGAACTTTAGCTCTTAGATTGTCTACATCTCCAAAAACATCAATATGGAGAGTTGTAGCTTTCTCTTCTAACTTTTTATTTTGTTCTTTCAAGGTAGCCATTCTTCTTAATAGAGAATCCCTTTCTATTATAGCATCCAAGGTGGCTTGATCCTTCTCCTTTTCAAGATGAATGCACTTAGCTTCTTTCTCAACAACCTATTTCTTTAGAAATCCTATCTCTAATTGTGCTTCTGTAGGATTTATAGAAGTAGCTTTCAAATCAATAGGGTTATCTAGATCCATGAGATTTGGTTCAGTATATGGGACTATTTTAGGATTAGAAGGATCTCCAAAAGAACTCCTGAGTCCTAATATACAATTCATTTTAGCTATGAGATCTAGTCTAGGGGATATATTCCCTATTGGTGACATATCCTTATCTTGATATGTTCTTTCATCTGGTACTTGGGTAGTAAATATCTAGGAGTCTTGTTGTTTCTGATTTAGAGTTGAGTGAAGAAGACTCTCTCCCTATCACTAGTTGATACTAGGAATTGATGGATACACTACCTTTTGGTTTCTAGGTGGGATTTGGATCTATCCATTCCTTATTTAGGTCCTTTCTACCACCTTTAGGTAAATTAGTATACATTGATACATTAGGATTGGCTCTCGTGTTTTTTCTTTTGACAACCATTTCACTATATATTAAATAAGCACTAGCTTCAAAACCTTGATTGATTCACCACCCTTTTCTTGGGAAAATACACTATTACAATGATTCCTGACTTCAAGGAAAAACACATATAGAAATAGAAATATCTGACACAGATGGACCAATCATTGAAATTATAAGACTGCAACTCTTGCTTTGTTAGATAAGACACTTGGAAAGGCTAGATATGATAGTGTATCATTGTCATATTTGGATTTTTCTTTCTTTCTTTTTAAATTCTTAAGGTTTGTCACTAAAAACATCCCCTTGTAACCACAGGTAAAAACTAAACAATCTAACACCCACATACACAACAGGACCAAAGAAACTATAGTACAATTTATAGATGTGTTGGGCAACTCCCTAGCAGAGTCACCATTTTGTTGGTGTTTTAAAACTACTGAACAACAAAGGTTCAATACCAAATTGATAGGCCTCATATAACCTAAGGATTAGCCACTTCCTATTAGTAATTACATGTGAAAACCATTCAGACCCAACTTCAACAAAACCAAGGGTGGTTTTCTACTCTTTAGGCTTGCAAAACCAGGGTGAGTATACCCAAGGATGATTCAAGACTGGAAGATACTGTATGAGAATTATTTTAGTTTTATTTTGATTTTCATCTCAAATCCTCAAATACATGCATGGTTCTGGCATCTTGAATAAACACATCCCATATAATAGACTTGGCCAAATTTATTCTATAGATTTGCAAGTGTTCAAAAAAACAATGGCTAACTAAGGCTAAACATTCCATGCAAACATGTGCTGGCCATCATTTAAGATCTTCAAGAAATGTAACTTAAAGATGATTTTGATTTTAGAATTGATTCTTCTTCACAATGTATCTATTCTACATACTAAGTAAAATTTGATAAGTTCCTATTCCATTGGGATTCAGAGTCTACTTCAATTTATGGTTCTAACCTGTTTCTTTACAACAAGAATTATCAGCAATTCTTACTAAATTTCATTCTTATAGACACCATTTCTATTACCATGATAACCCCATCAAATTCATCAAAATCGTTTACTTAACTCATTGAATTAACAACAATAATGAATTGACATATAACCTAAATGAATTGCATTCAACTAAGCAAGCTTTACTCACACAATCTCAAAATAACCAAGTAACAGATAAGAAGACAAGATTCAATAAAAACTAATATGGGGAGAGCTCATAACTTGTATTAATTTTCTTTGAAAATTGTATACTATTGTTGTAAAATTAGAATGATCTCAAGAAAAGCAAAGATCAATCTATATTGACATACTCTTAGAAAACATGTAGAGAAAATACATCATAAAGTTTCACTCAAAGACTGGACCAAAAACAAACTAAGTGTATGACTAAAAGCATTAGAAATTGGACCTTCTCTAGCCCTAGAATCTCACTTATATAATGTGAGATGCAAAAAGCTTCAGACTAAGAGAATTGATAGGTGTCTTTTACAAGAGATATTTACATAAACTATCACAAAATGACAAAAATGTGAGTAATAGAAAGCATTCTAGATCAAACATTCCTTTTGGTGGGTCCCCTTCTATTACATCCTCTGATGTTGTTGATTTGGCTGCTATTCTAATTCCTCCATGTATACAACTACCAAGCTAGCAAATGATTAAGTTTTTTCTAATGATTGCAGGTTAATCTCCACCCCTAGCTTTTCATCATCTTCATCCTATACTATGGGAATTACTTCTACCTTTCCCTCTTCTTCAGTTGTGTCAGCATCCTATGGGTTTGGGTCTGCAACTAAAATTTACTCATCATTCTTGTCTTCTTCTTCCTATTGGCCTTGTGTAGTGATAGTATCAATGATTTGAACCTCATCACCTTGCACCTCATCACTATTAGTTTTAACTTCCTCAAACTGTTCATCAGGACCCATTTATGCCACCCACTTGTCAAACAGTGTGTCATCTGGCCAATCAAATTGCAAAATATCATGTTGCTTCTTGATAACAAACTCTACCTTATTGTCAATATTAACAAATTCTTGTTTCAAAGAATCAAAAAATATTTGAGCCTTTACTATTTCTTTAGTAGTTATAGCCCACCATGCATGCCCTTTTTCATTAATAACTTTATTCATTCTGAGACAAAATAAACCATCTAACTTCTTGGTCCATTCATCTTTACCTTTCAATTTATTTTTTGTATCTAGGGCATGAGGGAATAAGCTAAACCTTTGGCTCTTATATTTATCTAAGTAGCTAACAATTATTTTCTATAAATGAATTCTCTTTTCATCAAACTCGGTGAGATCAACAACCATGTCATAGGTTCTATCAATTTGATCATGTGATGACCTTATAATAGAGTAACACAAAAAGGTCACCTCTCTCCTCCTCTATTTCTTTCCCCATTTGTTCACAATAGGCTTTAAAGCCTCATCATTTGCTTTCAATTCATTCTAGATGTTTACCAACCTAGCCAATTGGTCATAAACTAATGGCCATTCAATTTTATTAGCGAAGTATGTAAAAGTGTTTCTCAATTTATCTTCATATTTTTCCTCCAACTCCACATGTAATGCCCACAACTTACTTTTTTCTTCCTCAAAATCTTCTATTGTGTAGTAATCCAGCCTTTGGGGTGTACCTAGTATTTCTATGAGGGGGATGGATTTGAAAGGTTCAACTGGGGGGCGAGGGTATGTTATTCTTGGCCTTGTGGACCTCCCCATTAACTTGTTTTCAAGTTCAATTCTCATCTTTACCTCTTTATTGTAGGTATCCACAACTGCCTCATACTTGCTCTACAACTCAATCATTTCTCTTTCCTCCCTTTCTATAGTAGCCAAGGAAAATTGAGAATAATCCACATTCATATGGGCTACTTATACATGTGAGGTGTTAGCAACTCTCCTTACAATTATATTCCCTGGCAGTCCTGAATCGTCAAGCTATGATAAAAAAGTCCTAGATCCTCTTCTTAGTGACCACATGACAAGAGTAGCTTGGTCATTACTAAATCCAGTTCCCAAGAACTCCTTTTTATTTGGATCTTACAATCCCAAATTATTTGACATAGAATTGAAAATTAATGCATCAGCAATGTCTCAATTGAGAAATAATAAAATATTTGTAGCTTTTACCATCTGTATCCACTCTTAAGTGGTTATACTTTGAAACTCTTGAATCATATGTTCCTTTATTTGATTTTGAATAGAGGTTTCATCCATTTTTGGATGCTTTGTTTTCAAATTCTTACATCTTTCCTCAAAACAATTCATGTTTGCCCTCCAATCAAACTGGTGGAAAGCCCTAGAATTTACAAACCTATCATTAGATAAAAATTGCTAACTGGCTTGTTCCAAAATAGGATCCAATTCCCTTCCCACGTAATCTACTATAGTTAGCTCAAAACTTGGCATAGGAGGCTCATGGTTGTTCTCTTCATCAATCTCTACTTGGGTAACAAAAACTCCCCCTTGTGATCCAATTTTCTCAATTTTCTCATCAGTGAGTTTTTTTCATGGGTGTTTGGGAAGGTGAGTACCCCTCAACATGAGATTCCTCTTCCCTTATTCTCTTTCTCCTCTTAGGATAAGGTTTAGGAAGCCTTTCTTCAAGCACAACACTAGTAGATTCAATTATCTATTTTCCTTTACTTATAATGGGCCTTTGATTTTAAATGATAGTATATCTTGGCATCCTTTGAATAATTAATGGACCTACCCCTATATTGGGAGTGAAAACCAATTTCCTCATTATTTCCCTAGCCTTATCTGGAAAAGAATTAATGAAATATTGCTTCTTGTCATTCATTTCTTCCATTATTTCAAGGAATGTATTCATAAGCTTATTCATTTTATCTATAGGCTGTAATCTTCATCAAAACAATTAATAAAACTCAAAACTTTTGAGTAGACTCTCCATTTTTCTTTCTTTGTCTCTTGCTCCTACAGAGAGTACTCATTCCTTATTACATCTTCAGGGAAATAAAATTCATGTTGAATTGGACCAAGCTTGATCCTATTCCTAAGAGCCAAATGATAGAAACCCTCTGTATCACAAAAATGAGGGTGAGAGATAGCCATCCTATACTGATCCAAAAAATTGTAAAGCAAAGCCCACCCTTCCTTGGTTATTACAAACTAGTGGGCTACTGTGCAAGTGGGAAAAATTGATCCCATCCCCCTCTTATGCCAAAAATATTCTTCTACCCCTCCCAACTACCATAAGAATTCAGCCACTCTTAAATTTAAGGGCACTTGGTTAGTTAGTACATGGGGTGTTCCTTTTAATCCATAAATTCTAATAATAGTTGAAACTAAATATGGGATGATGTCTCCCCAATTATGTGAAAATTTCAAATTTTGCAGTTTATCCATAGGACTAAAAAGGTGCATTAGTGCCTTAGGGATCTTGGGATTGTCACTTAACATGAGGCATCTTAGTTTGGAGGCAAAGTACCTATTAAATCTAACAAAACTAGCATTTTTTGCTTCCCCAATCATATCTAAACTCCATAATTGAATTGGCGGTGCTTCCCCTTCTTGTTCTCTATTCAAAACCATTTATGTACTAAAGTATGTCACCCCCTTAAATAGAAACATGTGCATCAATAGAGAGTAATGGCCCCAAGCCTTCTCCACCTTGCCTTGGCAATCCCTACCAATCCACTATGAATCTCATTAGCTAATTAAGAAGCAAAATCAAAAATTATTTCCACACCAAAAGAGGAGATTTGAGTAATCATATGCATGAAACTCACAGGCATAAAATCTTCTTCATCCTCTCCAAAAACTTTGCACAAGGTCCTGTATATCTCTACTACCCTAGCATTGAAGTATGCTTTCTTGAAAAGTTCTTTAGAGGATGATATTATTGCTGGTAGGGTTCTAATTTTCCAATATGGGCCTTCAGTGCACCTTGTCTAATTGTATCCTTCTTAGATATATATTCTTTTTCTAAATCTTTCAAATTAATGGGCACACGATACCTAGTGAGAGGTCCCAAATGAAAAACTTCTCTAATTTCCTCTAGGCTAATGGTGATTAGAATTTCAGAATCTGTTCTTCTTACTACCCTAGTGGCTTGATCATAGTTTTTTTTCACCGCCTCAAGGAGATCATAATCCATTAAAATACTAGGGACCACTAGCTTTCCTTGGTTGAAATTCCATATATTGGCATATGGGGCAAATAGTTTCCTCTCTACAAACCATTTCTTGAACAAATTTAAACTAGTTTGTGAGGTATGAGCATCCCAAACCCAATTAACCTTATCAAATAATCCATATACTATCCTCAACCTAGGTTTTAATGAGGTCAACTTCTTAACTTGTACTGTCTCAATAGTAGACTCAGGAAGTAACTCAAGCAAACCATCATGTACATTTCTATCCAAATAATTTTCCTGACCTAAAAATTCCTTCTTTGGAGGCATCTTCGATTATGCTTTGTAGAACTAAAACACTTACATAGATTAAAGTGCAATTACTTACTTGAATTTCATTCTTGTTCCTCTCTGTACTTCTACAACTTCTTCGAGAACAAGCTACTTCACAATGTTGCCAAATTCAGCATGAATTTCTCAATAATTGTTTCTGCTTAGAAAAAGCTCAAAATCTTTGTTCACATAAGGTAGAATTGAGGAAATCTTCTATGCTATACTCTATTTTTTCTCATATGCAAAGCTTTCATGTCTCATTAATAGACAAAGTGGCACCACCTTCTGCATTTAAATTTATGTCGTCAATCTTTAAAAATCCTACAATCAAGAGATGTGGAAAAAGATGACTAGCATTCCACTTGACAAGTGTGCTAGTCAATCCAATGATAATTTACCATGTATACAGCTCCTTCCTTGATGGCATTTCCGTCTAGACCCACTAGCAATTGAGGACATGTGTCCACTAGTTGCTACCTCACTATACATAAAAAATGAACACCTTTCCATAGCGAAGTAGCGATAGCCATTGATTCAATATTTGATCTTTTGGATGACACATTATTGCATTGCTTAGAAGAAAAGTGGTGGGCCCTTTGTCGCTTTATCACTATATATATCCTCTGAGAAACTCTTTATAGTGAGATAGTGACAGCTGTTGATCTGAGATCAATCCAAGGGTTAAAAAAACTACACAAAGTAACCTGAATAGTGGTGGGTCCCATAGTCACCATGTCACATGGAATAATAGGCTTGCATCTTTCTATAGCGAGATAGCAAGAATTGTTGATCTCTGCTTGATCTAATGATCAGAATCCCTCATGAATTTTATGAATGGGGCATGGGTCTAGGATACTAATGATGTGATAAATCCTACAAAACTGGCATAATAAAACTATATTTTAATCCTAGTCACCTTTCCAAGTTGCTTGGGTTCCACCATATGTTCATTTCACAACTCTCTATGTCACTAACGGTGAGATCCCTAAATTTTTCGATAGTGAGGTAGTGAGCTCTGGTGTCTTTACAAAAACTCAGCACCAGAAGAATAAAATCAAGTCAAGTCACCATTGTCCTTATTAAATGTTTTTGACAATAATAGTTATTAGTCACCATTCCAATTGGAAAATTTTATAGTCACTAGGAAGTTTTGATGAATCATCATAAAAATCAATATTTTGATGATATCTTCTGGCCACAAAATCTAGAAGACTAAACAAGAAATCCTATTCACTAATGATGGATTCAATCTAATTTTTTAGTACCTATGTTAGGGAAATTTCATCATGCAAAAAATCAGACCAACATGACCTACTTCATTACAATTAAAACAAATCATAGGCCACTTACCTTTGAATTAGCTTTGCCTCTATGAAATCTTCTAGCCAATAGTGCTTCCAATTGCTCTAGATTTTCTTCATCTATGCTACTATCAGTGGATGCATATTTTCCTTTTCTCCTCTTCTTCTTTGTTTTGACATCCTCAGTATCTTTCAATGTCAACTTGGCCTTGAAAAAAGATTCAAGGTTCTCAAGTATGTAGTTATCAAAGTTGGACAACTCAAATGCAGCGAGTCTTCCCACTATACCTTCAAAGGTTAGTGTGATTCCTAGTACACACCTTAACTCTTGGATGGCTAAAGTTCTAATAGCATAGATAGGGAGTAGGGTTCTTAAGTATTTTCTTTTTACAGTATCATCTTCCAATTTACCACCCAAAATTCTTATTGCACTTACCTCTTCTTTCATTCTGGTAGCATATTGAGCAACATTTTCACCTTCCTCCATTCTCAAGTCATCAAACTTTCCTCTGAGGCTTTCTCTTTTTTCTCTTTGAACATTTAGATCTCCTCCATAGATATTTGACATGGCTCTCCACATTTTGAATGTAGAATCACATCTCTTGATATCATCAAATTCAACATAACTGAGTGCAAAGGCAATCTCCAACATTGCTTGATCACACTTCCTTTTGTTCAGATCATCTATAGTAAGGGGTCCAACTGGATTTAAATGCTTGACTCTAGTAGAGGTTTTTGCATAATCACCTATTGATCCAAGGTGCAATTTCATTAGACTTTTCCATGCAACAAATTTATCTTTCTTGAGCTTGGGAACTTCTCTCTTAGACATCTTGATCTTCCTACTTCTAGTACCTTTAAACTAAAATAGTAGATGGCTCTAATACCAATTTTTATAAATTCTTTAGAATAATTGAGAGGGGGGTGTGAATTAGTTAATGAAGGTCCAAATGTCCAATTCAAACCTTTTCATCAAGTAAAGTTAGCCCATTAAACTATTCATTCATCCAAGCTTAAAACTTTTCTACTTAGCAAGTTACTATAAATCAATATGAAAACATAACACATGAAGAATCAACACATAACACAATGATTTATGTTGAAACCCCCTTTGGAAAAAATCACCAGTAACATACTAGTCAATTCTCACTCTTTTGAAGTGATGCCTTGTGAAAGGCCTACCCTATTAAAGGCTACAACACATTGTTAAATGTGACCTAGTAAAAGGATTTATCCAACTTGTTAGAAGTGAGCCTGGTTAGAGGAATTTAGAACATTCACTTGGAATGTCACCCTATTAAAGGATTTACAAATGGTTATTAAACAAACCTAAGTCGATTGGATTTCACCCTAACTGATACAATTGCTAGAAAGTAACAATAATGGGTTTTGACCTAATTACAATACACAACTTATCTTATAGATTTTGGGTCTCTATTCATCTCTTCACAATTTGTCTAGCTTTTAGTCTCTACAACTCTGAGAGCTTGTTTCCCTTTTCAATATTTGTCTCCTTGAGTCTCCATGCTTGATATACTAGTGCAATCTTCTTCTCGACCACTTGTTGAAGCAGAGTCTCTGTGCTCTATTCTTCTTCTCCTGTGGATGTCTTCTCCTTGATACCCTTCAACCACTTTGGAATTTTTGCACCCCAACACCTCTTGCTTCTTGGCCTATGAATCCTTAAATAGAAGTCTGGAACTCTCTTTCCCACTTGATTCTTCCTTTCTTTAATTTCAATTCGAATAGATTAGGTAAGATTCAGTGAATCTAAACCATATTTTGTTTCTTCTAGAAAATTCTTGAATAATCCTCTTGAATTCTCCCAAAAATAATTTACATAAAATTATGTTCCTCCAACTCATCATTCTTATCCTCCATTTGGTTCACAAAAGTCTAGGTAACAACTTTGTCAGGTCAAATTTGGTGAATCTTTGACTTTTTAAATAATACAACTTGACACTATTGAAATTATAGTGCTTGGCACGTATTGCATTACTCGCCATCAACTATGTTTTACTAATGCTCAAGACCTACTATGAATTCACTTGGCATCCACTAAGTTTTTCATTTACTTGGCACCTAAAGTTTTCTACACTCCTAAACATGCTCAACTCCTTCTATATCACTCGACACATACTGAATTTTTCTTTTGCTAGGCTCCAACTAAAATTTTTCTCGGCTTGAACTAGCTTGCTTGGCACTCACTAATGAACTTAGTTAAGCTTTGTAGTCAATCTTATTACAACTTATACTTCTAATGTTTCTAAGTGTGACCAACCTCTGTATCTTCAAATATATTATCAATGCATCATTTTATCATTGTTTTAACTGATCCTTGCACTTCATTATAAAATCATAACTCAACCTTTCCCTTAGGTGCTTTTGTTATATGTTGTTGATCAAATCCTATACATCAATCAACTAAGTGATAGTACTTGAATCTTGTAAACAATTATCATTCCAGCAAGTAGCAAATTTGACATCAATGACAAAACAATGATTCAAAACATTCTTTAACAACCAACTTCCTTCTTTACAACAATCTCCCATTTTGATCTTCAATAATGGTCTTTTTAATCAGATTTCCAATAGTTTACTACTACAAAGAAGCTAGAGATTGTTCATATATATTTTTGTGGCCCTACCAAAACAAGAGAATTCTATGGAGAAAGGTATTTTATGATTTTTATTAATGATTTCACTAGAATGATGTGGGTAGAATTTCTTAAAGAGAAATCTATAACATTTGAGAAGTTCAAGATATTTAAGTATTGTGTTGAGAATGAACCTAGTATGAAGATTAGATGTTTGAGATCACATATAGGTGGAGAATTTACTTCTATAAATTTTAACATATTTTTTGAAGAGAATGGAATTAATTGATAATTATCATCACCTAGGACCCTTGAGAAATATGGGATAGAAGAAAGGAGAAGCAAATCAGTATCAGAGGCAACAAGAAAAATGATGTATCCAAGGCATTTTGGAGAGAAGCAATCAATATAGTAGTATAAACCTGTATCATCCTAAAATGGAAGCACTTCTATGTTAAGAGTGTTTAGCCCTTTGTGTAACTAGTTTGGGGTCATGTTAAGTGCATTGAATGGGTCTTTGCATGGATATAGCTATTTTCCTCCTACTATGCTTCTATCTCTCCATTTCTTGCCTATTTCTGACAACTTTCTCTAAGAAACTTAGGACCTTTTCTTTCTATGTCAAGGTCAACCTCAACCCTAGCCTAGGTCACAAATGACCTTGACCCTAACTATCCCTAACCCCATGTCTATTTTTCAATTTCTGTGAGTTTCAAGATGTCAAGCTTCAAAAATTTTATTTTTCTTGCTTTTAGGTTGTCTATTTTGGGTTTTGAGATGGTAAACTCTTAAATTTCATTTAATCTAGGTCCATTTCTAAGGGTTCAGGTTAAATAGGATTTAATGCTCCCATGTTAGCCTTCTTGAGGAGTTTTTGCCCTAGATCTCTATATAAGGAAGCCTTCTACCCTCCTTTTGACATCTACTTTTTTATAAGATGCATGGTGATATTAGGAAAACTATTACTTTTCTACATCCATTGCTCTATGAAGTAAAGATCTACTAGCATTAAAGTGTTCAAGCATCCAATTCATCAAGGAGATCCATTTTTAGTTATTTAAGGATTCATTCTCTAAGAATCCCTCTTGTTGAAGATTTCTCCATCCATATTCATTCAAACCTTCTTCTATGCAAAGATACATTCAAGATTGGTGTTGAAGATCTAATACCATTTATTTGAGATATTCTACATTCATATCTACATTCATCTGGATCATTTGTAGTTGTGGACTCAAGGATTTGAATCCTCCACAAGTATTTCAATATAAGCAAGATGAATAGTTCTATTTACGTTGTTTATATATATTCAAATTTCAATTACATTTCAAGATTCATTCCAAACTAGGGTTTGAACAAGGAAAACCACCCATCCAAACAAAAAAACTATTTTTCTTGTAGATTCAAGTGTGGAACAATGGATTGAAGAGTAGATTTAGAAACCCTTTTTGTCAAACTTGTGAGATCCATGACCAAATTTTTTGTTGGAGTAGTGCAAGTCAAGGTCAACTTTTTGGGGTATAATTATGCCTTGAGGTAAGATTATGCCCTGCTATCTGGGTCAAGGTCAACCTCCCTTCAAAAGGACAACTTTTTTTGGGTTTTCTCCATCTTGATATTTTTAGTACAGAATAGGTTGCAGAGATCCCCAAAATTGTACATAGACACCAAAAATTAGTATTTTCCAAATTTATCCTACTTCAAGGTTAGTATTTGTCTTTTATCTATTTTAAGATTTAAGCACATACTTTTTTAAAATAGGAAGACCATAAGACCTCCTTTCTCCTTATTCTCCATTACATTACCCATTTGTGCATTGATCACTTGTGCTTAATTAATTTGGACCATTCCTATTGGAAATCAGGTAGAGAATAAACCATATTTCCTTCCTATTCATTTTGGTGAACTAACACACTTACCCTCTTTTCTTTTGTGGAATTAGATGTCCTTTTGTATTTTGTTGTGTTATATTTTATTTCATGTTTGTTAGGTATGTTCTTGCATTAAGATTAGATTTTCTTTATTTGCTTGCATTTTAATTCAAAAATACAAAAAAATTACAAAACTTATTTTAAAATTTAAAAAAAATATGCTTTATGTTTTCTTAATTTAGTTGATTTACATTACATTTTTTTATGAGCTTTATTACTTCTAGTCCTACTTCTAATCTTAGGTTTAGATGTAGTAGTAGTGTTACAAGTATCTTTGAGCCTAGGTCTTCTTCTCCTTTCCTTAGGATCCTAGATGAGAATTTGATTATTCCTTATTCTAATCCTATTATGGAGAAAAACTATTCTCACTCATCTCATGATGAGGATGATTCTTTAAGAGTTCCTCTTGAACAAGTCCAAAAATATTGAAATGAACTTGATAAAGTGGGTAATTGGCTTCTTCAAGAAAACCATAATCAAGATTCTATTGAAGCCATCGAGGCTCTCAAGAAATTTCCTTGTGATAGTGACCAAGGTGTTAATCTCTTGTATGGTATTACTCACCTTGTACATTTGAAAGTTAAACCTTTAGCTCAAGAAGCTCAAGATTTAGGGTTGATTCCTTTTGCCACTAGTGTAGAACCTTATTTTGTTCCTCTTCCTAGTGTTCCTATTTATACTCCTTTTTTGGTGATTACGATGGCTTCCTTTATCCTTGTGATTTTTCCTCCTATGTCCCTTCCTACATCACAAACTTCTTATCATAATGTTCCTTTTAATTATTCTACTCTGCAAACTATAGTTCATAGTGTTCCTCCAATTGTGTCTTTTATCCCTATAGCTTTTTACACTTTACCCAGTGATTCTAATGTTGCTAGTTCTCCTATTTCTTCTCATGATTCTACAATTATCATTTTGGCTCAAACTATATAATCTTTACAACAATGAATTGCATCCTTAACTCAAAACAAGTTTAGTATTCCTACTTGTAACATGGAAAGTCCTTCATCTTGGGATAATATTCATACTCTCATTCCTTAGCAAGCCAATATGCCTCATCATGAGAATTATAATGGTAAGGGAGATCCTGTTCATCATGTTAAAACATTTCAAATCCTTTGTAGTGATTATGCTCATGATCATAGGATTTAAGCTAAGTTGTTTTCTCAAACTTTTAGTGACAAGGCTTTACAATGGGTTTGTTCCTTGACTCATTATATTACTTCACTTCCTCAACTTGCTAATTCTTTTATTCAACAATTTCAAAGAAACATTGGTCCAAAAGTGTCTTTGACTGATTTGATTCATTATAAACAAAATTCTAAAGAAAAATTAATTCAATTTATTGGTAGATTTAAGAATTTGCATCCTCAGATTTCCTATCTTGTTCCTGATATTGATACTCAACATATATTTATTTCAAATTTACAAAAGGATATTACAAATAAGATTTTGCATATTGAATTTACTTCTTTTCAACAACTTTTTGTAGCAAGTGATCATTATCAATCACGAGTGAGTCAATTTGAGAGCACCACTCCAATGGATCCTATTCTTGTTGATAAAAGTGATGGTGCTCCTAATCCAAATAAAGTTCAAAAATTCAAAAAATATGTCAAGATAAATAAACAAGAAAATGTAGTTGTTGATCAAGTTGTTGTTGCATCTCATAATGCCACTTCTGCATCCACTATTTTTCAATTGAATTGTACAGTTACTCCTCTCCCTGAATCTTTATATTTTATTATGAATAGGTTGTTAACTACTAATATGATTTCTTTAACTCCTATTTGACATCTTTTACCTACTACAATGGCATCTAAATCTTTTTATTTGAAAGCTTTTTGTAAATATCATCATCAGAATGGTCATGATACTGAGAAATGTTATTCTTTAAAGCATAACATTTAGGAATTAATTGATTCTAATGCTTTATATGTTGGTAATTTTGATGATAGTGGGAATAAATATGTTTCTTCTAATAAAAAATTGCACATCTATATGAATCCTTTACCCACACATGATACTAATACTATTGCTCAACCATCTTCTATGGATATTTTGTATGATTCAAAGATGGATGATCTTAATCATGTTGTTAATCAAGTGGAGCATGTGGTTCAATCTATATCTCCACCTTAATCTCGACCTTCACTTCAAACTCAAGTTTTAGTTTTACCTCAATTGAAACCTAAGCCTAAATTGAAGCATCGACCTAAATATTAACAACAACCTAAGAAAAAATGACCTCAGAGATTTTGATTACCTTTGATGACTTTGAGACTATTAAAGCTCCTAATGGTCCCCTTTATATTTATTCTAAGATTGTTGAGATACCCACTCGTGGTTGTCTTGTTGATTCTATCACCTTAGTTAATGTGATTACAAAAGAAAATATTTTTATGAAAGGTTTGTAACATGATTTTTATGATATATGGGATGTGTGGATACAAACTTGTAATAGTTTTCTTTATCCATCATTTGGTTCTATTGATTTATCGATTGAACTTCATGGAAAACTTGTGAACACTACCTCTATTGTTGTTCCTACTTTTGATCAATTTCAAGTTAAGCTTGGTTTACAATGGTTAAATGCCATACATGTTGTTTCTTCATCTATTCATAAAAATCTTTAAAAAATTTATGATGACGAAGTGAAGATAGTTAATCATAGTTTATATCATAATTCTAGGCCCAGGGATTCTACTATAATTAACTTATTTTGGCCTGATCATCTTTTTTTGTTAAAGATCTAATTTAAAAGATCATTATTGAAGTAGAGAGTTTTCAATCATTATTTTTTCACTGATGTCAAACCTACTATTTGCTAGAATGACAATTACATATAAGATCCAAGTACTATCACTTAGTTGATTGATGAAGAGAATTTAATCAATAAGATGTAAAAAAAGCACCTAAGGGAAAGGTTGAGTTATGATTTTGTAATGAAGTACAAGGATTAGTTAAAAAAAGGGTAAAATGATGTATTGACAATACACTTGAAGATACAGAGGTTGGCTATACTTAGAAACTCTAGAAGAATAAGTTATAACAAATCTATCTACAAAGCTTGAATAATTCATTAGTAGGTACCGAGCAAGCTCTTTCATGCTGAGAAGATTGTTAGTAAGTGCTAAGAAAATGAAAAATCTAGTGTGTGCAGAGAGAAATAGGTATCGATCAAGTTCAGATGTTGAGCTAGATAAAATGTAATAGGTGTCAAGCATCAGTAAAACTTAGTTGATGCTAAGTGAATCCACAGTAGGTGCCAAGTAACACAGTATGTGCCGAGCATCAAAAAATTAGTAGTGTCGAGCTACTGCATTATTTCAAAATTCTAATATTTGCTAGATCTGAGCTAATAAGTTTGTTACCTTGAATTTTGTGAACTAGATGGAAGATAAGAATGTTGAGCTGGTGGCATACAATTCTAGGTTAACCATTTTTAGGTGTATACAGGTGGATTCTTCATGATGTTTATAGAATAAACAAGATAAGGGGAAGATACATCATATCTTACCTAATCCATTCAAACCAAAAATAAGAGCAAGAAAATTAGAGCAGGAAAGGTACTCCAAATTCCTATTTAAGCAGTTACAGGTCAAGAAGCAAAAAAATTGGAGAGAGTGTGTGCTGTTAAGGAGAAGGCATTGAGAGGGAGGAATAGAGTACATAGAGTTTTCTTTGATAGGTGATCATAGAGGTAACTACATTAGCATAATGAGCATGGAGACTTAAGGAGATAAAACTTGAAAGGAGGACAAGCTGTCAGAGCTATAGAGACTAAAAGCTAACAAAATTTGTGAACTAAATTGAGATTTAAAATCTACAAGTTATGTTGTGAATTATGTCAGATCAAAAGCCCTTATTGTTACTCTCTAGAAATTATATCAGTTAGGGAAAAATCCTATGGACTTAGGTTTTTTAATAGCCATTTTATAAATCCTTTAATAGGGTGACATTCCAAGTGAATGTTCTAAAGTCCTTTAACTAGGCCCACTTATAATAGAGTGGTTAAAATCCCTTATCCAAGTCACATTTAACAGTGTGTTTCGTGGCCTTTAATAGGGTAGGCCTTTCACATAGCATCACTTCAAAAGAGTGAGAAAGGAGTAGCATGTTACTGGTGGTTTTTCCCAAATTGGGTGTCCACATAAATTATTGTGTTATGTGTTGATCTTTTATGTCTTATTCCTGCATGTTGATTTATCAGTAAATTGCTAAGAAGAATATTTAGCCTGGATGTATGGTTAATATAGATAGGCTTAGTATACTTAGTGAACAAAATTTATTAGGACATTTGGACCTTGAATAACTGATTCAACCCCCTGCTCTCAATTATTCTAAAGCATTTCTAACAATTGGTATCAAAGACATCCACTGATTTGGTTTAAAGGTACTAGAAGCAGAAAGATCAAGATGTCTAAGGAAGAAGTTCCCAAGCTCAATAGAGATAACTTCGTTACATGGAAAAGTTTAATGAAGTTGCATCTTGGATCAATAGGTGATCATGCACAAACCTTAATCAAAGTGGAATGTGTTGATCAATTTGGTGTTTCTGTTGTAGAAGATATGAAGAAAAAGCAGGAGTAAAATCAGGCAATGCTAAAGATTGCCTCTACTCTTTGCTATGTTGAATTTGATGACATCAAGGGATATACCTCTACATTCAAGATGTGGAAAGCCTTGTTAGATATTTATGGAGGGGATTAGAATTTCCAAAGAGTAGAAAGAGAAAGCCTCAGAGGAATGTTTGATGACATGAGAATGGAGGAGGGTGAGAACATTGCTCAATATGCCTCTAGAATAAAGGAAGTAGTAAGTGTAATAAGAATTTCAGGTGGTCATTTAGATGATGAAACTATTATTAGCAAAGTCTTAAGAACCTTTCTCCCCATCTATGCTATTAGAGTATTAGCCATCCAAGAGTTGAGATGCATACTAGGAAACAAACTAACTCTTGAAGGTATAGTGGGAAGACATACTACATTTGAGCTATCCAACTTTGACACCTATAGACCTAAGAATCTTGAATTTTCTTTCAAGTCCAAGCTATTGTTGAAAGATACTAAATAAGTGAAATCAAATAAGAAGAAAAGAAAGATAAAATATGCATCCAGTGACAATAGCAAAGATGAAGAAAATGTGGAACAATTGAAAGCATTGCTAGCTAGAAGATTTCATAGAGGCAAAGGTAAATTCAAAGGTAAGCTACCTATCTTTTCTTTTAATTACAATGAAGTAGGACATATTGTTACAAGTTGCACACAAAAAAAGAGCTACAAAGAAGGCAACAAGGGAAAGAATAGAAGAGAAGATGATGGCAGAGATTACAAAGACAAAGGCAAAAAGTGCTACATTGTTGAAGAAGAGAATTCTAATGAAAATGATGATGAGTTAATTTATGTAGCTATGAAGGCTGAATCAAATGAAGATGATGCAACAACATTGGTAAGCTATGTAAACAAGAATGACAGGTGGATCATAGACAATAGGTGCTCACATCACATGATAGGAGACAAAAGTAAGTTTGTTACCCTAACTTAGTATGATAAAAATAGTGTTAGATTTGGAAATGGTGCTCCATGTCTAATCAAAGGAAGATGTTTCATTAAGCTTATAGAGAAAATTTCATGTGATAATGTATATTATGTTGAAGGATTGAACTACAATCTGTTAAGTGTGTCATAGTTAGGCAATGTCAGATGAAAAGTAGAATTTGGAAATAAAATTGCCAAAATCTATGACACTAATGGAAATCTATTAGGAAAAGGAGACCAAACTAGGAGTAATCTATTTTACCTAGATATGGAGGATGTTTCTTATCTCATTGTAAGATTTGATGATGTGTGGCTATGGCATAAAAGGCTATGTCATGTCAACTTTGATAAATTTATTAGCATTAGCAAAATGAAGAAAGTCAAAGGTTTACCTAAACTAAAGAAGCCTGATAATATAATGTGCAAATAGTGTTAGCTAGGAAAGATGACCAAGTCAAGTTTCAAAAGAAAAATCTATAATTCTAAAGAAGTACTAGAGTTAGTCCATACCAATTTGTGTGGCTTAATAGAAGTGCAAAGCTACAAAGGAGATAGATACATAATGTTGTTTGTTGATGACTACTCTAGGATGATGACTGTCATGTTCTTAAATAAAAAATATGATGTAAATTTCAAATGTTTAAGTGGTATTTGGCTATGGTTGAGAAGGAAATAGGGAAGAGTCTTAAGTGCCTAAGATAAGATAGAGGAGAGTTCACATCAAAATAATTTGAGACATTTTCCAATGATAAAGGAATTAAGAGACAAACATCAACACCTAGAACTCCCTCACAGAATGGAATTGTAGAGAGGAGGAATAGATTAGTGATGGAATGTGCCAAAACATTAATGACGGAGAAAAAGGTTGATCTAAAGTACTAGAGAGAACCTATAAGTATAGCTATCTACACCTTGAATTAACATCAAATCAAGAAAGTTATAACTACAACACCTTTTGAATTATGGTATGGTCACTCACCCAATGTAAAACATTCCAAAGTGTTTGGTTGTAAGTGATATATTCTTAAAGATACTAGAAAAGACAAGTTTGATGCAAAGAGTGATGAAGGTATATTCCTTGGATACTCCACTAGAAGTAAAGCATATAAGTGTTTAAATACTAACACTCACAAAATTGTGGAGAGTACACATGTAAATTTTGATGAGCATACAAAAGTTCAAAATGGTGAATTCATCAAGTAACTAGAAGAGTATATATCCTTTGTATATTTCTATGAAGGAAAGCCTTTTGAAGAAGAGGTTGCAAATCAAGTTGGGAATTAACAATAAGTTTCAATATCAGCTGAGTCACAACTAGTGAATGTCGAGTTGCATTCAGAAGTTGAGTTGCAAAATGAAAATAATGCACATTTTAATTTTGAAATTAGTACACATAAAAGAGATGCTTAGCTACATGAAAGAGATGTGCATCGTGGCTTTGAAGTTGAAAGACTAGACATGGAAATAAGGAAAGAACCAAGTATGTGAGAAGACATCACCCTACTGAAAAAATCATTGGTGACAAGGAAGCCAGACCAATGACAAGGAATAGACTAAGAAATGAATCATGTCTATTGAACAAGATTTAACCCAAAATAGTGAAAGATGGACTACAAGATGATGATTGGTGTAAAGCTATGGAAGAGGAGATTGAGCATATATAGAAGAATAAAACTTGGACTTTAGTTCCAAGACTAGCTGATAAGAATGTGATTGGTACCAAGTGGGCATTTAGGAACAAGCTAGATGAGAATGGTGAGATCACAAGAAATATAGCTAGAATAGTTTGAAAAGGTTATGCATGAGAAGAAGGACTGGACTATGGGTAAACATTTTCCCCTATTGCAAGGATGGAAGGAGTAAGAACCCTATTTGCATATGCTGCTTACAAAGGTTTTAAAGTCTACCAAATGGATGTAAAGTCTACTTTTTTGAATGGTATACTAGAAGAGGAAGTCTATATAGAACAATCAAAGGGATTTATTGATGACAACAACAAAGATATGGTTTGCAAACTGCATAAAGCACTTTAAGGTTTGAAACAAGTACCTAGAGCATGGTATGGGAGACTTCACAAGCATCTTCAGAAGATAGGACTTGAGGGAATAGATAACAAAAACAACCTATATATCAAGATAGAAAAAGGTAAATACATTTTGATATCTGAAATCTATGTTGATGATATAATATTTCAAGGAAAAGATGTACTATGCAAAGATTTTACTGATAAGATGAAACATGAGTTTGAGATTTCAATGTTTGGGGAAATCAAATTATTTGTTGGATTGCAAGTAAATCAATTGAAACATGGCATATTTATGACCCAATCAAAATATATCAAGGAGATACTCAAAACATTTGGCTTAGAGTATTCAAAACTAGTCAGTACACCAATGGTAACAAGACAAAAGTTATCCAAGAATAATGAGTCAACTGAAGTAAATCAGACAATGCATAGTCGATGATTGGAAAGTTGTAGTATGTTATACATAGTAGATCGGAAATTGCATTATCTATTGGAATAGTGGCAAGATTTTTTGCAAACCCAAGAGAAAATCATCTTATTGCAGTAAAAAGAATAATGAGATACCTATAAGGAATAGATGACTTTGGTTTATACTACAAGAGTACTAAAAAGTTTGAGTTGAATGCCTACACTGATGCAAATTTGGGAGGTAATATTGATGATAGAAAAAAGCACCAGTGGAGGAGCACTCTTCGTAGGTAAAATATTAGTCATTTGGACTAGAAAAAAGAAAAGTTGTACCTCACAGTCCACAGCTGAAGCTGAGTATATTGCTACTACCATCAACTACACCACTATTGTATAGATTAAGAACATGTTGAAAGGTATGAAGAAAGAGATGATTGAACCCATGATACTCTATTGTGATAACAAAAGTTCCATCAACATATCAAAGAATCTTGTGATGCATGCTAAAACAAAGCACATTGCAATTAAGTATCACTATGCAAGAGAACTAGTGGAAGACAAACAAGTGAAAATAGAATATGTCAACTCAAAGGAGAAAATTGCTGACATCTTCACAAAACCATTACCTAAAGATGCATTTGAGTATCTTAGAGGTAAGTTAGGGGTGATACCCCTACCAAGGCTATTTAAGTAATAGCAAGACTATCCTACATCAAATAAGTTGATTGCTGAAATGATATAAATTGATGTAGAGGATACCTACTTTAGCTTTTTCTTGAAGTAATTAAAATAATGAAATTTCAAATCAGTCATAGGTAAGGTAATAGAGGGAGAAATTGGAATTTATACCAATGCTATACTTTCATGATAAGATGTTGAAATAAATTTTTTTTAGCATTGTTGTCAAAGAGGGAAAAATAGCACAAATTGATCAAATCTACAGGATCAAATGTCTAAAAGGAGAAATAGTAGAAAGGAAGGAGAAAAGAAATACTAGCTAAGAAAGAGAAAACAACACAAACAGAAATTCTAAGGGAGTCATAAGAAATTCAAAGCTGTTGATAGAATAAATAATAATTTTGGATACAAAGTTTTCTTTTTGGTATTTGATTTAACCTTTTAACCTAGTTAAGATTTTGATAACTTGGTTGATCAATTTGGTTTATCATCAATGCCAAAGAAGGAGATTTTTGAAGATCTAATTGAAAAGATCATTATTGAAGAAGGGAGTTTTCAATCTTTTGTTTGTCACTAATGTCAAACTTACTATTTGTCAGAATGACAATTGCTTATAAGATCCAAATACTATCACTTAGTTGATTGATGAGGAGGATTTAATCAATAAAATGTAACAAAAGCACCTAAGGGAAAGGTTGAGTTATGGTTTTGTAATGAAGTACAAGGATTAGTTAAGAAAATGGTAAAATGATGTATTGATAATACACTTGAAGATACAGAGGTTAGCTACAGTTAGAAACTCTATAAGAATAAGTTATGAAAAAATTATCTGCAAAGATTGACTAAATTTATTAGTGAGTGTCGAGCAAGCTAGTTCATGTCGAGTAGATTATCGATAAGTGCTGAGAAAATGCAAAATCTATTGTGTGTCAAGTGAAATAGAAGGTGTCGAGAAAGTTCAAGTGCTGAGGTAGATAAAATGTAATAAGTACCGAGCATCAATAAAACTTAGTTGATGCCAAGTGAATCCACAATAGCTATTGAGTAACACAGTATGTGTTGAGCATTAGAAAGTCAATAGTGTTGAGTTGCTGCATTATTTGAAAAGTCAAAGATTCACTAGATCTGAGCTGACAAGTTTGTTACCTTGAATTTTTTGAACTAGATGGAAGATAAGAATGTTGAACTGGTGGCACAAAATTCTAGGTTAACCAATTTTAAATTAATACCAGTGGATTCTTCATGATGTTTCTAGAAGAAACAAGATAAGGGGAAGATACATCATATCTTACCTAATCCATTCAAACCAAAAATAAGATCGAGAAAATTAGAGTGAGAAAAGTACTCCAAACTGCTATTTAATAAGTTAGAGGTCAAGAAGCAAAAAATATGGAGAGAGAGTGTGTGGTGTCAAGGAGAAGGTATCAAGAGGAAGGAATAGAGTACATAGACTTTGCTTTGATAAGTGACCAAAAAGGTGACTGCATTGGCATAACAAACATGGAGACTCAAGGAGACAAACCTTGAAAGGAGGACAAGCTATCAAAGCTACAGAGACTAAAAGCCAAGAAAATGTGTGAACCAAATTGAGATCCAAAATCTAAAAGTTATGTTATGAGTTATATTAGATCAAAAGCCCTTATTGTTACTCTCTAGTAATTGTATCTGTTAGGGAAAAATCCTATGGACTTAGGTTGGTTTAACAACCATTTTGTAAATCCTTTAATAGGGTGACATTCCAAGTGAATGTTCTAAAGTCCTTTGACCAGGCCCACTTCTAACAAGGTGGTTGAAATCCCTTAACCAGGTCACATTTAACACTGTTTTTTGTAGCCTTTAATACGGTAGGCCTCTCACAAGGCATCACTTTAGAAGAGTGAGGAAGGAGTAGCATGTTATTGGTGGTTTTTTCCAAATTGGGTTTCCACATAAATCAATGTGTTATGTGTTGATCTTTCATGTCTTATTCCTGCATGTTGATTTATCAATAACTTGCTAAGAAGAATATTTATCTTGGATTTATGGTTAATTTAAATGGGCTCACTATACTTAGTGAAAAAAATTTATTAGGACATTTGGACCTTGAATAACTAATTCAACCCCACCCCCGGGCAAGTTATTCTAAAGCATTTCTAACATTTTTCTCACATCAAGCCTATAAGCATAGTAAGATTCTTGAGTTAATTTTACTTCTTATGGATCTTAACCATGTTATTTTTCCTACACCTTCCATACCTCCTTTATCTATGGCTTCTACATCTATTAATCAAGCTCCTATTTCGTATGAGTCTCCTAATAATCCTATTAGTGCTCCTATAGAACCTGTGAAGGATCCCATAGTTTTTCTCCTAATTCTCAACACATTTCAAGTAGGAAAAAATGAATTTGATTTTCTAATGAATTTAATAAAAAGTGCCATGCTCAAGCTGAATCTCATAATTCTATTCTTCAAAAAATCTTTACCATCTTTGGATTCAACTATGCATGATATGTTAGAAGAAGTTGATTCTAATAATGATGTTAAGTTGCATGATTCTGATGATTAATCTAGATAAATAATATACTCTTAATGATTTTGATGATGTTAATGATGAACATGAAACTATTGACACTGACATTGATTTACCTAATATGTTTTCCTCACAATTAACAATTACACCTAGTATTGAAAATTTTGATTCTAAAGAGGATCCTTGTTTAGAATTAGGTAACATTCATACTATGTTGGATATAATCCCTCTTGTGAGTTACCCACCTTCCCTAAATGATATACAATGAGATGGGAAGAGTAGGTGGCACACTTGATTAGCTAGTCCTTTATTGTAGTTGTTTTGTGTGTTTGTCTATTGTAGTATGTTTCTCTTCTGATGTGTTTTCTAAATGTTGTTAGATTCTTTTATATGATCTTTGTTGCTTTGTTGGCACAAGGTGATAAGCGAATCAAACCTATTGTATTATTCCTCTATAAATGTTGTTTCATGTTATATCATACCTATGCTATTTTTTGTACATGTTTCCTTGTGTAATCTTCTTAGATTTGTGACTTCATAGCACTCATTCTTTGTGGTCTCTAGCTCATAGTCCAAAAATATTCTTCTTTGTATTTATTATATGATCTTTCCTCTATGATCATAGTTCTAATTCATATGGGGAATGATGTCAATTCATTCACAATTATATTTATATATATATATATATATATATATATATATACATATATATATATATATATATACATATATATATATATATATACATATATATATATATATATATATATATACACACACTTATGGTCATACTGAACCAATAGTAGGTAGATCCTTTTTGTGTTCTCTATATGTTTCTATGCTATTTCTTTTGATTTGTCCTCATTTGGGGCCATCTCATAGTGGAAATGTAATTAGTGTAGTTGTTTACATTTTTGTTAAAGCCATTACTCCTGTTAAAGTGTTAGCAATGACTTTAACATGGGGGCATAAGCTCTACTCACCTATTGAACACACATACTTTTCAAAACATATATATTATTTTTCAAGATACTTTTTCTCCCTTTTTGGATTATTCACTAATCCTTAAAGAATGGATTTATATTTTAGGATCTCTTGATCCCTCCAGTTTCAATATATCTTGATCCCTTAAGGTCGAAGGTGTCCTTAAGATTGGATCTCTTTTGTTTTTTAGTTTTTCTTTTATAGAATAGAATATTCTTGAGGGTAAATCCTTGATTGATTGACAAGTGAGTAACCATATTCACTAGGAAGTTAAATTCAATCTTTCTAGTTGCATAGTTTTCTTGTGTGATTCACAAGGTAACATAAGTTTTCATTGGGTGAGGTAATCACACTCTTTCTTTTTAATCTTTTTTCTAGAGATGTCTATCTTATTGTGATCTTGGAGCGAATAAAGACTTGATTCTTTGGGGGCTTGAGGATCTCTTTGCATTATGATCTACTCTACCATGGAATTTAATGTTCCCATGTTGGACTTCTCTAGGAGTTTATGCCCTAGATCTCTATATAAGGAAGCTTTCTCCCCTCATTTTGACATCAAATTTTTCATACATTTGTACATCCATTATTATATGAAGTGAATATCTATTAGCATTCAAGCATTCAAGTGTTCAAGCATCCAATTCATCAAGGAGGTCCAATGTTAGCTATTGAAGGATTCAATCTCTATGGACCCCTCTTGCTGAAGATTTCTCCATCCATATTCATTCAAGCCTTCTTCTATGCAAAGATATAGTCAGTATTGGTGTTGAAGACCTAATCCCATTTATTTGAGACATCTTACATAAATTTCTACATTCCTTTGGGGCATCTGTAATCATGGATTCAAGGATTCATTTCCTCCACAAGGATTTAAATATAAGCAAGGTGAATACTTCTATTTACTTTGTTTATAAATATTGCAATTCTAATTACATTTCAAGGTTGATTCCAAACTTGGGTTTGACCAAGGAAAACTCCCCATCCAAACAAAAAAACCATTTTTCTTGCAGATTCAGGTGTGGAAGAGTGAATTGAAAAGAAAATTTGGATACCCTTTTCATCAAAATTGTAGGATCCATAGACAAAATTTTTTTTAGAGTGGTGCAGGTCAAGGTTGACTTTTTAGGGTACAATTGTGCCCCAAGGTAAGATTGTGACTTGCTATCATGTTCAAGGTTAGCCTCCCTTCAAAAGGACAATTTTTATTGGATTTTCTCCATCTCCACATTTCTAGTCTAGAACAAGTTGTAGAGCTCCCTAAAACTATACATAGACACCAGAAATCAATATTTTCTAGATTTATCCTACTTCAAGGTTAGTATTTTTCTTTTATCTAATCTAATAGTTAAACACATAATTTTTAAAATAGGAAGACTGTGGGACCTCCTTTCTCATTATTTTCCATTACATGATCCTTTTGTGCATAGATCAATTTCTTGTGCTTAATTAATTTGGATCACTCCTATTGGAAATTAGGGTTGAAGATAAACCCTATTTTCTTTCTATTAAATGCCATTAACAAAGTATAGATCAGAAAAGGTATGCATAAGACTCCTTATGAACAAGGTTTACTTTAGTGGTGAATATTCACCAAATAGCTAATCTCACTCATTGGGGACCCTCAATTTGGCACTTTTTAGGTGGCGACATCACCTGTAATTTATGGAAAATGGATCGCATGCTCAAACCAATCACCAATAATGATACATAATCATTTTTATTTTAATGATGAATTCACCAACATAATCTAATATTACAACATGGTAAATTAAATGTTTTCACCTAGAAATTTTGAGACATCTCTTAATTGATGGTCACATCTACCAATCTATTGTTAAACTTTAACTTGGTTTATAGGTTAAGTACATATATTTGACAAGTACCTCTATTATACAGACTTTTTTAGGACATTATTATCCTTCTAATCTTTGGCTCGAAATAGATTATACTATGGACAAGTGTTTTATTTTAGAAACTTTCTCTGAAATTTTTTGTACTTTAACTTTTTAGCATGAAATGGGATTTAGACTATTGATTTAGGAGATCATCGAATGGTCATTAAATAGGGTTATTATATCTTGGATGATACAAATTTATTGTTTCTATATATTTTTACTTTTGGCCATAATTTTCTAAAATAATTAAAGATTTGCAACAATTTAACAAAATTTTCATAAGATGGGAAAAAAATAGGCAATAAAATTTTTTTTTAAATTTTTTTGAAAAAAATTTATGAATTCAAATTAATTTTTTCCCCCTAAAATAATGTTGGATTTGCCTCAATTCTATACATTTTTCCAAAGAGGGGTTTCATAAAGTTATCTCTGCATATGAATTGTGGTTTGGTCATACACCTTCAGTAAAGTATTTTAGAATATTTTGAGGCAAGTGTTACATTAAGAGATATAATGATGTTGATAAGCTTTATCCAAGAAGTGATGAAGGTATGTTTCTTGGTTATTCATTAGAAATAAAAGCTTATAGATGTTTTAATAATAGAACTAAGACAATTTTTGAGTGTGCAAATGTAAAGGTTGATGAAAAGTTTGAAATTAAAGAAAAGATGATGGATTCTAATTCTAATGAAGAAGAAGATAATCCTTGAATTATTAGAGATAATGTAGAATTTTTCGTTGAGAGTAACAATGAATTATAGAATGAATTGCAAATTGTTGAGCAAAGAGAAGAACATAGGCCTGAACCAAGAGAAGAGATAAGAGTTGAGACAACAACTCCTACACCCAACAAGAACATAAGTTGAACCTAAGAATGCAGGTGAGACATTGAAGGATTATCATTAGATTCAATAAATTAAGGAAGAACTAGAACAAATTGTGAAAAAAGACACATTAGAATTGGTTCCTAGGCCTAAAGACAAGAATGTTATAGGATCTAAATGGGTTTTCATAAACAAGATGAGTGAAAAAGGTAAAATTGTGAGAAGCAAAGCTAGACTAGTATGAAAAGATTATTTACAGCAAGAAGGAATAGATTATGAGGAAACATATGCCCCTATATCTAGAATGGAAGTAGTGAGAATGTTTTGGGCTTATACAACAAATAAGAACCTCAAAGTATATCAGAGGTATGTCAAATGAGCCTTTCTAAATGGAGAACTTGAGGAAGAGGTTTATATCGAACAGCTTAAAGGATTTCTTTTGATAGAAGACAAGGATATGGAATGAAAATGGAAGAAAACTATATATGGTCTAAAGAAAGCACCTAGAACCTAGTATGAAAGGTTTGACAAGTATTTGGAAAAGCTTAGATTTGCTAAAGGTACAACACATAGTAACTTGTATTTGAAAGAAATTGAGAATGGTTTGTTGACAATAGTAATATTTGTTGATGACATAATCTTTGGAAGAAATGATGAAGAAAGTTATAATTTTTCTAAAGAAATGAAGAATGAATTTGAGATGAGCATGATTGGAGAAATGAACTTTTTCCCAGGTTTGTAGATTGTGCAAAATAATGATGATATTATAATTTCACAAGATAAGTATTTGAAAGACTTGTTCAAAATATTTGACTTGGAAAATTATAACCTATTGGTACACCAATGATAACTAGTAACAATTTATCTAGCAAGGATGAGACAGTTATAGTTGAGAAGAAGAAGTATAGATTCATGATTTGAGGTTTGCATTATCTGACTCACACTAGACTATATATCACAAATGTAGTTGGGATTGTAGCTAGATTTCAAGTTGATCCTAAGAAGTATCATTATGCAAAAATAAAGAGGATATCCAGATATTTGAAGGGAACATCTGATTATGGAATATGGTATGATAGATCAGGTGATTTCACTTTATCTACTTATACTAAAGTAGATTCGGCAAGGAATATGGATGACAAAAAAATTAGTAAAGGTGGAGCATTTTCATTAGGAGGAAGATTAGTTTATTGGATAAGAAAGAAACAAGATTGTGTTTCACATATTATAGCTAAAGAAGAGTATGTAGTAGTATAAAATAATTGTAGTCTAGTCATGTGGATAAAGGATATGTGGAAGGATATTGGGATAGAATTTTCAAAACCCATTATCATACATTGTGATAAAATAAGTATAGTGAGTATGTGTAAGAATACAGTATTGTATTTTAAGACTAAGAATATATCTATTAATTATCATGTTTTGAGAGAGAAGATTGTAGAGAAAGATATTAGATTGGAGTATGTAAGTACTAAAGATCAAATTGCAAATATCTATACAAATCCCTTGCCTAAAGATACATTTGAGTACTTAAGAGGTATGCATGGGGTTATGTCCCCACCTACTTCAGAGTAGATGATGTAAAGATTACATCAATCTAGTGGTACATATCACTATTATTTGACTAGATTGAATGTTGATTCTTCCTATATGGGGGAGTATCTAAGATGAACAAAGTCACTAAGGAATCTTGGTAATTGGTCTTGAACAATGTCTTTGGAAACTTGAGCTAGTTGAAGACTTGGAGTAGATGATTGACATAATGAGGCCTTTGTCATTGATGTCAATGGGGGAGATGTGTAAATGAAAAACGTCTCTATGTATACCAATAAGGGAGATGTATAATAGGGTTATTTAAAAAGATTAATCTAAAAAAGAAGAAGGAATATCCCTATGGGTAGATACAAATCATGAAGATTTATTAATGCCAAAAGGGAAAGATAAGTACACATTGATGTAAATAATCAAGGAGTGACATAGAATGGAAATACAACTCAAGTTCATAGAATAATAAACATATGTATACAAAGAAAAAGATAGAATGTACCTTATTACCCCAATACCAAGTTGGTAAGGAAATTATTTAATTTATTCATCCAAACATCATGAGTACATTAACAATATTCCAAGTGCTTATAAAAAGGTTGGTTGGTTGGGAAAACCACATGATGCATTCCCTCACCTCCTAACTACCCAACCCGCTCAGGCTTAACAAGTTCTAAATACAATATTACTTTATTCTCTAATACATCTACCCCCCAAAAAAATGAAGCCATTTTCTAGGTGACTATTGAACACACTAAGATAGAAAAGACTTGTCTTTAAGAAGAGGGTTAAGAAGGAATCCCCATACTTAGAGCTCGACAAAGCCATTGCAAGTCATGTTTAGTGGCCTTTTTCTTTTCTTAAACTCCCTGTAATACCTTCAAGGCATCCATCTTCTTCACCTCTATTGTGTTGATCCTATTTTCCAAGTCATTTTTTCTCATCCTCTAGACTTCTTCCAAGAGATCTTTCTTAGCCTCACAATTGTCTTGAAGAGTGGTCTGTTCCAGCTCCCACTCCTTAACCAAACCATTTTTGTGTTGGATTCCTAAGTAGATCCTGTGGAAAGAAACTTACATGTTGACAAGAGTTGCCATGCATGAGGGGTGGTTGATCCTTAATGGATGGAATGGTGTACCTCTTTGTTCACTCTGCCACTGCTTCCTTCTATGTATATCCACTCTGTTGTAACAACTACCAATATATATGGAAACTATCATGCATATATACCACCATTGATTCTATTACTTTCACCACTACTTCCATATTGTGGCATCTCATCTACTTCATGACCTCCTTGGTGTAATGTTCCATAGCCTACAACTCACTGGGAAACAATTCGGCCTTGGCTATGAATGAGAGTATGTTTGATAATATATTAGATGGTTCCATCTTGATACTTTGTATCTTTATCAGATTCTCATGTCCAATTTCCATGTGGGCTAGTGTTCTATGAGTGATTTTTTGGCCTCCTCCAAAAATATATCTTCCATAGATGTTTCCTTTACAACATTCATCTCTTCATCCTCCTAGTGACAAGCATCTCGTGTCTTTGTGGATTTTGTACTACCAAAGAAACTAGTTGAACTACTTTAGTGCTTGATTTTGTTTGCAAATTTACCTTGTGTACACACTTTGGCTAACATCTAAATTCTATCACCTTAGTGCAAATGTGTTGATCTGGACAGACCAATTGTGCTACCCTCGGCTATGACAATCTAGTAGCCCCTCATTAAAAAATTTATTGTTGGTGCCTACTACTCTCCTCAACTACCATCCCTTCATCATGGTTTTGTATAGGTATGTCCTTCTTTGGTATTGTAATAGGGATGGAAGATACCTTTTCTATCCCGTAAATTTGAGAAACACTTTCAAGGCCATGGGTCCTACTCTATTTTCCAATTGCTCCCATATATACCACCCTCATCATGGTAAATCTTAGCAAGTCTTAACATCCCTTTTGGTGGCATCCCACTCATGGGTGCAAGGAAGGTAACTTCATTTTGGGTTCCCTTCAAATGACTTAGGAATATTTCTTCTTCTTCCCAAGAGCTTGAAGAAGATGAGTCTGTACCACTGGTGTCCAAACTTCCTCCCTCATCCAACTCCTAACTTCCTAACTTCCATCTGAGGTTCTCTAGTGTAGTATCCTCCTCCCATAGTTTCCATGTGAAACCAATATGTTATGGTTTTCTTGTAGGGTTCTTCCCTACTAAATAAAATTAATTCCCTTCTATGTTCACTATCCAACTGGGTATGTACTGCTTCTAGGAATAAAGCCATGACATGGTGGGGGATGTAGAATACTTTATGTTTTAATTCTATGAATTCTTGGAGTCACTTAGAAAGAAAATTTTCCCAATTTTATGCCTTCCCTTAATGGAATCTAGCAACAATAGGTAACATCTAGAGAGCAATATATGAAGTATAGCTTCCTGTTGTGAGTTCAATTTTTACCAAGTCGATAATGCACTACCATTCATGTCATTGGAAATGAATATTTTCTTCTAAAACCTACTATTCTTCAAGATTCCTTACCATTTCTATACTATGAGATCCTTCCTCCATATCATTCAGAGCCATTTCTTCTACTAACATTAGGGATTTTACCAGTTCTTGTCCTGCATTAGGTGTTTCCAAATCCTTTTATATTTCCTCCAGTGCATATGATATGATTAAATTCTATTGGAAATATTGGATGAATAAATGATTCATCTATTAATCATAACCTTCCACCATGGTACAAAATATTGGTTCAAACTCCTTCAAATTGAACATAGGAATGGGAATGATTTTTTCTACCTCTTCCTTCCATAGGGCCTCGTTGAGTGGATGGTCATATTTGGAATCTTCCCACCATGTGCAACATTCACTTCCCATGGAAATTTCAAATGTGATATTTCTGGCTATAATTTCTTCTTCATGTTTTCCCTTGTCCTTTATTTCTACAGTCTTCTTTACCTCTAAGGCGAGGTCCTTTTTCTATGAATCAATGATGTTCCCTTTGTTAGGGTTCCTCAAGCTTAACTTTACCATACTTCTAGTACTTCTCACCTTGTTCTTACTCTTTACCCAATAATTCATTTTTCCTCATGGTTATTGGGCATATGTGGCCTTTGGTTAATCCTTAGCCTACCCTTTATCCACAAGACTCAAGTTTGTATGGCTTGGGTCCATACAATTAGATTTGGTATGGTTGATCCTATACATTTTGCACTTTGGCATGTTGTGCATATGACCCTCATGCTACATATGGCTATACTCCTTATTCATTATATAATTGTACTTTGTTGTGCCCATACAATCCCTATCCATATGCTCTTGCTTACAATTATACTTCTTGGCTATATGACCCTTCTCTCCTATACGATCCTACCTCATATGACCTCACCTCTTCCTACTTGTATGGCCTTCCTTCTCCCTCCTTGTAAAACCATGGTGATTTTGACCTTGAACAACTATATAGAAGCTTGTACAGTAGATGCTACTCATATGGTGCCTCTTCCTCTAGCTTCCTTTGTCTATATAAGGCCTCCTAGCTCTTGCCATACATTATCTCCTCCCTCTAGTAATTTTTTCATATGACTATGGCAAGAATTCTCCTTTCTTCTCATCTTTATACGACCCTTTCCATTTTATGCCCTTGCCAAATTTCTCCTCAAGTTTTGAAGATTCATCTTTAATAATATTTCTTCAATGGTCCCCTATATCCTACTCTTATTTTGGCAGGTACTATCTTTATCACTTTGTATTTCTAGAAACTAAATAGAAATAGTCTCTCTTCTTATTATATAAGGCTTTAATTTGGACCCATTAATCAAATCCTTCAACATTTTCTTATCCAAGGTTGACAAGCTTATTTCACCATTTCCTTTTTCATCGACCACTTTGTATGGGCCTACCGAATGTACTTTGAATTTTCTGGATTTATTTCATTTTTTCCATTGAACTTAGTACCAATTGTCTCAAAATAAAATTCACTTCTCCTTAAATGTTTTTCATGCCAAAATGTTCTCCTCCTTTGTGCCACTTTCATTCCCATTGAGCTAAGGACCTTATTTCTTCCTTGTATTCTACCACCTTCTCAAATAACACAATCTTTTGATATCTCCAAAACCCTTGGTAAGAGGAAAAACTACAATGGGGATGATAACAATAAATCCATCACTTTTGCAGTATGAGGTTGCCTAATTAGGGCTACAATTTTTAGTCACTTCTTATGACTTACTCAATTAGGAGTATAAAATAAGATTTTACAACACTCATCAAGTGTCTACTTAGTTAAGAGATTTACATATAAGACTATTATATCTACTTATTTTAAGGATTTAGAAAACTACTACAGTGATTATAAAGTAACAATAAATGAAAATAGTAGTGACTTAATTTGTTTGATTAGATCACTTTTCTTCTCAATAATCATCACCTTCACATGATAGACCTATAGTTCCTCTCTATTCTATCCTTCAATTTTTCTATAACCTCTATACTATATTGTTTCTTAAATTCTTTACTTAGAAATATTCACTCTCTTTATAAAAAACCTCAACCTCAACCATGCCATCAACAACAACAACTTCAAACTATTCTTAATTTCTCCTTTAATAGTTTTCATTTGTCATTTTTTAGCTTGACCTAATTAGTATTTAGAGATTTTTGTAATAGTCCTATGATTGTGATCAACAGTTCTAGAATCATCCATTCCTTTCTTCATTTTCTTCTTTACTTATAATGGATTGTTCTTCCTTGAAATCATCAACAATCACTTCCCGTTCCTCAAGAAAATATTATCAAAACTTTACCTCGATTCATGTAAACCATTTTTCCTGCTTGATATAGTTTTTTCACATTAGATTATGTGCATATTCAAATTTTGATGCCTTCTTTGTATAACTCAGTAAATACAATGTTTTGTCATGGTGACACATAGTGTAGACTTTGCATGATGTCTTCTAACTTAACTCGGGTGTAGCTTCTTCTTGGTAGATATATAATCAATCAAATTGAGCTTGAGTTCGGATATAATTGTAGCACTCTATCATATCCTCCTTCATAGCTCTACCACTATGATGAATTGATAACTATGCATATTTTGATAGTAACTAGAAAAATAATACTCTATAGGAATAACAAATTTACCATTTTCTTGCCTCCACTCTCTCATGCCTTTAAAAGACTGTGACTAATAAAACCTTAATAACTATTTTTGTATAGCTTATTATGACTTGCACTTTGACATGTAGTATCTTAATACCCTATTCTATTTTTCCTCAATTGCGTACATGCCAATTTTATTTATACATACTTCACAAACCAAAAAGATCTCTACTAATAGAGTCATTACAACATGGATAATTGTTTGAATATTCAAACCAAAACTTAGTCTTCATAACTTATTGACTTGATGTAGATGAAATGTATCCATGAATGAAAACCTCAATGCATTCTCATATTCACCTATTAGTAAAATTTCCAACAATATCCCCCTTTGGCATTGATGGAAACACATGGGGAAATTTGCCAAGTCTCAAAATTCCAAAACTTGTGAAGTTCTCCACATGGTCATACAAAAGTTTCAAAATGTGGATAATTTCTATTATATACCATCTTTTACATTATACACCCCCTTATTCTATACTCTACCTTATATCTCCACATACTTAGATATATAATTTTCCATTCAATACACCTCCCCTTTGACATCAATGAAAAAGGTGAGTAAAAAACTATTTGCAAATCAAAATTTTGAGCCCACCTTCTTTTCTTTAAGCTGACTAGTTTGATATGTGTTCAATGCAATAAAAAAATTTTGTCTTCAAATTCTTGAAATCTTTATCCCATGTGTCTTGGACTTCTTTTAATACACTGATTAAAGTGCATAGTCCATAGGATGATACTTCAACTACCTTCAAATCTAAATATACAAACTTCTCATAAGATGCCTTATCTTTAAGATATTTGTCTAACTAATTCTAAATGTGACTAATTTTTAGAGTGATATATTCTCTGAACAATGAAAACATCTTCATTTTTCTTTGTCTTCTTAATTCTATTAGATAAATATTATCACTTACATTCTCAATTCTAGGATCTAACTCTCCAAACTACACATTGGGTAGTTGTAACTCATTCACAATGTTTTATAATTCTATTTGTTTTCCTCTAATCTCTTCAGTGATATCTTTGATGTAGTAATATGACAGGGCACATTGTCCATAGAGAGTCTTTTCCTTAGACAAACATCTTCTTAACTCTTTAATGCAAGAGTCAAGAGTCACTAAATCAGCTCTCATATTGTTCCATATAGTACCAATCAATTATGTTTTTGGAAATATTGTCAAATAGATATCTTGATTGTTTTCATTTATGGAAACATACATTTAGCATTTCATTTATGCATTTAGAGTCAAATAAATTGTATAAGTGTTAGACAGTTTGTTATAGTATAGTGTACACATGTTAAGTATACGGATGACTCGTTGAGAGTTAGCTCATGTGCAATTGAGGGAAGCTTCATGAAAATATAATGATGATGTGTATCAGTGTGCAAGTGTATATAGATAGTATGACATGAGATATGGTTCAAATATGAGTATAGATATTAAATAGTGCAAATAGAGCATAATAGAGAATTAGATTGCACAACCTTATGAATTATTTTGGTTACAAAATAATTTCTAAGTTATGATGAGATAACTATGTGGACATTATTATGTAGTGATATGATAGGGCACATTGTCCATAGAGAGTCTTTTCCTTAGACAAACATCTTCTTAACTCTTTAATGCAAGAGTTAAGAGTCACTAAATCACCTCTCATATTGTCGCATATAGTACCAAACAATTGTGCATCATTATTTACATGTGCCTTTGTAGTTAAAAATTCAAAGATGGTGTTGAATTGATGATCAAAATAATGTATTACCTCTTCATCTTTCTTCTCTAGATCTGGCTTAGTAACCTTCATTGAAATAATATCTTCTAACTTGCTTATAATTTTCTCAATAATTTCTTGAGTACTTTTTATCCCTATTGTCTTCTCAATGATCTTGTTGTTTACAATTTTTTTTAACTAACTAAAAATTTTAATCTATGGATCTACAATACTTTCCAAGGGTGTACTTATTATCATGCTAGCTAAGATTGATTCTAATGGTGTCTATAGTGTGTTGGTAGTCTTTGTACTAGGGCCCTTTGTAGGTTTGACTAGAAAATTTTTTAGGTTCTCCTTATCTTCTTTATTCTACTCCTTAGTCACTAATTTTTGGTCCTCTTTACCTTTTTCCACTAGCTTCTTTCAATGTGTCAACTTTTTGTTCTAGTGCATTCTCTTTCTCAACTTTTGGGTCTCTAAGCTATGGTGCAAATGCTCATGTTTCTTGTACTATTATTTTCCAATTATTCTATAATAAAGATGTTGATCCCTAAATTTTTTATGTCTACTAGTGTTAGAGACTTAGTCATTCCTATGGAAAAACTTTTATCATTCATCATTATGATAGAACCATCCAATGAAGGTCAAGCTATGTATATTAGCCTTGTTCATATCTTAGTGGAAGCCGAGAAATTATTATTGTTGAGAAAGTCTATGGTCATCAAGTACTCTTATACATGCCGAATGAGACAAAATACAATATAATCAAACCTATATAGAGTTAGTTCATGCTTAGCCATACAATATGTTTTGAGCACGTAGAAGCTGAAGGACATCATGTGTTGTTTAGTGTGCAGCCTGATCAGTCCCCAAGTGAGAGATTGTTAGTTTGTGGTGACTGGTCAGGAAAGTACTATACATACTTCATAAATTCTTTGAGGCCAACATGTAATTATTAATTATAACACTAAAGCATTAAAAATACTTGTATAAAAGGGCTTAGGGTTAGGGGTTGTTTCATAAGATGATGTAAAAATTAGTTCTTGTAGTGGTATTAAACTATAAGGGTTTACAAATTGTAATCAGGTTGTAATCACTCAATCATAAAAATATTGGACTTACTATTTGGTGGATGTAGCTAGAGGTTTGGGTGAACCATGTTAAATCTTGGTGTCTTTTGTTCTTCTCTATGTGATCTATTTTTTTTTTTTATATTAGTTGTATCTGCATGTAATTGTTATTTATGTCTGTGGTTTAATCCTAACAATTGGTATCAGAGTGAGGTCATTTTTCTAGCAGTTATCCTCTATAGGAAAGTTTCATGATTGAGTGGGAATCTCAAGGTTGAGTGGGAACAATGGTAGATGAGGGTAAGCTAAGGGTTGACAAGTTTAATGGATAGAACTTTTAGTTATGGAAGATGCAAATGGAAGACTATCTATATTAGAAGAATTTATGGAAGTTGTTAGAAGGCAAAACCAAGAATCGGGGATCTATGTCAAATCATGAATGAGGTATATTAGATAGAAAGTCACTTTGAAGCATTTGATTATGCTTGTCACCATCAGTGGCATTTAATATTAAAAAATTGAATATGATAGAAGAATTAATACAAACCCTAGTGAAATTGTATGAAAAGTCCTCTGCTTCAAACAAGGTATTTCCCATGAAGTTTTTATTTAATATGAAAATAGTAGAAGGTGGATCTATTGTAGATTATTTAAAAGAGTTTAATACTATTACTAGTCAGTTATCTTCTGTGGGTTTCAATTTTGATGAAAAGATTAGGGCTCTCTTGATTTTGTGTTCTTTGCCTAAAAGCTGGAATGGCTTGGTAATGGCTATGAGAAATTTTGTTCCTAGATCTAGTACCCTAGGATATGATGATGTGATCGGTGTTGTTTTGAGTGAGGAAACTCATAGGAAAACCTTAGGTGGATCTACATCAAGAAGTTCTCTAAATGCACAAAGCAGAGGAAAAATGAATGAGAGAGGAAGTAATTCTAGAAATCATGGGAAATCAAGAGGAAATTCAAAGGGGAGGAGGTCTCAATAGAGAGGACTGATTGACTACTAGTACTATGGGAAACTAGGGCATAAAAAGAAAGATTGTTTGAATCGAAAGAAAAATTAAGGAGATAAACCAGATGGAGACAAGGAGGCAAATGTGGTAAGTAACAAATTCGAAGAGGATACTTTGTTTTTATCTTTAGAAAGTTTTGATGATTCAAGGGTTTTAGATTCTGGTGTTTCATTTCATGCTATACCTCATAGAGGTTATTTCATTGATTATGTCTAAGGGGATTTTGAACTTTTTAATTTGGGGGATAATGAACCCTATCAAATTGTTGGAAAGGGAAACATTAAGATTAAGTTACAGAAAGAGAATCATTGGCTACTACATGAGGTAAGACATGTTCCAAGGCTGAGTAGGAATTTAATTTCAGTAGGGCAACTCAGTGATGAGGGTTGTGTAGTTACTTTTAATAGTGAAAATTGAAAGGTTTCAAAATGTTCCCTTATAGTGGCAAAAGGTGTGAAAGTAGGCTCCTTATATCTTTGTACAGGTCATATTGTTCCTTCTACTTTAATTTTTTCATAGAAAAATGAATGTTTAGGAATAATTGCTATAATTGAGCAGGGAGAAAAAATAGCCATTGTAGATTTTGATACAATGTTGTGGCACAATAGACTTGGGCACATGAGTGAGAAAGGTATGAAAGTACTTCATTCAAAGAAATTTTTACCCTAGTCTAAAATGTGTTAATATGGATTTTTGTGAAAGTTGTGTGTATTGAAAACAAAAGAGAGTAAATTTTGTGAAGACTAGGAAGGAAAATAAAAAGGTGAAATTAGAGCTTGTGCATACAGATGTATGGGGGCCGACTCAGGTATCTTCCCTTGGTGGCTCTCATTAATATGTTACATTCATTGACGACACAACTAGAAAAGTATGGGTTTATTTCCTTAGATAGAAATTTGATATATTTCAAACTTTAAAAAAATGGAAATGCTTGGTTGAAAATAAGACTGGTAAAAAATTAAAATGTCTCAGATCTGATAATGGCGGTGAGTATTGTAGTCATAAATTTGAAAATCATTGCTCCACTAATGATATTTGTAGACATAAAACTATTCCAAGGACTCCACAGGAAAATGGAGTGGTTGAATGCATGAGCAAGACTATAATGGAGTGTGCAAGGAGCATGAGGTTTCATGTTGGGTAGCCCTTACACATGTAGGCAGAGGTTGTCAATACTTGATTAATAGAGGTCCCTCTACTCCTTTGGATTGTGGTATTCTAGAGGAAGCATGGATTGGTAAGAAGATGAGTTATTCTTTTCTCTAAACCTTTAGCTGTGAAATTTTTGCTCACATAGATTCTAAAAATAGAACCAAGTTGGAAGCTAAGTCAAAGAAATGTGTATTTTTTGGATATGGCATTAATGAATTTGGTTATATGCTTTGGGATTTTGAAAATCATAAAATTTTAAGAAGTAGGGATGTCATATTCAATGAGAAAGTGTTGTAAAAAGATCTATTACAACAACATGAGAAGAAGGAAAATGATTATATAGTGTTGGATGATACTCCAAAAAATCATGTTCCAACCATTCCTCATGATGTTCAATAACTGCAGAAAAAAATACCACAAACACCAATGAATGTTAGATGGTCAACAAGGTAAATTAGACTCCAAAAAGATGTTCTCCCTCTTTGTATTCTATTTTACTTACTAATGTTGGTGAACCTGAATGTTATGATGAATCTGTGCAGGTGGATACTAAGATTCAGTGGCATGGGATTGATGCAAGTTGCCTGTAGGTAAAAGAGCTTTACAAAATATGTGGGTTCACAGGTTAAAAGAAGAAGATGGAGGTAAGAAAAGATTTAAAGCCAGGTTGGTTATAAAAGGATTTGCACATAAAAATGGCATTGATTTTGATGAGGTATTTTCTCTTGTTGTTAAGATGACTTCTATTCATACTATTTTAAGTATTTTGGCTACTAAAGATTTGTATTTAGACTAGCTTGATGTTAAAATAGCCTTCCTTCATGGTGATTTGGATGAATAGATATATATGGCTCAACCACAAGGATTTGAGGTGAAAGGTAAGGAGAAATTAGTGTGCAAATTGAAGAAAAGTTTAAATGGCTTGAAGCAAGTACCTCGATAATGGTATCTAAAATTTGAAAATTCTATGCATGAGCATGGATAAAATAGGTGTCATTCAGATCATTGTGTTTATTTTAAGAGGTTGAATGATGACAACTACATTATTTTATGTTTATATGTTGATGGTATGCTTGTACTTGAGTCTAACATGGATCATATTAAGGGGTTGAAATGCCAGTTAGCACATGCATTTTCTATGAAGGATTTGGGGGCAGCAAAACAAATCCTTGGTATGAAGATTTGCAGAGATAAGAACAATAGAAAATTGATGCTATCTTAGGTTGATTATGTTGAGAAGGTGTTGCAATGTTTCTCTATGGATAATGCTAAAGCTATCAGCACACCTTTACCTAGTCATTTAAAGTTGAATAAGGAGATGTATCCAAAGACATAAGAAGAGGAGGGTAAGCTATCCAAGGTACCCTATGCTTTAGTTGTAGGAAGCTTGATGTATGCTATGGTATGTACCAAGCCAGATATTGCGCATGTAGTGGGAGTTGTTAGAAATTTTATGAGTCATCTAAGAATTGAGCATTGGAATGAAATTAAATGGATTCTCAGATATCTAGGAGGAAAATCCAATAAGTTTTTACACCTTGGGGGCTCTACTACTAATTTACAGGGCTATGCTAACTCAAATTTGGTAGGGGATATTGATACCAGGTAGAGTACTATAGGTTGTGTCTTTACTATTGGTGGGGTAGTTGTGAGCTAGGTTTCTAGGTTATAGAAGGTTAATGCTTTATCCACTATAGAGATAGAGTATGTAGCTATTACAGAGGTAGCCAAGGAGATGATATGGCTTTAGTTCTTCTTGGAAGAATTGGGACACCCTCAGAAGGATAATTATTTTTTTACAGATAGTAAGAGTGCCATTCATCTTGCAAAGAGTTTAGCTTTGCATTCAAACACCAAAAACATATAGTTGTGGTACCATTTCATTCGATTAGTTTTGGAGGATGAAAAATTAAAGCAAGACAAGATATATATATATATATATATATATATATATATATATATATATATATATATATATATATATATATATATATATATATATATATATATATATATATATATATATATATAGATGAAAATCTAGCGGATATGTTTACAAAGGTAGTAACAAGAGAGAAGTTGAACTACTCTTTAGCTTTAGTTGGTCTTCTAGACCAAACATGAATATAAGAACAATAGAGTCTAGGGTGGTTTGATCTAGTGGGAGCCTCATGGAGTAGTGACATATCTATAGGATTAGTCTCCAAGTGGGAGATTGTTGTTTAGTGTGGAGCCTGATTAGTACCCAAGTGGGAGATTGTTAATTTGTGGTGACTAATTAGAAAAGTATTGTACACACTTCATAAATTCTTTGAGGCTTAGGGCATCACCTCGAAAAAAATCTGGGCTAACATGTAATTATTAATTATAACCCTAAAGTAGTAAAAATACTTGTATTGAAGGGCTTATTGTTAGGTATTATTTCATAAGTTGATGTAAGAATTGGTTCTTGTAGTAGTATTGAGCTGTAAGGGTTTACAAATTTTAATTAGGTTGTAATCACTAGATCGTAAAATTATTGGACTTTCTATTTGGTGGATGTAGCCCAGGGTTTGGGTGTACCATGTTAAATCTTCGTGTCTTGTGTTCTTTTATGTGTGATCTATCATTTTTTGATATTGGTTATATTTGCATGTAATTTTTATTTATGTGTGTGGTTTAATGCTAACATCATGAATATTAGTTATGATTGAGCATTAGGGTATTCATGTGTCGAGTGGACCAATTTTGACTTTTTTTTTGAATGACACAAACATTGAGGTAAACCATTTTTGATTGATTTAATGCATTTTTTAAAATATAGGAGTAATATAAGGAGATGATTATGTGTTTTATTATGGATTATTAATCCATATGCAAGGTGATTAACTAATCAAAAAATTGGAAGTGTTAAGAGGAAAAAGGGAGAGATCTTGATTAGTGATTTTGATCTAGAAACATCTCCAATTGGTTATAAAAGAAGTATCCAAACCCTATTTTCATATGGTGATTGTATATGCATGATAAGTGAAGTTTACATGCTTGAAGAAAAATTTGAAGAAGAATTTGATAGAGAAAATAAAAAGAGAAATGATGAAAAGAACATAGTTATATCAGATTAGAGAGAGGATCAAACATTGGAAAGAGGAGATCCATTATCAACCATTTGAGTGATAACCAAAGGATCATGTATTGAAAAAATTTAGCAAGTTTTTAAGGGTAAATATATTAAGAGAGTCATCCTAAAAGACCTATATAAATATCCCAATAGTGTTCTTAATTAGTTGTAAGTTTAAATATTTTAACCAAGGTATATTGAATAAGTTTTGTTAGCTCTTAATAGGGAAGACCCCTCATAGGGTAGATCATCAGAAGTGATCAAAATGTTTACCAAAATAAAAAAAATTTGATACTATAGTAGTGAAGATTTTTTTGTTTCATCCCTATCCCAGTTTTATCTTAATCTTGGAGGGTTTCTAGTTTACCAAATATTTGTATTATTTGTCAATCATTTGCTTTCATGTTTACGATTACTACTAGATGAATAGATCTAATACATAATTATAGTTAATGTTTACATTATTTATGATATCATTCTTAGAATGGTTTAAGGTGAAAGATATTAGTTTGATAATTTTTTCAAAGGATAAAAGTTAAAAAGTTCCTGAGTCACCACCCTATTGGTATTTAACTTTCCCAATAGACTTCCAACAAAAAGTTGTGATCTCTTAGAAAAAATTTAACCACTTGAGTGTCAAGATCTTGGAGATGGAGGACTAAAAGTTGGGAAAGATCAATCAACGCTAGATGCTTGATATACATCTTGTACTACAATAGCTTGAAGAAGCAAGAGAAGAACTAAGGAAATCCTTCAAGAAAAGGAAGAAATTTCCAATATAGTAGAATGATATAGAAGATTAGGAAGACACTAATTGTCTACTAGATGATGGAAATTCTAGTGAAAGTGATGAAACAATAGTAGTTCTATTGGAGAAGATCAACACACTAAATGAAGAAGTAAGAGAACTAAAGAGAGAACTTTTAATCCAATTAGTAAGATTGTGTCAAGTATGAAAACATAAAAATAAAGCTAAAGAGGACAAGACTCACATGTCTACAAGAATTGAGGAAAGGAACAAGGAAGTGTAAAGACTTATTCAAAAGTACTTGGACATGGCCAACAAATTTCTCCTTACAACTCAAGAATTCAATAGGAAGGATGTGGAGATTGCAAATCTAAAATCTGAAAATGAAAATTTGAAGAATGAACTAAAAGATGATAGGGAATTTATTGAAGGATTGATGAAACTTAAAGAAGCTATGAGATACTATGAAGAGATGATGAGGTCACAGAGGAGACCCCATGAAACATATAAACTAGGCTATCCTGAGAACCTATCATCTACTAAGGAAGGAGAATCGTCAAAGAGTGGGGGAGAAAAATGAAAATCCAAAGAAAAAACTTGCATGCTATCATTGGGGAAAGTTAAGCCTTAAAACAAACATTTGCAGAAGAAAAATTGGTAACAAAAATCCTAAGCCCAAATTTATAGGTGATTATTTTAATTTAAAGAAATAAAATCAAGAACATTAGATTTAAAGGATATTGTTACAATTGTCAAAAGTATGGACATAGATATCAAGAATCTAGATCAAAAGAAAAACCTAACTACACACCTAAGAATCATGGAAATTCACCTAAGAAAGGAAAAAAAATCAATTGGAATAGAACATATTGTACAACTATCAGTTATGTCATGAGTATGGGCATGTTGAAGTAAATTATATCAAGACACATTCGGAAGTAAATCCAAGAATTGGATGAATGGAAGTTTGGTTTATTATAGTTGTCACAAGATTGACCATGTGACCAAAAACTACAGGACCAAAACACCATCACCTAGAAATGAAAAATAAAAGAGGTTAAAAGATGGTTGAATAGAAAAGGAATTAGATGTATCAAACTTGGAACAAAGGATAAGAAAGAAACAATGGAAATAATAAAGCTAAGATCACCCAATCCAAAGGGTTAGGTGATTACACTACCTCAAACTAACATAGAAAGGTATGTGGGGAACTATATATTAAATGATATATCATGCGTCGATTCCTAACATGTAATTTATTGAAGTCCATATTTGCATAAGATTAGATGCACAAGAACATTTCTGGAGTATGAACCATGTAAATAAAACATATATAGAGTTGAAGCATAGGATATGTCGAGTACCAATATCAATGTCAATTATGACTAAGACACAACTCTTATGTCTACTGAGATAATATGCTTTGCCAAGAAGTGATTGAGAATAGGAATGCTATTGTGACTGAATTTTTATTATGACTGAGACAAAGAATGGAAGTATGAAGACCGAGTTGTCTTATGCAAGCCAAGACAGTTGCCATGTATTTTAAGTTCAACTACTATATGTATGAAACACTAAATGCAATGTTATTTTGACTATTTGAAGGTATTTAGTCCATTTTGAGACATTTTCATATTAAACCCAATGATTTAGAACCCTCATAGAAATATCAAGGTGATTGTAGAGCTATTTGAGAAAATCTCGAAAGGATTCTAGTGTGTTTAGTTGACAAAATTGAATAGGTTCGCAAAATTCCTTTCAAACTAAGTTTGATTAGCTTGTCAAATTATTTGATGTTCAAAAAACCTATTTTTAAATAGCTTCATCTACATCTAGAAGTAGAAAGAGGGAGGCATTGAGGGGTAACAATGATAGAATATATAATCCACCAATATAACTAAGGGGGGGGGGGGGGGTGAATAAGTTATACAACTATTATAATAATTATCAAACTTTTTAATCCTTAACCATACGAGAAATATAATTAGTAACTATAACAAGAAACATATGCATAATAACACTAGATATGTTAACTAGGGAAACCCTTGATCGATGGGAAAACCTCGATGGGGATGGTACCAACAACAAAATGATGTACTAATATAAATATTCCTTGTTAGACAATGGACCCTATTAGGAGCCTATGAAATACATTTAGTACATATCAGTCCCTTTTATGAGACTTTGAATCCTTACTAGGAGACTTCAACCCTATTAGGATTTGTGCCAACCCTATTAGAAGGTGTAAAAGGTAGCTAGACCAACTTTCCAGATAGCTTTAGGGGCAAGACCAATGAAGCCAATGTCAAAATTATATTTTTATTATTCCTTGTAGAATAATAGAATTGAACTATACTTTTACTTTCTCTTCCTATGTCTTGTTAATTGGACTTTTTCTCCTTCTGATCTCAACAATAGATTACTAGCTTTTCATCGAATAATCCCTTGGATTTCTTACTCTCATTTACCAACACTTAACTCTTGTTTGCACACTTTGCATTTGGTTAAATTATAGAAAGAGGAAAATACCTTTCCTTTATACCATGTCCACAAAAAAATTCCTTGATTAAGCCTTTAGGCTTTCGCAAATAATTATAATAGGACCATAATAAGATAATTAATTATTTCTCAATCATATAACATTGTCAACTCATACTCTTAACAACTTCTCACACATGTGACTCTAGACTTTGTGCACTCACTAACATCATCATCGGACTATCCTCTATCATTATATATCTTTTCATATCCTAATTCTATCTTTGTTAGGAGATACAATCCAATAATAAAAAAATTCTTATCAGTTACTCTATCTCTATACTACTCTCTTTAAATCATACATATCTTCTGTATGTCTTTGACATACATCATTAAAATTTAACCTCATCATCAATACATAGTATAGAACATGTTCTTAACTGCGCTTTACCTAAATATCAACTTTATATCCATATGACCATGATCTATGTCTGTTACTCTACCAGTCTTCATAGAAACCATACTAAATTTTCATCAATGAAAAACATAGCCATGAATGAAACATGTCAATCATGACACATAATCACTAGTGCTTAGGATACTCCACAAAATGAATACCATCATCATTCATGCTAAAAACTCCCCATTTTTCATTGATGACAATACAAATGAAAAACATCTAAGTCCCTGAATACCAAATCAAATCTCTACTACAACTATTGTTGTTCTCATTTTTTCAAATCCTTTTCATCAATCAAGTCTCAAATCCTCTAGAACATTACTCTAATCTACAACACTTAGGATTGACATCAATTTTTCACATACTAAACAACTCTTAGCTTCTCACCCATAAAAATGTCACTATAGTAGAGAATAAAGTAATATTGTATTTAACACTTGTTAAGCTCAAGCAAGTTGGGTACTTAGGAGGTGAGGGAATGTATCGGTTAGTTTTCCCAACCAGCAAACCCTTTTATAAGAACTTGAAATATTGTTGATGTACTCATGATGTTTGGTACATGAACAAAGTAAATCATTTCCTTGCCAACTTGGTGTTTTTTTAATACGGTACATTCTATGTTTTTCTCTATATACATTATTTTATTATTTTTAAAACTTGAGTAGTATTTCCATTCTACATTTTGGTGTTGTTGCCTAAGTTCCAACCCAGAGGTCATTGGTGAGATATGATGGAGTAATAGGAAGACCCTTCCTACCATGTATACAAGTAACAAATAGTGATGGAGAAGACGATAAAATAACTAGAGTAGATCAGTTGACATGTGATTTGGTGACAACCTAGGAAGTTGTGGTCTATTAGTACATGTAAAGGGAAGCTCGAAAGAGAATGGTTCCTGAAGACATAGTAAATGACAAAATTTTAGTGCCATCAAAGGTATATGATCTACTCAAGATCATTCCTCCCTTGTTGCCATGAAATGTGTTACATGTTGAGGAAGAAAGAGCCAAGATAGTAAGGGAATAGAGGAGGTGATAAGTACTCCACTAGTTTCCTAAAAGAAGGATATGAGCATGTAATTTAGAAGAGCTAACTTCCATGAGGAGGAACCATCATGAGGAAATTATGACTCCAACAACAAGAGGAGAGGAATCATTACTTAAGGGGGAAGGGGGAGCCACCCATATCCAAGAAGTGATGATTGAGAATACTATTGAAGGAAAGGCCAATTTGGATATTTCTAAGATACCAAGAAGGAAGTTAGGGTGTATATATCTACAGACCCCAACAAGGAGATGAATTCAATAGGAGAAAATCCTACATACAAGAAAAGAAGATACTTGCGGTTCAAGAAATCAAGAATTAACTCTCCTCAGGGAACTTTTAGTTAGGAGAATGTGTCCCATCAAGAGAGTATTCCATGGGGTGAAATTATTTTTTCAAGAAGAAGTGATCCATTGAGAGGAAGTGTTCCATTAGGAGGAAGAGTAAATATTCCATCAGGAAGAAGTGCTCCAATAGGAAGTGTTCCATTGAGAGGAATTATTTCATCAGGAGGAAGTGTTCCATCAAGAGGAAGTGCTTTATTAGGAGGACACATTTTATTAGGAGGAAGTGTTCCATTGAGAGGATTTGTTCCATCAAGAGGAAGTGGTCTATTGGGAGGAAGTGTAACAATAGGAAGGTTTGTTGTATTAGGAGGAAGTGTTCTGTCAAGAGGAAATGTTCCATTAGGAGGAAGTGTTATGTTAGAAGGAAATGTTCCTTTAGGAGGAAATGTTCCATTAGGAGGAAGTGTTCTAATATGAAGGAATGTTCCATTGGGAGGAAGTGTTTCATCAAGATGAAGTATTCCCATCCTTCCTAGAAGCAAACTGGCAGGGGAGGGTACTCCACCAAGAAGAAAAAGGGCAACATAATGGCAATAGACAAACAAAAATTTCCTAGATTTACTAGGGATGGTTTGGATGACCCGACACATCACTATAAAAAATGCATAACCATATGGAAAGCTAAAAGAGAGAATAATGTATATGAGAGAGAATAATGTAGATGAATGGCTAAAAGAAATCCCTATCACACTAAGAGATATAGCCATTAACTAGTATACAAATTTGGAGGTGGGCAAGAAGAAAACATGGAATAATATCTACACATCCTTTGAGGGAGAATATTGACTATTGAGTGGTGATGATGAAATAATGACCAAGATTTATAATACAAGGAAAGGAACAATTGAATCCATTCAAGCCTTTTATAGAAGGCTAAAAGAGCTGATAGGAAAAATTTACAACAAGTCGATGGATGGACTAAAGAAAAGGTGGTTCACTAAAGGAATGACACCGTCCCTTAGGAAAAAGATGAAAATATTTCCACCACCCACCTTTGTGGATGTGTTTACTTACACAATAAACATAGAAAGTGATAACTGAATGTCTAAGGCAAGAAGGCATGAAAGTGCAAGTGAAAGTTCAGAAGAAATTGAAGACAAATACAAAAACATTCAATCCCTAAGAAAGGAGATGAGGTGATTAATAAAGGAGGTAATGGGGATAAGGAAGAGAAAAAGGAAGGGAGGAAACTTTGGTGCATAAACTATGAAAAGGAAGGCCATACAAAAGGGGCTTGTCTAAGGAAAGAATTTTGTGAGATTTGTCAAGTGTTGGGACACACAATTGAAGATTATTCCTACAATCTAAAAACATGGAACTCTCAATTATTCTCCAGACAAGGAGATAAATATAAATGACACTTCACCCCTCTAAAGAGCACAAATATAGAGGCTTCACTAGATGGATATAGAAATAATAGAAGAGGGAGTAATAGTAATAGGAATAAAAGCAACAATAAAGACACACCCCGGTGAGAAATCTTGTATTATTCTGAGGTTATACCTATGATCTAATATAGGAGGTGCAATGAATGGGGAAATTTTTCATGATATTGTAAAAATGGACGAGGATAGAATGAAGGAATGTTGTTTAAATGGTGTGGACCAAGAAATCATGAAGATATGAACTAACTTAGGTGAAAAGGAGTGAACATGTTAGATATTAAAGAACCAAAATGTGAAATCCTTGCCATCACAAGGATGCAAGCTAGGAAAATTTTCTACCCAAATGCTACTATGGAGAAGGACATATTTCTTAAAGCTAGGAAAGACATCCAAGATAACATGCTAGTAGAAGGGAAGACAAGGCAAGAAAAACTTCCTAATGATGAGGGTTTACCATGTATCATGAAACAAGTACTGGAGACCACCATCCCTATGAAAATTTCCAATTTACTAGAAACATTACCTTAGCTACATGTACCATTAACACATGGGGTAAGCATGAAAGGGATTACCTCCAAAAATGAAAAGAATGAAGAAGCACATGTTGGGAAATAAAATAAAACCCTATTCACTATAGGAATGTAGAGGACACTAGTAGTATTACAAATGGAAATATTGGAGTATAAAATCTTGAATGCTATTATTGATGGAGGCTTTGGCATAAATGTATTATTTTAAGAGACATTAAAGGAAATAGAGAAACCCACACTTTGGCCACCTACATTTCAATTGGTGGTAGAAGACCATCATAGAATTAAGCCCATAGGAACCTTGATAGGAAAAAAGGTAGTTATTGGTACACAATAATTCTTCCTTGATTTTGTGGTTATTACTCTAGAGTAAAAATGGTTATGCTGATTTATTGGGAAAGGGATGGTTGGTTACAGCCAAAGCTACCAATATATTAGAAATGAAACACTCTATCTATTGAGTTAGAAGGAAAGAAGTACACCATAGACATGAAGACCTAGTTTATAAGTTAGCACATGACATTAGATTAGGAAGAAGAGGGAGAAGTACATGAAGGAGTGGAACTAGATGAGGAGTAGGTGCTCAAACTTAGGGAATGCTCAGAAGATGAAACAAGCTCCCTCAATGGATTATTTCATTGGAAGAGAGGAGACTATAACATTTTCTAGTGAGAATCAAATATGTTGCAAGTCAAAGAATTAGAGTTCAAGGAAAGGTATCGAGTGGGCTTTAAGGAATACAGAGAAGGTACAAAAGCCCTTAGTATGACACCAACACACATATTGTGCTATATTTGATAATTTTATGTGTTGATATTGAATTAGTTGTTTTACTTCCATTTATAAGTAAATAGATATATGTTTAATGTCAATTGAGTAATAGAGCAAGCTAGGAAAGAAATAAATTTGGAAAAAGGAAAAAAAAATAGTGTTTACTTATCCCCCTAACCCCCCTCTCAACATCCTAGCTATCCTATATTCTAACAATTGGTATCAGCACCTAGTTCTCTTATTGAAGGTTTTTCTACGAGAGAGTAAAAAATTAGAATCATGGAGAAGTGTAGGCTAAATGGAACTATTAAGAACCAAGTGCTAGAATTGAGGATGGCTATGAATCAAATTAATGAAGTGAAGAACAATTTGAAGTAGTCCTTGAATAAGAGAAACAAAATTGCCTAGAAAACCAATGAGACAACCTACCAAGGGAAATTAATTGAATAATTATATGATGGAACTGTTGGAGCTCAAAATTGCTTTCTCATTTTGAGCGTCCATTTAAAAATTTTGAATCAAGTCAACCCTATGAAAGCCCCATAAATGCAAATGTACCCGACAGTACCTATAAGGCCCAAGAGGTATTCAATGTTTCTAACACCTTTCATTCAGCCTGTCTACCTATTCCATGAAGTTAAAACATCATTTTGAGCTATTTGGCGAAGTCTTGTTTTAAGCAATTGCCAAATTTGCAATTTTCACCTCAGTGTCAAATAGTGATAGAAGGTTGTGTTTGCACCCAATTATCTCACACCTAGAAATGTTTTGTGACTTTCCACTTTTGGAGTGCCTAGTATCCCTACCCGAGAACCTATGTTTCAAATTTTGAGTCATTTTGAATTCATTTGATTAAGTTTTGAATCCCTCAAAGTTGGTCAGTTACTATTTTCACACATTTGCAAAATATTCAAAATTCTGGGAAGTTCTATTTGACGTGTGATAACTTTTGACCAGTTGACCCAAATGAGAAAATTCCTTTTGCATTGTATTGTAGATTTTAGAGTTCAAAAAATCCACCCAATGCCTTAGAAGGAATCAAAGAGTAGTGGCAATGGCTAGTAGAACAAAGACGCCTCACACATTGAAAGGGAGGACACCCACATTTAAAGGAACCCTATACAAGAAGTGATAACAGAGGAATGGAAGTTGTTTTCCTTGATGCTTTAACAAGGCAGAAATTGGTCAAAGAGGATGATTTGGCTAAGGACCTAAAGTTACATTCAAAACAACTTAGATGTACTTTACAATTTTTTGAAGAAGAGAGGCTAATTACTAGGGATCATCGTCGCGAGACTGCAAAGGGAGCAAAAAATTTTAATGCTACTATAGTGGCTATAGTAGATGGTCAACAAAATGGAAAAGAAGGGGAAGAAAAGATGAAGCTTCATACCCATTCTTACTATTGTCTGGATTATGCACAGATATATGATGTTGTAAGGTACATAATACACAGGATGAAAAAATGATTGAAAGATGAGTTAGAGGATATGAATACACTTCAGGAATATGTTTGTCCTAATTTTCATTGAAGGTATTCAGCCTTGGATGCACTTCAACTAGTTAGTATGAGTTTGGATGGTTTTCATTGTGAAAACTACAATTCTGAACTTATTGTCGAGAGTGACAACTTGGCTACAGAAGAAAAGGGAGATGGAGAAGACAATGGTAGGTGTTGACGACATGAAAAGTTGAGAGAAATACTTAAAAAATTTGAGGAACAGCTCCACACAAGTATGAAGAAAAATCCAGCATCAATCAAAACTCGCAGTGAAAAGGGAGATAACGGAGCATAAAAACATACTGCGTAAAAATGGAGGAGAGGAAATCGCATTTTCTTCTATCCCACATTCTTTGTGCATGGGTCATTTTAGTGGTTTAAATACCATTTTAAACCATATCAGTTGTGTCTACAAAGACAAGTGCTTTTGTAAGCGCTAGACCATTGAAATGGACCTTGTGGGTTGTGGATGATGTCAGCATGATGGAGGAAATGCAATATTTTAAACAAAGATGCAAAGATGTTGATGTGGCAAGTTAATGAGCGGATGCACGAGATGATGCCACATGGTGGAGATTGACTAGTGCCCACTTCCCTACAATATGAAGTTGTGCTCAATTTTAAAAATGTGAGAAAGTAGAATTAAGATGTGTGGCAAGTAGGTCCCGACTGGCGGCAAGGTGGCAACTAGGAGCAACTTGAGAGGATGCATCAGATTGTGACACATGTCACAATTTGATGGTCGGTGCAATCCTGCATTATGGAGATGCAAGGGATTTAAAAAATAGGAGAAAGTGTGATTCTACCAAGTGGCACGGGCCTGCCCAGTGATGACATGGCACTGCATGTTTGAGCAACCAATCATATAATGCCACGTGGCAGTTGGTCAACTGAAGGTTGACCCTGGATTCAAAGGTAATAGCAATTAAAGAATAAAAAATAAGAATATTTTATTATTATTTTTATAAAAAATGCACGTTCAGTCATCCAAGAGGTATTTTTTCTAAAGTTTTGACTTTAGAGTTTTAAAAAATTTTCAAATTTAAAAAATCAAATGTGCAAACATGAGTTTCTAGTAGAGGAGTCATTTTCAAAATGACTTTCAGGAGATTTTCGAGAGGCTAGATAGGCGATGTTATATATTGCCAGAATCGGGAGAAGATGAACTTTTTGATTCTAGAGTTGGTTTTTGCACAGGTATCAATATGTTTGAGCTGCATGAGGATTTGTCTCAAGTACCTAAATTGCAACCACTTTTAGACTAGAAAGTTTAGATTAGATTTTTTGTCAAGGTAATGACCTAAATATCAGTAAAAGGCAATGGAAATGTAGTTAGGGTCAAATTTGTTCATCTTTACTCATTAAAAACTCATTTTCACTAGCATTTTCATAAGGCAATCATATATTTTGGTGTTTTGAAAAGATTTCATCATTAAGCAGAGTTATTTTGCAAATCAGTTGCAAATAATGATGAAACAAAATCAGATCAGATGGGATGAAAGAATAAAGAGGTTACTCAGTTGCACAAGATTGAATTTCAAGTGGACACTTGTTGTCTTCAGTTTCAATCCGAGAATTCATCTCCTTGCTATATCTTTCTTTCTTTCTGTCATTTGAGGAGTTCCAATTTTTGGGAAGTTCCAATTTTTTGGAGAAAATTTGCACATTACTATGATACCAAGGTCTTGGATCCAGTTCTTGTTGCATTCCCATGACTATAACACAATTTTCCTTCAGCAATTTCTTATCATGTGAACAACAGTAGTGTAAAGTTAATATAGATAGTTCTGATAGATTAGGTTGTTTCATGTTTTAATTTCGTGCATTTGATTGTATTGTTTCAAGGAAATGAATACATATGAGCAAGTTTTTCATTAGTTTCATTCTAGTTCTCATCTCATGTCTCAGTAATCTGTAGTCTTATGCGATCCTAGATCGAAGAGCTGAGATCAATTTGCTTCCCCTTAAGGTTGTATGTCTAATATATTTTGCTGTTGGAATGAAGTGCCAAGTAAATGCTTAATGTGTTTGATAGGGTTACTAGTTATGTTGAGAAGGATATTTTGTGAGAATGAGATCTGAGTGAACATTGATGTCTGAATCCCAAGGTGATTAGATAGATCAAATGTCTGGGTACACAGAATATGTCCTGATGTCACAGATGTATGTTTTGGATTCATGAAATTGCCCAATGGATTAGGCACTGATCAGAGATAGGATCATTATGTTTTGCTGCATGTTTGAGGATTTGTTGAATATCAACATCAATAATCAACGCTTTTCCCTTTCATGTTGAAGAGCTATAATAGAATGCCCTCACTCAGCTTATGAGGTTCCTAGATCTATATTTAGCTACTGTAGATTGATGTTATTTCATGAGTTATCAGTAGATTTAAGGGTTTTATCTTCTTTGAATAGATTTAGTGTATGCTTTGATAACTGGTACCATATAAAGAATCTATAGGTCGACTTGCCTAGGTTTTAAAGAGCCTGAAGAAGAAGAAGGGTCATGCCTTATAGTTGGCCTAGTGTCTAAATGGGCATGTTGAAAATGGGAGTTAGCTGCCCTTAGATATGTTTTGTTCTCATTAGGGTATTTGGAAACGGGTAACATTTTCAAACACCAACAAGATGGTGACTCTTCTGGGGATTTGCATTCAGAAAGAACCAAAATCTCTGACATGAATTAGATTGGATATAGTGAATCTATAACAAGAGGCATTTCTTATTTTCCTTGTTGAAGTTTCATGTTCCCCAGTTAAGCTTTATTCATGGACATCAGTATGTTGTAAAACTGGATGAAAATTGTGTTCTATGATTGTCATACGTTTGTCTTCAATCAATTCAGTTTGCAAGTGCTGTTGAGAAAGTCCAAAGTCAGGAATTGATTTATAAAGTATATTTTCTTTTCAAGATGTCAGTGATCTGCAAGTTTTTCCTCCATTGAAGGTCTGGTTCATATTTTTCAAGTGACAAATTATGTTTTATTTCTCACAAAGCATGAGTGGCGACTCTCAAATCTCTGTACCAGTTTGTTCCTAGTTGATTTCATTGCAAAATTTTTAAGGACTTTCAGTTGTATGGGCAAATTTGAAGCCTTTGGTAGATCTTGGAAAGAAAGTTTTAAATTCTTGATAAGTTTTAAGTGCTAGTTGCAATCTGCTGTTATAAGAAATTGAAATATAAAATGTGAATCACAGTAGTGGTTATTTCATTCCTCTTGCAAAGAGGTGGCAGTTCTACAAAGTTTGATCAGTGGTGTAAAGAATTTCAATCTTGCACTTGTGCCAAATCAGTAGATCAAAGTTCAGCATCAACACTTGAGGTATTTTGATTTTCATGCTTCTTTTCATGAAGGTCAAGTGTTTTAAAAGGTTGCCTCTATTCAGTGGTTTTTAGCACTAGGATAAAGAGGTAGAAATTACATTCTCAAAATGGATTCAGATTGTAGATTTGATAATACTTTGTCAAGCTATGAAGAGGTACATGAAAATTTGTTTATGTTATATGGAAAGCTTCATAGTCAAGTCATTTCTTCTATCCTAAGGAATGTGGGAAGTGTAGATGACTTAGATGCAATTCAAATTGGAAATCTTAGAGCTTCCCATTTCAGCAAGACCCAGTGAATTATCATGGCTTTTGTGTTTTTAGTAGTCTTCATGCCTGATTCAGTACATTGGACAACGAAAGCAAGATTTGAAAAGATTAAATACTTTGAGATAGTATTTAGAGAATGTGAAGGCTATTTAGAAAAGAATGGTTAATGTATTGTTGAAATTGAAAATGTTGATAGTCATAGTGAAAGTGATGAGTTGTATAACAATATGTTTGAGAATGAAAAGAGTTATAACAGTAGTCTTGAAATATCTTCCTGCAATGAAGTTGAATATAGCGAGGCATCTAATGTCCAGATGTGGTGTAGGGAAGAGGATATATATTGTGAAATTACTAGTAATTGTTCAGATTGTATGACTAGTGGTGTTACTATTATAAGTTCTTCAAATTATCTGGGAAATAATTGCAATCAAGATGAAGAAGTTTGTGAAAGAGATCTGCTGAGTACAAATGAGGTCTTAGCCTTGTTGCAACATGAGTTTGAAAGGTATATGTCAATGTGTGATTCAACTTCACCTTTATTAGTTCATGCATCTCATAAGGATGATGTAAGGTATGATGTATACCCCTATTTTTGTTCTCCTACATATCAACATTGTTATTCTTTTGAAGACTTTCAGCATAAGCATGAAGATTTGTTTGAAGAAATGAAAACTAGTAGAGATGTATTTAGAACTATCATGAGTGATGTTAAATTAGATCTATGTTATAGAGATGATAACGAGAGGTTGTTGATATCTTTTGATTTTGATTTAACATTTAATGAAGAAATTCATATGATTGATGTTACTGATGATGATGAGAGATCAGTTGGTTTTTTATCTGATCCAGATGGAGTATATGACAGTAATATGTAGTTACTTGAGATGAGATTTGATGATTCATGCAATAAAGTGAATATCAACAATGGTACACATGAATCTATAGTTAAATCTTCTCTATAGGTTGGTGAGTCTTATGCTAATGAGTTTGATGCATTCACAAGTATCTCTAGCAATTTCTTTGATAAGAATATTGATGCCAGTAGAGTTCCTACTGATGAGAATTTTAATGAAGATTCTTTTCATATATCTGATGAACCTTTGTTTGAAGACTATGGTGATAATTTTTCAGTAAGTTTCAGATATAATTCGGTATGTGATGACATGATACATGAAGTTGATTCAGATCCATTGTATTTTTTGAAGCTGGAGGCACAAGGTGAGTTGCAAGCCTTTAATACATGCAACTTGGCGAATGATGTAGAATATGAAGTCTTTGTGTTTCTGATCAGCATGCATGAATCATCATTAGATTTTGATTCTCAGTTCAGTTTTTGTAGTCATGAGCATGAAGATGAAATGGTCTTTGAATTTTATATGCACTATGAGAATGAAGGAAGTTGTTTTTTTTTGCCAAGTTATTTGTTTCAGTATGCTGATCTAATTAGTGAAACAAATGATAGTGAGAATTTTAGTTTACCTCAAGAGGATGTAAATGAAAATTAGGTGTATGACAGAGGTAAGGAGTTCTAAAACTTTTCAGTGGTCCGAGGCCATCCCTTGTACATAGTAGTTGTAGATTTCCCTGTTTTCAATAAAGTTGTTCAAGAGAGAAAGTTTTGCTGTCAAGTATGTGGTCTGCTTCTCCTAGAGATCTGAATCCTTTCCATGCCTACAAGGGACATGCATCCCAAGACAGGGCCACTGTTGGAGCTCAAAATTGCTTTCTCATTTTGAGCGTCCATTTAAAATTTTTGAATCAAGTCAAGCCTATGAAAGTCCCATAAATGCAAATGTACCCGACAGTACCTATAAGGCCCTAGAGGTATTCAATGTTTCTAACACCTTTCATTCAGCCTGTCTACCTATTCAATGAAGTTAAAACATCATTCTGAGCTATTTGGCAAAGTCCTATTTTAAGCAATTGCCAAATCTGCAATTTTCACCTTAGTGTCAAATAGTGATAGAAGGCTATGTTTGCACCCGAATATCTCACACCCAAAAATTTTTTGTGACTTTTTTCTTTGGGAGTGTCTAGCATCTTTACCTGAGAACCTATTTTTCAAATTTTGAGTCATTTAGAACTCGTTTGATTAGGTTTTGAATCCCTCAAAGTTGGTCAGTTACTATTTTCACACATTTGCAAAATATTCAAAATTCTGGGAAGCCTTGTGTGACGTGCGATAACTTTTGACCAATTGACCCAAATGAAAAAATTCCTTTTGCATTGTATTGTAGACATCAGAGTTCATAAAATCCACCCAACACCTTGGAAGGAAGCAAAGAGCAGTGGCAATAGCTAGTAGAACAAAGATGCCTCACGCATTGAAAGGGAGGACACCCACATTTAAAGGAACCCTGTACAAGAAGTGATAACAGAGGAATGGCAGTTGTTGTCCTTGATGCTTTAACAAGACGGCGATGGGTCAAAGAGGATGATTTGGCTAAGGACCTAAAGTTACATTCAAAACAACTTAGATGTACTTTACGATTTTTTGAAGAAGAGAGGCTAATTACCAAGGATCATCGTCGCAAGACTACAAAGGGAGCAAAAATTTTTAATGCTGTTGTAGCAGCTACAACAGATGGTCAACAAAATGGAAAAGAAGGGGAAGGAAAGACAAAGCTTCATACCCATTCTTACTATTGTCTGGATTATACACAGATATATGATGTTGTAAGGTACAGAATACACAGGATGAAGAAACAATTGAAAGATGAGTTAGAGGATATGAATACACTTTAGGAATATGTCTGTCCTAATTTTCATTGAAGGTATTTAGCCTTGGATTCACTTCAAAAGGTTAGTATGAGTTCAGATGGTTTTCATTGTGAAAAATGCAGTTCTGAACTTATTGCTGAGAGTGACAAGTTGGCCACAGAAGAAAAGGGAGATGGAGAAGACAATGGTAGGCATTGATGATGTGAGAAGTTGAGAGAACTACTTAAAAAATTGGAGGAACAGCTCCACGCAAGTATGAAGAAAAATCCCACATCAATCAAAACTCGCAGTGAAAAGGGAGATAACGCAGCATAAAAGCATACTGCGTAAAAATGGAGGAGAGGAAATCGCATTTTCTTCTATCCCACATTCTTTGTGCATGGGTCATTTTAGTGGTTTAAATACCATTTTAAACCATATCAGTTGTGTCTACAAAGACAAGAAATTTTGGAAGCGTTAAACTATTGAAATGGACCCCGTGGGTTGTGGATGATGTTAGCATGATGGAGGAAATGCAATATTTTAAATAGAGATGCAAAGATGCTGATGTGGCAAGTTAATGAGTGGACACACAAGATGACACCACATGGTAGAGATTGACAAGTACCCACTTCCTTGCAATATGCATTTGTGCTCGATTTAAAAAATGCAAGAAAGTGGAATTAGGATGCATGGCAAGTGGGTCCTGGCTGGTAGTGAGGTGGCAATCAGGAGCAACTTGAGAGGATGTGTTAGATCGTGAAACGTGTCACAATCTGACAGTCAACACAATCTCGCATTATGGAGATGCGAGGGATTTTAAAAATGCGAGAAAGCATGATTCTGCCAAGTGGCATGGCCCTACCCAGTGATGATGTGGCACTACATGTTCGAGCAACCAATCAAATAATTCCACATGGCAATTGGTCAACTGAAGGTTGACCCTAGATTCAAAGGAAATAGCAATTAAAGAATAAAAAATAATAATATTTTATTATTATTTTTTATAAAAAATGCACGTTCAGTCATCCAAGAGTTATTTTTTCTAAAGTTTTGACTTTAGGGTTTTTTTAATTTTTCAAATTTAAAAAATCAAATGTGTAGACATGAGTTTCTAGTAGAGGAGTCATTTTCAAAATGACTTTTAGGAGGTTTTAGAGAGGTCAGATAGGCGATGTTATATCTCACCAGAATTGGGAGAAGATGAAATTTCTGATTTCGGAGTCAATTTTTGCACAGGTATCAGTATGTTTGATCTACAGGAGGATTTGTCTCAAGTACCTAAATTGCAACCATTTGCAGACTAGAAAGTTTAGATTTGATTTTTTGTCAAGGTAATGACCTGAATATCAGTAAAAGGCAATGGAAATGTAGTTAGGGTCAAATTTGTTCATATTTACTCAGTAAAAACTCATTTTCACTAGCATTTTCATGGGGCAATTAGATATTTTTGTGATTCAAAAAGCTTTCATTATTAAGAAGAGATATTTTGCAAATTAGTTGCAGATAATGATGAAACAAAATCAGCTCTAATGGGATGAAAGAAGAAAGAGGTTAATCAGTTGCATAGGATTGAATTTCAAGTGGACACTTGTCGTCTTTAGTTTCAATCTGGGAATTCATCTCCTTGTTATATCTTTCTTTCTTTCTATCATTTGAGGGGTTCCAATTTTTGGGAAGTTCCAATTTTTTGGAGAAAATCTGTACATTACTATGATACCAAGGTCTTGGATCCAGTTCTGGTTGCATTCCCATGACTATGACACCATTTTGCTTTAGCAATTTCTTATCATGTGAACAACAGTAGTGTAAAGTTAATACAGATAGTTCTGATATATTAGGTTGTTTCATGTTTTAATTTCATGCATTTGATTGTATTATTTCAAGGAAATGAATACATATGAGCAATCTTTTCATTAGTTTCATTCTGGTTCTCGTCTCCTGTCTCAGTAATATGTAGTCTTATGTGATCCTAGAACAAAGAGCTGAGATCAATTTGCTTCCCCTTAAGTTGTATGTCTGATATATTTTTCTGTTGGAACAAAGTGCCAAGTAAATGCTTAATGTGCTTGATAGGGTTATTGGTTATGCTGAGAAGGATATTTTGTGAGAATGACATCTGAGTGAACATTGATGTCTGAATCACAAGGTGATTAGATAGATCTAATGTCTGGGTACACAGAATATGTCCTGATGTCACAGATGTATGTTTTGGATTCATGAAATTGCCCAATGGATTAGGCACTAATCAAAGATAGGATCATTATGTTTTGCTGCATGTTTGAGGATTTTTTGAATATCAACATCAATAATCAACACTTTTCCCTTTTATGTTGAAGAGCTATAATAGAATGCCCTCACTCAACTTATGAGGTTCCTAGATCTGCATTTAGCTAGTGTAGATTGATGTTATTTCATGAGTTATCAGTAGATTTAAGGGTTTTATCTGCTTTGAATAGATTCATTGCATGCTTTGATAATTGTTACCATATAAAGAATCTATAGGTCCACCCGCCTAGGTTTTGCAGAGCCTGAAGAAGAAGGGTCATGCCTTATAGTTGGCTTGGTGTCTGAATGGGCATGTTGAAAATGGGAGTTAGCTGCCCCTAGATATGTTTCGTTCTCATCAGGGTATTTGGAAATGGGTAGCATTTTCAAACACCGATAGGAACCATATCTAATGAATAAAATGCTATGATAGCTGATATACAAGAGAAAAACCATAGTATTCTTGAGTAGGTCAAATTGCTAAAATAGGAACAAGAAGTGCAATATACAAGAATGTGTGAAATAATGGAACAAAAGATAAAAGTTGAGGATGATGAAAAAATTATGGAAGAAGGAAACAAACAAATTATTGCAAAAATAGATGCAAAAGATGAAGAGATCTCAAGATTGACACAAAATCACCTTGATATGATAGACCTTCTACTCAGTGCAAATGATGAAATTGGTAGGAAGATGGAAGAGATTGTTGAACTAAGGATCAGAAATCAAAGATTAAAGAATAAAATGAAGTTTCAAAAATATTTGATTGAAAATAAGACTCGATCACAAGAAAGTATCAAATTACTAGATGGACAACTCAAAAAAAAGAGGAGACCAAGAGAGACTTTTGGCTTAGGCTATATTGAGCACTCTACAACTCATCAATGTAAATCATCAAATCAAGAAGAGAAAAAAAAATGTACACAAATCCTAAGCAAAATAAACCAAAATTTATCATTCTAGAAGACTTGGACACACAACAAATGTATGAAGAAGCACAAATGGTAAGAGTAATGTTACTCCCAAATTTAATGGTTATTGTTATCATTGTAATAATTATGGACATCAAGAATTTGAGTGTAGATCCAAATCTAACCAATAACCTAAGAGGTATACATTTCATGGTTACTACTATACTTGTAAAATTTTTGGACACAAGTCTTAAGATCACATATCACATATAAACTCTAGCTAGAAAGTGAGGAAGAAGGGCTATTTATTAGGATAAGAACATTGATAGAAATGTAGATGGAGTAATTGAGAGGGGAGGTGAATCAGTTACCATAAAAAAAATCCACAGATCTCTTTGATGTCAAACAAGTTACTATTGTCACTCGGTAAACATTCACAAAAATGTTGTAACTCGTCAGATTAACTTGTTACTAATCTTTAAGCATTCACAATTATTAACATGCATGAAAAAGTAAATAACATGAACACAACAGACACCAGATTTAACATGGAAACCCAATATGGAAAAAACCACCAAGTAACTAGCTACCAATTTTCACTCTTCTAAAGTGACCCCTGTTAGGAGCCAACCCTATTAAAGGCTACAAAACACATTGTTAGGTGTGACACTATTAGAGGATTTATTCACCCTACTAGGAGTGGCCTTGATAAAGGTTTTTAGAACAATTCAATAGAACTATCCACCTTGTTAGAGGATTTACAAAATGGCTGTTAGACCAACTCTATTAAGAGATTTAGGAATTACTATTACAATGGTTAGAAAGTAACAATGAAATGACCTGAATAAGATGCAACTAAATTTGCTGATTATATATCTCTATTCCACACCATTAGATCCTCCTTGATCAAATATAGCTTTTCTACTCCTTAATGATCTTTGATCATCCTTTAGAATTCACTCTCGCAATAATCAGTCCTCCTCCACATTCATATCACATCAAATTCATCACATTTAAAATTCACAATTTGACCTCTAGTATATACCTTTTAGATTATCAAGTTAGCTCAATTACAAGTTACAATCGCCTATAATCATTACCATAGTCAGCTGGAAATAATATTTAAAACAATTAAGCATTAAATCATAAATTAAAAAATTCCTTTACTAGCCGACCCTACTTGGTAAACACTACTTCAAAAACAATTTCCTATGTTAACCATCTCGACTTGGTTAACACTGCAAATTTTGTGAAATCCTTTGGTTGCTGAGTGAACTCGATAAGAAATAAATTTCCTTCACTAACCATGAGAGCTCGGTAAGAACTAAATTCTGCAACATTTTCCTTTGATGACCGAGTGAGCTCAATAGATACTAAATTTTCTTTGCTAACCTTGAAAGCTCGGTAACAACTATCTACACAAGGTAAAGTCTGAGAATGCTTGATAGACACTATAAATCTTCTTACAAACCAATTGAGCTCAGTAAGAGCTAACAGAGGACTTATATTACATTTGTGTAACATTAAAGACAACACACAATTGGATAATTGTATCCAAAAAACACATGGTATTCATGTATTGTGTTGTGGAAATTATCAACATATTGATACAAATTTCATGAGAATATACTTTGGAGGAAGACCTAGAAATTGGAGGAATCTTGGAATGGAATGTCATCACTATTACAAGGTCAATCACCTAAGAAGGAACTGTAGAAACCAAGTTTCAACACCCAATAATGAAAATTCTAAAGGTAAAGGAAAAATGGTTTTAGAATAAAGTTATAAATAGATGAACATGAAGTGGGTGAGGAAGAAAAAATAAAATGAGTCATCAATTGCAACAAATGGGACAAATGGGGACACCTCATCCAATAGATTATGTCAAACCTCCACCCATAACTAAATCACATCAAGACGTAAGGAACTACACTATCATTGAAAAATCCTATATTAGTTCTTAGAATAAAGGGGAATGAAGTCCATATCTACAAAATACACGATGCATGATATTACATGAAGTCAAAAAGTCTTACAAATTATATAGTATTATATTGTAGATTGGTAACTAGGTGCTAGCAATGGCAACAAAAAAATTAATACTAAAGGTGTGATTATGTCTTACACAAGTTTGAATTAGGTCTATGAAGTCACCTGAGTGATGGTGGAAGTGTGAGATGATTGAGCTACTAAAGATAACTAATCCCATTAAATAAAACTAAACATGGAGTACTTGATACATTTAATGTTCCCTAATGGTCAAAAAAGGTAATTTTATTTTATTTATATTGGAATTTTTGAGTTTTATTATTTCACCCTACATTCAAAGAGAAAAAGAGAGAGTTTGAGGAAATTTTGCAAAGAATGATTTGCATAATATTTTTAGTGTGAAAATTTGAGTAAATTCATGCACCAAAAAAGGTTAGAAATAATTGAGAAAGAAAGTCAAGTTCTTTTTGAAATCCTATTAAGTGAAAATGGCTTCCATCTCTAGAAGAGTGAAAATAAAAATTGAGGTGAATGTGAACCCTATTAAGCTAATCTAAAATGAAGCATCTAAAGAGCCAAAGTATACACTATAACTTGAAAGAATCATAGAAATGGACAAGGTAGGTTCCTTATCTAATATACCACCTATGGTCTTACTTGTAAGAGGTGTATGATAATTTTACCATTGTAAAATTGGGGTATCAAAAATCTTGAATTGTGTGAGTTTTACGATGAGATATGTGCCAATGGAAAACTGAAAGACAAGTTTAAGAACTTGGAATCAATTGGACTTTTTCATGCCCTACCTTTTCCTCAAGTTATTCAAAAAAAGATGGATTAGGGTTGTGTTGAGAAGAGTGCATGATATGTGTATGTGGTTAGAGAAACCCATTAAGATAACCAAGGATGTTATTTACATGGTTACGAGATGGCATATCCCCGACAAGGTTAAAACCATTAGAACAATTCCCAACAATGAAATAGAGGAAAAAATAAAGGCCCATTGGGATAAAAAAGGAATGAAAGTGGACAGTATAACATATTTGGAGATTAAATTTGGTGTATATGTGGTGGTATAAAAGATTTAAATCTAGCAAATAAAAAAGTGTTTTATGTATGATACTTGATTTAGCTCATAAGATTGTGATGGGGACACAACCCAAGAACAAAATGGACACAACAAAAAGGAAAAATTATATTAACTAAGAAAATAAGCTATTACAAATAGTATGGAGAAAATAAACTTCAGAACATGCCCTAAGGGCTTACAATAGCATAAATCTAGAGATAATTTCTCCTTTTAGTACCTCCTCTCAAACTCCACTCCGAACTGCCTTTTACAATGCCAGAAATCTCCTTAAATAGACCCTGGAGGGTTAAGGACTAGGAGTACATTCTAGAAAGTGATAGTAGGCATCCACCAACAAAATAGAAGGTTCCAGAAGCTGCATTAGAAGTTGGTGCAAATCTAGAAGAATCCAAAAACGGTAACCAAACTTTCGGGAGGCATAACTTTTGAACCGTAGCTTCGATTGACGAACCATTTACATTTTTGGAAAGCTCTCAAAGCGCTCTATAGCCCTATGGAAAAGCTTTGCTTGTCCCCCATTTTTTGACCCTTTTTGAGGTCATTTAATGCCCCAAACCTGACTTTGAAGCGTTCTTAAGAGGTCTCCAAAACTCGAAAAATTGCAATAACTTTCAAACCGTGGGGCCTATTGACCTGATTCTTTTTCTGGAATGCTCTAAATCATGATTACATTCATCTGGCCAATTCACACCTTCTAGTTTACCAAAATAGTGGCTCAAATACATGCTCCTTATTTTTTGGGATTTTCAAATGCATTGATAGTGGAACTGTGAGAGTTGGAACCTTTATTTGACCCAAATGGGTATCCAAAAATGAAAACACATCAAACAGAAACTAAGTCTAAGTAAATTTTTTTCGGTGACATAGGATTGCCCTTATACCTCTGGATGCTTCTGCATCAGATTGTTAAGAAAGGCCATGGGTATGATATCACTGAGTTACAAAATCAAATACATGCAAGTTTATCTCATTGTTGGTATGTATTTTCTTTTCTATAAACAAATATTTTCCTAGTGCTAGTAAAGTAAATTAGAAAATAGATACTTCAATCTTCTACCAAATTAATGAGTATATTCAAACACTAGGTAGTAATTTTGAGAGCATTATGAATGAATATTTTGAGAGCTTCAAGTAGAGGATGAATTAGAGATATAGGATACCCCCAGCCCTAGTGGATAAGTACCATGATTATATTTTTTCTTAGTTGGTACAACAATGCTATTGTAAAAGTGCTTAAACCTAGAATTAGATGGTTGGAGCCAATGGCCTATGAAGTCAATAGTGATTAGACCACAAAGGAAATTTAATATTTGATTTTAATGAACATGTTAACCCTAGAGAACCCAAATTTGGAACATATTAAATAGTGAAAAATAAAATTACTAGGAACATTTGTATACCAAAAATGGAAAGAAGAAAAAACAAGATAATGAAGAAGTTGGAAAATCCACTTGGTGAAGGAGGAAAATAGACCACTGGTGATCACTAAAGAGCAATATGAAGATGAAGTTGAAGAAGATGGAAAAGGAAATTCTATTGCTATTTATAAGCCACAATTATAAAAAAGAAGGAAATGGCCTATTATAGCTACCCTTATAAACCCCAAGGCTACTAGGTCTAGAACCTAAGAAACAAATGAAGCTACACCATTAAAGAAGGGTGTTGTCAAAATTAAAAAGCCTGAAAAATCACAAGTGAATACACATAAAAAGAGAAAGAACATTACCGAGTCATCTAGAAAAGAGGACAAGACATATACCAAAAGCATAAAAAAAGATCATAGTAAAAAATGATGATGATGAAGAAGATAGTGAGGGAGAAAAGTTAGATAAACATTGAATATCTAAAACTATTATTCCTAAAAGACCAAAAATTATAAAAGAGATATCAAAGAATATAAAGAATGGTAAAGGATTCAACGACCTTAAATATTATAAATATGAATGAATGAGTGAAGAGGACAAAAAAAAGGGTAGAAAAACTAATATTCATGATGACAAGAGATAAGTAAGTGCCCTTGTAGATTGGAAATCAAATCCCAAATTATCTATATTAAAATATTAACAATAAGTGGAAATATTGTTTAGTAACTAAGAAATAAATGAGGAGTAGACCACTACCTAACATAATGCTATATTTTTGTTTAGAGGTCATATCTAAAGCTCGAGAGAAGCATAAGAAAATATTTGTACAAAAGAACTAAATTATTTATGTTATTTCTAGAAAATTACTTTTAGTAGATGAAGATTCAAAGATGATATGGTAACAATTTTATAACATTAAGAATCCAAGTGAAACCATTAACATTGATGAAACTTGAACTAAATTGAATACTAAACTTGATAAATAAAGAAGATTAGTATCAAACTACATATGATATTGCAAAAAAAATCATAAAATGGTTTATGATATATTTAGAAAGTAAGATGATTTTAAAATTTAATATATTCTAGAGGAGGATCTAGCTAAATAGTTGAAGAAAGATGAAGAGATAATAGTAACCAAAGTTGGACACAAAGGGAAAAAAAATTAATGAGCCAATACATGCCCACATACCTAGATTTGATCTAGTTATACAAAAAATTAAAGAGTTCCCAAAGACAAAGGAGAAAAATGAAAATGAAATTCCTCTAGGATCCTTAAATATGTTACCAAAGACTAGTGTGAGTACTGAGGAACAAAAAACTAAAAGACAAACTAAGCAATAGGATCAACCAACTCAAAGAGGATAAGGAGATGAAAGTACTAGAGATAAGAAAACTAATGATGAATATTATTAAACTAGAGGAAACTCCATAGATCACAATTAAAATACTTTCACTATAGGTATTACAATACTACCCCATGGACCTCTAGAATAGGAACATAATATTGGTGGACTTACATTTCTTAGTCCATTATCAAGATTTTATATTCAACCTAAACTTTTGAAAATATCAATTTTGAAGCTACCTGAAGTAAAACTATATGAGTTATTGAGTGAAGAAACCAAAGATAATGAGGAAAAAAATGCATCACCAAGCATAACACTTGTACTATTTGTACCATATTTATCTTCCAATGAGCTAGTGAAGAAGGAGAATGAATCACAAACATAATCAAGGACCATGTTGAATTTTTTTAAAATAAAAGCTCCATCACCTTCAAATATTTCAACAAGAACTAGAAAAAGGAAATAAGCTCAATTTAAGAAGAAGGAATCTCATGAAATCCTTTCCAATCTAGCCACCTTAGAAGAGGAAATCATTATACAAAGTTGGGATCCTAATACTTTGGATGGTGAACAATATAGAGCTATATGAAAGGATCAAAGAGCAAGAAAGATTGAGGAAAGAACATAAGAAAAAAATACGTACTTCATTATGTGAAGGATATACTTCTTAAAGTTGTGCCAAATATAGTTTCAAATGAGAAAGTGCCTATATTGGATCAAATAGTTCAAATTTCTGAAAAACTAAATGATCTAGACATTTTGACACAACCACCGTTATTGAAAAGAAATGAAAAAAAAATTCAAAAATTTATCTTGGAAAAAGTCTCCAAAAAGTATCCCTATCTACTTCTATTACTAAGTTGGAGAGGCTAGAAAAAAATGTTACATTACTCTTTCAAAAGTTGTGAGACATACCATTTCTCACAAGTAGAATACAGATAAAATTGGAGAAGGTAAATGATGATATGAGGGATAGTGTGAGATAATTAGAGAATAATCTAAGTACATCCTCATTGTTGCCATGGATATTGATGATATTCTTATTGGGGAGTATTCTAGCATTGTTAGAGCATTGGAGCGATTGACAGTATGACTATGTTGCATTCACGACTATGATTGTCTGTGATGTAAACATATTGAGAAGATTGGGAGATTAGAAGAAAGATATTGCATCCATATAGATTGAGTATTGAAGAAATGTTTATGTGGACTTAAAGAAATGCTCTAAAGTGAGTCTTGATGATGTGGATAAGAATGTGTATAGAAAGTCAAAGATTTTTTGTAGTTATTTTTTATTTATAGAAGACAACATGTAGATTGAATACCTAAGGAGTAGTTTCTAGTGTTTGGATTATATCTCTATTTATGGATAGAATCTAGATGAGTGAATAAGACACATATAGAAGATAGGATGATGATGATGTCATAAAGTGCTCAAAGTCTAAGGTCGAACATGTGGAAGTTGTGAAGATTATGATTCTATAGTGTTTTGTAATTATGACAAATGTGTATTATAGAACCTTATCTTAATGGGGTCCTCTTATAACTAATTGGGAAATCCTCAAGGGAAACAAAATGATTTTTTTTTTAGTACTTGGTTTAAAGGAAGGATTTTTTTTCTTGGTTCTAAAATTCAAGTAAGTGAATTGTATTGGATTTGTGAAGATTCAAGATAAATGTGAGTTAGGGATTAAAAAGATCATTGTGGTGCAAAGTTGGAGATCTAGTATTGAGATATAAGAAGTATTTGGTGTAATTTTAGCATGGTAAGAGGATAGAGGAATATTTTCATTTTTTGAGATCAGTTGTATTTTTATTGTTCTAAAAGAAATAATATAGAGACTAGTTAGATAGTGAGTTTAGTGGTCTTGTCCCTAAAGAAATTTTGGAAAGTGGGACTTTCTTCCTTCTACAAATCCGAATAGGGTTGGCACAAATCCTAAAAGGGTTGGAATATCCTCACAAGGATTCAAACTATCCCAACAAGGAATTATATGTACTTAATGTATTTCATTGGATCTTAACAGAGTCCATCCTCTTACAAGGAACATTTATATTAGTACATCATTTTGTGGGTACCATCCTCATCAAGGTTTTCCCCCTAATCAAGGGTTTCTATATTTAACACATTTTTGTTATTGTATATGTATATCTTATTATGGTTGTTGTTTATATTCATCACATGTTTAAAGTTTAATAAGTTTGATAAAATTTGTATTGATCTAAAAACTTATTCATCTCCCCCTATCAATTACCTTGGTGGACTTTACTTTCTAATAATTGGTATTAGAGCATTAAGTCCTTGAAGGAAAAGCTTAATAGATTAAGGAGATCAATAGTGGGTCATTTTAGAAATGAAAATCCTAATTTTCATGGAGTTTACTATAACAACTAGAAATAGAAGATGAATACATGTTTGATATGCATAGGTCTAGGATATTTTTTGATTACAAAGAATGTAAAGATTGCAGTCAAAGAAAGCAATATTTAAGAGTGTAGTAAAGCTAAAAGATATTCTTTCATGTGTAACATGCTTGCAAGAGAAGAATTTTTTCTAGCTATTCCTAAAAAATGAGTACAGTTAGGTAAAATTCTTAAGATTATCTCATGAAATTTTGAAAGATTTGGAATCTAATTTTGAAGGTGATAGGCATGTCAAGAGAATCAAATTGTAAAATTGGATATGTTTATTTCAAGAGGCTAAAATGATGGAAGATGAATCTAGAAGAAGTTATAGTGGTACAATATCAGACATTGTTGCAAGAATCAAGTCATGTAATGGAACTAAAGATGAAGATGAGGTCATATGGAAGATCTTGGAAGATTTGACACAACCATTCAAGTAGACAACACAAATTATTGTGCAATTGATACTTTATACTAAGAAAATTTCAAGAGAGACTCTTCTTGGAATATTGGAAATAGAGGAAGTAAGTTGGAATAGTGTAGAGATTTCATAGAGTGGAGACTTTCTTTAGCATATTAAGTATTCACCCTTGCTTATTAAGTAATGTAAAGACCAATGGAGATTATACTAGTAGTAGTAGATCTAGATTTGAAGAAGATAGAAATATTGGAGAAGAAATTGCGTTGCTTGTAAAGAGAGAACTAGATGGTAACCTCTCTTTAAATGTTGGACTTATAATGATTTTGGTCATCTTTCTCTAAATGTCCTAAGAGAGTAAAGAAGTATAAGAAAAATTGCAAGTATAGAATGCCTAAAGAATATGTGTATGCAAAAATTGATGATGAATTTAAAGAAAAGAGTGAGAGTGGTTATGAGTTAGTATTTGTAGCTATAAAAGAAGAAAATCTTGAAAAAGAAGATAGATAAGAGAAATCCCTAGTGTTATAGTTTGAGAACAATTTTTATTAGATCATAGAAATTGGTTGCTCACATCATATCACTAGTGATATTAATAATTTTTTTAAGTTGAACAACCATGATGGAGGAATTGTTAGAGTTAGTAACAATGTGGATTTTCATATCAAGGCAATAGGATTGATTCCTATTCGTGGAAAAACTAATATAGATGATGTTTACTATTTTGATGGATTTAAATATAAGATTTTGATTGCTTTATAGTTGGTTGATAAGGGATATCGATTACATGTCTAATCAAGGATAAGAATGGTAAGATGATTGGCACTAGTAAAAGATTTAGAGGTAAGGATTTTTAGCTAAATCCTACAAAGTTGACATGTTTGGTTGCTAAAGTTGATAATAGTTGGATGTCACATAGATGGTTTTTTCATCTAAATTTTGATAATATTGTGAAAGCAAGTAATGCATTTATTGTGAGCGACTTACCAAAAATTGTGAAGCCTACTAATGTTGTGTGCAAGGAATGTGTTATGGCTAAGGAGAACAAAATTCATATTCCTAGAAATAAGTTTTATAGAGAAAAAAATTGGAGATTGTTCACGCAAATCTGAGTGATCAAAAAAAAAAAGAGGATTCTATTGTAAAAGGTACTTCATGATTATTGTTGATGACTTTCATAGGATGATGTGGATAGAATTCCTTAGAGAAAATTTTGAAGCATTTGATAAGTTTAAGTTGTTTAAGAATAGAGTTGAGAATGAGTCTATATTGAACATTAAATGTTTGAGATCAAATAGGGGTGGAGAACTTTCCTCAAATGAGTTTAATAATTTTTGTGAAATGAGTGGTATTAAGAGACCACTATGAGGACCTAAGACTCTTGATAAGAACATGTTAGAAAGTAAAGTCCACCAAGATAACTTAGAAGTGATTTTGGAGGGGGGGGGACGTGGGTGTAAATCAGTTAATTAGTTAATTAAAAATTTATCAACCTTATTAATCTTTAACCATGTGAGAAATATAATAAAATATCATAAGAAGTTACACATCCCTAATAAGACCATATATGTTAACTAGGGAAAACCTTGGTGTGGATGGTACCCACAAAAAGATGTACTAATATAAAATTTCCTTGTAAGAGGGTTGGATTTGTTAGGAGCCAATGAAATACCTTTGGTACATATCAGTCCCTATTAGGAGACTTTGAATCCCTGCTAGGAGTTGTAGAAGGCATATGAACCCACTGCCCAAACAAATTTAGGGGCAAGATGACTAAAATCACTCTCTAATAAGTCACTAGTTTATTCCTTGTAGAATTATAGAAATGGAATAACTTCAGCTCTTTATGTCTACTTGACTGCCCCAATCTTCTTCATATCTAAATACCAAGTCTCCAAACTTCCATCCAATAATCTCTTGTATTACTTCCACACATTTACCAACTTCACATATCACTTATACAATTCACACTTACACACTTCACCTCAAGGAAAATAAACTTCTTTTATGCCATATCCTCAAAAAAAATCCTTGAGACAGCCTTAAGGCTTTACCAGTTAATTATAGTAGGATCTCATTAAGATATTACAAAATACTACATCTTTTCACAATTATAAATGACCGTCATCTTAAAATAAATACAACTTTGCATGTATGTCACCTCTAACCTCATGCACTTTCTAACATCATTATCAAACTATCTTCTTTAATTGTGTAATTTCACTCATTATGATTCTATCCCTTTTAAGAGATATAATTTAAACATTAGAAACCATTTATTACGTATTATATCTATTTGCACACTATCCTCTATAAATATAGAATAACTTATGCATGTCTTTGACTCTTTGTACGTGCTCTAGCCCATAGAATTAGGATATAGTGTAGAATATATTGTCAACAACGCTTGACCAGATAATCAATACACAGTCCATACAACCTCATTCTTTGTGTTCTACTTTGCTAGTTTTCACACAAATAATACTATGTTGAGATTAATGACAAATGCAATTATGAATACAACATGTCAATCATGCTATCCATCTCTCCAATTCTTAGGATACTCCTCCAAAGGAATACCATCAACATTCATGCAAAAAATATCCCACTTTGGGAATGATGGCAACATAGATGAAAAACATCTAAATTCTAAGAATACCAAAACCATTTGTGTTGTTGTTGTGATTTAAAATCTTTTTTATCTTGATCAAATATGAAACACACATGAATACTATTCTATCTACTTTCTCAATCTTAGGATTAACATTAGTTGTTCAATTCAATCTTATAGGAACAACTCTCCATCTATTTTTCCTCATTCGTACATGGATATTCATCAGTTTTCACACTTCTCCCCCATTGATATAACTCAATCAATAATGAAAAATTCCCCTAATACATACATCTCCTAATATCCTTTTAATGCAATCATCTACCCCATTGACATAAATGACAATAGAGTTCATTATGTCAATCATTTGTTCCAAGTCTTAAACTATCTCAAGTGTCTAAGGACACTATTCTATACCAACTACCAATAGTCCTTGATAATTTTTCTCATCATAGACACTTCCCCATATAGGAAGCATCATTATTCAATATAGATAAATAATAGCACTTTATACCACTAGATTGATGCACTTTCTACATCATATACTTAGAACTAGGTAGGGGAATAACACCAAGCATACCTCACAAAACCTCAAATGTATACTTAGGAAAATGCATCGTAAAGATATTTGCAATTTATTCTTTTGTGCTTACATATTCTAATTTGATTTATTTCTCTATAACTTTTTCTCTCAAAATATGGTACTTAATAGATATATAATTAGTCTTAGAATGCTACATAGGATTCTTAGACATACTTACTATACTTATGTTTTCATAATGTATGATAACAAGTTCTAAAAACTTTATCCCAATATCCTTCAGCATTTGCTTCATCCAGATAATTTAATTACATTTTTTGCTACTACTACATAGTTTACTTCTATTGTACTATGTGGAATATAGCCCTATTTCTTGCTTAGCAAAGAAATGAATCTTCCTCTAAGAAAAAAATCTCCACCACTAGAGCTCTTTCAATCATCCATTTTTCCTACCCAATCCACATGAATATAATGACACAAAGTAAAATCAATTGATTTTTCATACCATACACCAATATTAGGTTTATCCTTGAAATATCTAAATATTCTTTTTACTCTTGCATAATGTTCTTCTTTAGGACCTACTTAAAATATTTCTACCATACTTGCTACATTTTCTATATCTAGTCTGATATGCATTAGATATTGCAAACATCCAATCATAGATTTGTACTTCTTCAACTCAATTGTAAGTGTCTTATCTTTTCTAGATAACCCATGACTAGTTATCATAGGTGTACTAACAAGTTTACAACTTTCCAAGGAAAATATTTTCAACAAGGCTTTTAAATACTTAACTTGTGATAGGAAAATACCATCATTCTTCTATACAATCTATAGACCTAAGAAATATTTCATCTCTCCAATCATACTCATCTCAAATTCATTCTTCATTTCATCAACAAATTTTTCACTTGGTTTATAATTTCCTCCAAAGACTATTCATCCATAAAAAACAAAATAATTATGATAAAAATAGATTGATAAAAGTATGAGAATGTTTTCCAATCATTGTTTTGTCATTGATGTCAAACCTACTATCTAGTACGATAATTTCTTAGTTGATTTGAGTATTATCATATGTTTGATTGATGAGGAGGATTTGATCAAATGAGACAACAAAAGCACCTAGAGAAAATGTTGAGTTATGGTATGAAAAAGGAGTACAAAGATCAATTAAAATAGTGATGATATAGTGCATTGATTAACCACTTAAGGTTACAAAGGTTGGATACACTAAAAAGGTATAGAAGAACAAGTAAGAAGAATTGGGTCTACCAAGCTTGACTAAGTGGATAGTAGGTGCCAAGAAAATTTAGTGTAAATCAAGTAGAAAATTAGTTAGAGCCGAGCAAATTCAAAGTTCAGTGTATGGTGAGTGATACATTGTAAGACAAGTAAAGTTTAGTTGATGCTGAGTGCTAGTAAACTTTAGTGTTTGTTGAGTGATCTAGTTAAAGATGGGTGGAAGAATAGTATGGAAGTTGAGTGACAACATATTGATGTTGAGTGCTAGTATTCATGTTAAATTGTGGATTTGATGAATCTAAGCTGACTATTTTATTTTCTTGAATTTTTTGAAGCATGTGGAAGATAACTATGATGATTTGGTGGCACAAAATTCATGGTAAACTATTTTGAGGTAGATTCAAAGAAGATTGAAGGTGAAGTTTCTAGAAGGGACTAAAATGAAAAGATGGCTAGATTCATTAAATCCTACCTAATCCTACCTAAGCTTAAAATGGATGATAGAGGATGAATAACTAAAGATATTAATTTTCTATTTATAGAGATAGATGGTTAGAAGCAAGGTTGGTCAATGTTCAAGAACCTAAGTTAGAAAAGAGGTTTAAGATTTTGCTTCATTTAGAGAGTGAATAGAAGAGACTGCTATTAGAAATTAAAGCAAGAAGGCTTAAGAGTATGAATTCTTGAAGGGTGAACAAGCTATCAGAGCTGAAGTTTTTGAAAGCCAAGTAGAATGGAGGACTGAAATAGAGATCTATAGTCTACAAGTGAGTTGAATTTGTTATCCAATCAAGCCTCACTATTACTTTCTAATCATTGTACTAGTCTATGGTATCTCCTTTGGAGTAAGCTTAATGCAACAATCATTTGTAAATCCTTTAACTAGGTGACATTCCAAGTAAATGATCTAAAGTCCTCTAAAAAGGCTCACTCCTAACATGGCGATTGAAATTTTCTAATCAGGTCACATTAAACAATGTGGATTGTAACATTTAATAGGGTTGGCATTTCATAGGACATATATTCAAGAGAGTGAGAATGAGTAACATGTTATTGTTGGTTTTTTTCTAAAATTGAGTTTCCATGTAAAATCATTATGTCAAATGTGTTATTGAATCTATTATGTTTCATGTTTATATTTCTACAAAGTTGATTTAAAAGTAATCTACAAAGTTTAAGTGATTGTATGATCGAATGGATGCATGCATGAATATGGGTTCACTAAGCTATGAGAAGTTTTATTTGTACATCTGCATCTTGGATAAATAATTCATATTATAGAGAATTCCAACTATTGGTATCAGAGCCATCTACTTAAGAAGACTAGTGTGAAGGTACTAGAAGAAAAAGATCAAGATGTCAAAAAGAGAGGTACCCAATCTTAACAAGGACAACTTTCTTGCATAAAAAAGCCTGATGAAGCTACACCTAGGAGGTCTTAGAGAACATGCAGAATCCACCATCACTAGTGTGCATGTTAATGCTATTGGAGCCCTAACTACTGAAGATTTGAAGAAGAAGAAAGAACACAACTAGGTGATGTTGGAGATTTCCTTTTCCCTAAGTTATGCCTAGTTCAATGACATCAAGGGTTGTGATAGTGCAAGCAAGATGTGGCATGATCTTCACACCATTTATGGAGGAGATGAAATGTTTTAGGAGCTAAATCTAAAAGTCTTAAGGCAAGTTCAATGATATAAGGATGCAAGAAAGTGAGAATGGTTCTCAATCTTTCTCTAGGATAAAAAGGTGTTGTTAATGCTCTAAGAGGATCTATTGGTAAGATAAATGATAAGACTCTATTAGGAAAAGTTTTGAGAACACTAGTTCCCATCTATGCCGTTAGATTTTTTGCAATTAAAGAACTGAGATGTATACCAGGTTCTAATCTAACTCTTGAAGGTCTGGTAGGTAGGCTCACTATTTTTGAGCAACCCAATTTGGACAACTTCAAATCTAACAATGTTGAATCTACTTTCAAAGCTAAGATGTTATTGAAGGAACCTAATGAGAAGAAGAAGAAAAAGGTAAACTATGTTTATAGTGATAGGTAATACAAATGAGGAGTAGAACAACTTGAAGTACTATTAGCAAGGATATTTCAAAAAGATAGAGGAAAATTCAAAGGTAAGTTACCTGTCATGTGTTTTAATCGCAATGAGGTTGGCCATATTGCTGCTAAATGTCTAGAGAAGAACTATAGAGGTGGAGACAAGTACAAAAGTAGAAGACATGATGATAAAAAAGATTATAAAGATAGGGGTAAGAAGTCTTGCTACATTGCAGAAGAGGAAACCAAAGATGGATCTGACAATCATGATGATAAAATGGTGTATATTACAATGAAGGATGATTTTGATGAGGACTAGGCAACTACATTAGTGCCTTGTATAAATAAGAATGAAAAATGGATCATTGATAATTGGTTTTCAAATCACATGAGTGGAGATAAAAGTAAGTTCATTACCTAGAATTATTATGATAGAAATAGTGTAAGGTTTGGTAATGATGAACTTGTCTGATAAAAAGAAAATGTTAAACTCACAAAAAATATTTTATGTGACAATGCTTATCATGTTGAAGGACTTAACTATAATTTGTTGAGTGTATCACAACTACATAGTTTAGGTTTTGAGGTTGAGTTTGAGAACAAGATTGCTAAGATATATGATATTGATGGAAGACTAAAGGGAAAATGTCATCAAACTAGAGGTAATCTATTATATCTTGATATGGATGATGCTACTTGTCTAGTTATAGAATTTGATGATGTGTAGCTATGGTACAAGAGGTTATGCCATGCTAATTTTGATAATTTGGTTAGTATAAATAACATGAGAAGAGTTAGACATTTTCCTAATTTGAAGAAACCTAATAATATAATTTGCAAACAATATTAGTTAGGCAAAATGACAAAGTCTAGTTTTAAGAGTAAGACTTACACCTATAAAGAAATTTTGGAGATTGTTCATACTAACTTGTGTGGACCAATTGATATGAAAAGCTACAAAGGTGGTAAGTACATTATGCTATTAGTTGATGATTATTCTAAGATGATGATAGTTATATTTCTAAAATATAAATTTGATGATTTCCAAATGTTTAACTGGTACTTAGCAAGAGTTGAGAAGGAAACATGTAAAACCCTAAAATGTTTGAGATCTGATAGAGGAAGAGAATTTACATCAAATGAGTTTGAGATGTTTCATAATGACAGAGGAATCAAAAGATATACATATGTCCCTAGAACCCCTCCACAAAATAAATTTTTTGAAAGGAGGAATAGATCTATAATGGACTATACTAGGATGCTCATCATGCAGAAAAATGTTTCTTTGAAATATAGGAGAGAGGTTGTAAGTACAACTATCTATACCTTGAACCATGTACAAGTCAAGAAAGGTACTCATTCAACAACTTTTGAGCTATGGTATGGATCCTCACCCAATGTAAAATATCTTAAGGTATTTGGAAGCAAGTGCTATATTCTCAAATATTTGAGGAATGGTAAATTAGATGGAAGAAGTGAAGAAGGTATATTCCTTAGCTATTCCATAAGAACTAAATCTTATAAGTGTTTGAATACTAGCACTAGCAAAGTTGTGGAAAGTACAAATTTGAAATTTGATAAATATACAGAAGTACATGAGGTGGAACCTATGAAGGAACCAGAGGAATACAAATAATTTGTATACTTTTATGAGGGTATTCATACTAATGAATATGTTGTAAGCCAAGTTACAAATCAATAGAAAGTTTTAGTCATTGTTGAGTTGCATTTAGGAATTGAGATACAACCAAGTGCCGAGTTACAGAATGAAGTTGAGGCACATTCTAATTTTGAGATTAGTGTACATGAAAGAAACATTAAATTACCTAATAAAGAGGTACATATTGATTCAAAATTTGATAGACTAAATGAGGAAAACAAAGCAAAACCAAGATTGTCAATGTATGTCAAAAGACATCACCCTGTTGAACAAATTATTGGAGATAGAAATGCTAGACCCATGAAAAGGAACAAGCTAAGAAATGATACATGTTTTCTTTACATGCATGAGCATAAGATAGTGAAAGATGTCTTACAAGATGTGGACTAGAGTAAAGCCATGGAAGAAGAGATTGAACAAATTGAAGAGAACAAGATATGGACTCTTGTTCCCGTACTAGAAAATAAAAATGTGATTGGCACCAAGAAGGTGTACAAAAACAAGTTAGATGAAAATGCTGAAGTCACAAGGAATAAGTCAAGATTAGTTTTCAAGGGGTATGCACAAGAAGAAGGGATAGACTATGGAGAAATATTCACTCATGTTGCAAGATCAAAAGCCGTAGTAAGAACTGTTCTTGCTTACTCTGCATACAAAGGTTTCAAAGTTTATCAAATGAATGTTAAATCTGCATTTTTGAATGGTATATTTGAAGAAGAGGTGTATATAGAATAGCCAAAAGGATTTTTGATGCTAACAGAAAAAATATGGTATCTAGACTACACAAAGCTTTATATGGTTTGAAGCAAGAATCGAGAGCATGGTATGAAAGGATTCACAATTATCTTGTGAATATTGGATTTGAGAGGATTGATGATAATAACAATTTGTACTTGAAGATGGAGAAGGGAAAAGGTATTTTATTATCTAAAATTTTTGTTGATGATATCATATTTGGAGGTTAGGATACTTTATGTAAAGCTTTTGTAAATGAAAGAAAGAAATAATTTGAGATGTCTATGTTTAGAGAGATCAAGTTCTTTGTGGGTTTGCAAGTACATCATATGAAATATGCTAAATACATCACTTAGTCAAAATATGTAAAGGAGATATTGAATTTTTTTGGATTGGAGGATTCCAAGCTAGCAAGCATACCTATGGTGATAGGACATAAATTATCAAAGAATGATGATTTAGTTGACGTGAGTCAAACACTGTATAGGTCTATGACTGACAAATTGCAATACATAGTGCATAGTAGATCTGATATTGCATTATCTATTGGAATAGTTGCAAGGTTCTTTGCTATTACTAGGGAGAATAATTTGATGGTTGTTAAGAAAATAGTGAGATATCTTAAAGTTACATAAGACTATGGTCTATGCTACAAGAAAAATGAGAAGTTTGAGTTGAGAGCCTACACTGATACTGATTGGGCTAGAAATATTGATGATAGAAAGAGCACCAGTGGAGGAGCATTTTTCTTAGGAAAAAGGCTAGTTACATGGACTAGAAAGAAATAAAAGTGCATATCTCAATCTACTACTAAAACTGAATATGTTGTTGCTACAATAAATTATACAAACAATGTATGGATCAAATGGCTAATCAAAGGTATGAAGGAGGAAATCACTGAACCTATGAAACTTTATTGTGATAATACAAGTTATATAAATATATCAAAGAATCCTACTATTTATGCAAAGACTAAGCACATTGCAATCAAGCATCATTACTTGAAAGAGTTAGTTCAAGACAAAGAGGTCAAGATGGAATATGTGAATACAAAAGAGAAAACAACTGATATCTTCACAAAAGCATTACCTAAGGATTCTCATGAGTATCTAAGAGGTAAACTAGGGGTCATACTCATGTCCAAGGCTATTTAAGAAGCATGAGAAGTGCTCTAAATCAACTAAGATAATTGACATATGTTACACATCGATGCAATGGATCTTACTTTAGGAGCTTCCTAAAGTAATCAAAGAGCTAGAGCTATAGATCAATCACAAGCTAGGTGATAGAGGGAGAAACTAAAAATGTTCATAATTACATATTAAGATGAGAAGTGTTTGGCATTGTTGTCAAAAAGGGAGAGATGATTGAAGGGAGAAATAGAAATAGAATGAAATACAAAAAGGAAGAAACATGGAATATCTACGTGGAGAGAGATAGTGTGCCTGATGATTACTACAGAGAAAGAAATGATTACATCTACCTAGTAAGAGTGAGATAGTGCTAAGGGAGATATAAGGAAAAAATAAATAGAGATAGAAACATGAATATTAGAATATAATTTTGTAACCTATAGTAGAAGATGAAAGCTAATAAAAGGAGAGATTCCAATACAAGAAATTATTTACATTTTGTTATTGGTTTTCCATCGATGCCAAAGAGAGAGATTGTTGAAAATAGATTGATACAAGTATAAGAATGTGTTTTAATCATTGTTTTGTCACTAATGTCAAAACTACTACTTGCTGCTAAGACAATTGCTTAGTTGATTTGAGTACTATCATATGTTTGATTGATGCGGAGGTTTTGTTCAAATGAGATAACAAAAGTACCTAGAGAAAGGATTGAGTTGTGGTATGAAAAAGAAGTACAAAGATCATTTAGATAGTGATGATATAGTATATTGATTATCTACTTAAGCTTGCAAAGGTTGGATACATTAACAAAGTCTAGAAGGACAAGCAACAATAATTGTCCCCCAACCTTGACCGAGTGGATAGTAAGTGCCAAGAAAAATTAATGCATACCGAGAATAAAATTAGTTGGAGCTAATTGAAGTCAAAGTTTAGTGTATGCTGAGTGATACAGTGTAATTTTAGTAAAGTTTAGTTGATGCCAAGCAACATTAAAATTTGGCATTTATAGAGTGATCTAGTTGAAGATGAGTGGAAGAATAATATGGAAGCTGAGTGATATCATATTGATGTCAAGTGCCAGTATTCATGTTAAATCATGGATTTGACTAATATGAGCTAACTATTTTTTTCTTGAATTTTGTGAATCATGGGGAAGATAACTATGATGATTTGGTGGCATAGAATTCATGGTAAACCTTTTTGAGTTGAATTCAAAGAGGATTGAAGAAGAAGTTTCTAGAAGGGACTAAAATGAAAAGATGGATAGATTCATTGAATCCTCCCTAATCCTACCTAACCCTAAAATGGACAATAGAGGATGAATGAAAAAAGATCTTAATTTGTTATTTATAGAGATGTTTGGTCAGAAGAAAGGTTGATCAATTTTTGAAAAACCTAAGTTAGAAAAGAGGTCTAAGGTATTGCTTCATTCAAAGACTAAATAGAAGAGACTACTATTGGAAAGAAAAAAAAGAATGCTTAAGAGTATGAATTCTTAAAGGGTGAACAAGCTATCAGAGCTAAAGTTTGTGAAAGACAAGTAGAATAGAGGATTGAAATAGAGATTTTTAATCTGCAAGTAAGTTGTAATTTGTTATTAGATCAAGCGTTACTATTACTTTATAATCATTGTACCAGTTTAGGGTAAATCCTTTGGATTAAAGTTTACCTAACAGTCATTTGTAAATCATTTAACCAAGTGACATTCCAAGTGAATGATCTAAAGTCCACTAACAAGGCTCACTCCTAATAGGGTGATTGAAATCCTCTAAACAAGTCACATTTAATATTACATATTGTAACCTTTAACAGGGTTGGCCTTTCACAGGGCATCACTTCAAAAGAACAAGAATAAGTAGCATGTTATTAGTGGTTTCCCCAAATCGGGTTTCCATCTAAAATCATTGTGTTTAAGTATTTTATTGAATCTATTATGTTTCATATTTACATTTCTAAAATTTTTATTTTATAGTAAGCTATAATGATTATGTGATTTTATGATCTAATGGATACATGCATGAATAGGGTTTATGGATGTGGGTTCACTAAGTTGTGAAAAGTTTTATTTGTACATCTGACCTTGGATAACTGATTCACCCCCTCCCCCTCTAGGTATTCTAAATAATTCCAAAAAATAAACAATCCATTCTCAATTTATTTCAAATATAAATATCCATATGTCATACCTTTAGCATATCCCAACTTTGCCAAATACTTGGCCAATCTTGCATACTAGGTTCTAGGTGCTTTCTTTATACCCTACAATAATTTCTTTAATCTGCATAGCATGTCTTTTTCTTCTATCAAAGGGAATCCTTTGGGCCTCTCAATGTATACTTTTTCTTCAAGTTCTCCATTTAGAAATAGTGACTTTAAATTGATCTGATATACTTTTAACTTCTTACTTGTTGCATATCCCAAGAACATTCTTACTACTTCAATTTTGGAAACAAGGGAAAATTCTCTTCATAGTCTATACCTAATTGCTGTGAAAATTCCTTGCCTACCAATATTTATTTAATCCTTACAACCTCACCTTATTCATTCATCTTATTTCTAAAATCCCATTTAGTTCCTATAACATTCTTGTCTTTAGGTCTAGGAACCAATTCCCATGTTTCATTTTTCATAGTTTGATCTAGTTCTTCCTTCATTGCTTGAATCCAATTATCATTCTTGCATTCCTTATCCTCACTCTTTGGTTCAATTTGAGAAATAAAACATAATCTTCATGTACTTTTCTTCTTTTCATAACTCATTTTACTTTTCTTCTAACAATCTAATTAGTAGGGTGATTCTTTGTCAAGTTCTTATTAGGTACATAGGAATTTTTGTTTCAACTTTTACATCTCTAGGTTGAGGTATTTGTTCTTCTCTCTATACAACAATTTGAATATCATTCTAAAAATTATTTTCAATCTCAAAGAAAACTTCAACATTTGTATAATAGGTTTAGTATTATCTCCTTCTTCATTGGAATTATAATCTAGTATTCTCTCTTTAACTCAAGACTTTTCATCAACTTGTACATTTATGCACTCAAAAATAGTCTTAGTTCTCTAATTAAAACATCTATAAGCTTTTCTTTTCAATTAATAATGAAGTAACATACCTTAATTTCTTCTTACATCAAACTACCAATATCATCATCTCTCTTTATGTACAACTTACTTCCCAAAATTCTAAAGTAGTTCACAAAGGGTGCATATCCAAACCATAATTCATAGGGAGTTCTGTTTGTATCTTTTCTAATCTATAATTTTTTCATTTTTTATACTTCTATATTTATTTCTTCTCTCCAAAATTTCTTGGATAAATCATTGTCAAACATCATGGCTCTTGTTTCTTCTATTACAGACCACTTCCTTCTTTTAGCAATCCCATTTGTTTAGGGGTTTTAGGTGATGATACCTATCTCTTGATGCCATTCTCTTCAAAAAATATGTTAAACTCTCTTGAGGTAAACTCCCCACCTATATCTTATCTTAAACATTTTATCTTTACTCCTGACTAATTCTCAACTTTTTTCTTACACAACTTAAACTTTTCAAATGCCTCCTAATTTTGTTTCAGAAATTGTACCTACATCATTCTAGTAAAATCATCAACCAAAATCATAAATTACCTTTCACTATAGAATCCTCTTGTTCTAGAAGTACCACCCAAATTTGTATTAAGAATCTCAATTTTTTCTATGGTAGTGAACTACTTGCAAAGAAAGTAAACTTTCTTCTACATTTCCATAACACATTCTTTGCACACAACATTAGTAGGCTTCACAATTTTGGGTAAATCTCTGACATAAAATATATTAGTAGCCTTCTCAATATTATAAAAGTTTCTATGATAAAATATTCTATGCGATATCCAACTATTATCCAATTTTGCAACCAAACATGTCATTTTTGTAGGATTAAATTGAAAATCATTACCTCTAGATCTTGTATTAGTGTTAACCATCTTACAACCTTTATCCTTGATTATGCATGTTTTCTCTTTGATTTGTAACTGATAGCCTTTGTAAACCAACTTTCCAATATTCAACAAGTTATGCATTAATACACCAACAAAATAAGCATCATCAGTATTAGTCGTTTTGGAAATTTGATTGAAAAGCTCATTGTTGTTGAAGATCAAAGAGGGAGATTATTGTAAAAGAATTTTTTCAATCATTGTTTTGCCATTGATGTCAAAAATGCTATTTGTAGGAATCATATTTTCTTATAAGATTCAAGCACTATCACTTAGTTGATTGATGAAGAGGATTTGATCAACAAGATATAACAAGAGCACCTAAAGGAAAGCTTGAGTTATGATGTTGGAATGAAGTGTAAGGATCAGCTAAGACAATGGTTAAGTAGTGTATTGATAACATAATCAAAGATATAGAGGATGGTCACACTTAGACATATTGGAGGAAGAAGTTGTAACAAACTTGACTACAAAGTTTTAACCTTGATCATTAGAAGAAGCCGCAAAAATCAATTGAAGCTGAGAAAATTCCTAGTAGAAGCTGAGTAATAGACATTTTTAGTTGGTGTCAAGTGATCTTAAAGTGCCAAGTAAAGATTAGGTGCCGAGCATCAAGAAAATTTTTAGTTAGAGCCGAGCATTAGGAAAAATATAGTTGATGCAGAGTAACACATCATGTGCTAGGTACTAGTATTTCAGTAGTGTCAAGCGACTACATTATTCCAAATAACAAAGATTCACCAAATCCAAGCTAACTTAGCGGTTACATTGAATTTTGTGAATGAGTTGGAGGATAAGGATGATGAGTTGTTGGCACAGAATCCTATGTAAACTATTTTTTTGGCAAATTCTAATGGATTATTCAAGAAGTTTCTAGAGGAAACAGAATATGGGTTAGATGCAATGAATCCTAACTAATCCATGTGAATTGAAATTGAAGAAAAGATGAAATGAGCAGGAAAAGGAAATCCAAAACTATTATTTAAGAAGTCATAAACCAAGAAGAAAAGAGTTGTTGATACTGTTGCTGCAGAAGTGTCAAATCTATGAAGAGATTGAAAGGGTGTCAAGAAGAAGATATCTAGGAGAAGGAAGAGCATAGAGGATCTACTTCTATAAGTGGTCATTAAGAGATGATTGCATTGGTACATTGAGTATGGAGATTCAAGGAGATGAAGCTTGAAAGATAAGGCAAGTACCAGGCAAGGTTATGAGTAGAGAAGTGATCTGAGATCTACAAGATAAGTTGTATATTGTAGTTAGGTTAAGATTTTCTAATACTCTCTAGCAATTGTATTAGATCTAAAAATCCTATGGACTTAGGTTGGCCTAACAACCATTTTTAAATCCTTTAACAGGGTGGCATTCCAAGTGAATGTTCTAGAGTCTTTTATCCAAGCCCACTTCTAATAGGGTGGTTAAATCCTCTAACAAGGTCACATTTAACAATATGTGTTGTAAGCCTTTAATAGGGCATCACTTCAGAAGGGTGAGAATTGAGTAGCATGTTACTAGTGGTTTTCCCCAAATTAGGTTTCCACATAAATCACCATGTCATGTGTTGATTTCTTGTGTTATAGTTGCATGTTGATTTAAAAAAACTTACTAATTAGACAAGTTAAAGCTTGAATGAATGATTGATTGAATGGATACTAAAAGTAGGAAGATCAAGATGTCCAAGAGAGAATTTCCCAAGCTTAAAAAAGACATCTTTTCTACATGGTAGAGTTTGATGAAATTGCACTTTGGATCAATAGGTAACTATGCACAAACTTCAATTGGAACAAAACATATAACTCTAGTAGGACCTCTTATTGCAGATGATTTGAAAAAAAAGAAGGAGCACACTGAAGCAATGTTGGAGATTTCCTCTACACTTAGCTATTGCAAATATGATGATGTCAAAGGCTATGACACTGCATTCAAGATGTGGAAAACCCTTTCAAAAATCTATGGAAGAGATCAAAATGTCTAGAGAGTAAAGAGAGAAAGCCTAAGATGGAAGTTTGATGTCATGAAAATGGAGGAAGGTGAAAATGTTTCTCAGTCTGTTGCAAGAATAAAAGAAGTGGTGAGTGTAATAAGAAGTCTAGGTGGTCAACTAGAAGAAGAAACATCCATCAACAAATACTTGAGAACTCTACTCCCTATCTATGCTATAAGAGTTTTAGCCATCCAAGAGCTAAGGTGTGTACAAGGGAACACACTAACTTTTGAAGGAATAGTTGGAAGAATGAATGCATTTGAGCTATCCAATTTTGAAAATTACAGAACTAAGAATCTTGAATCTGTTTTCAAGGCCAAGATGAAAATAAAAGATACTGAGAAGGACACATCAAGCAAGAGAAGAAGAAAAGGAAAACATGCATCCAGTGATAGCAACACAGATGACGAAGTTTTGGAACAGTTAGAAACACTACTAGCTAGGAGATTCCATATAGATAAAGGAAAATTTAAAGGTAAGTTTCCTATCATCTATTTCAATTTTAATGAAGTAGGTCATATAGATGGAACATTCCCATAGAAAAAAAACTTTAAAGAAGGAAGCAAATTCAGGAACAAAAGAGAAGATGATAGAAAAGATTACAAGGAGAAAGGTAAGAGATGCTACATTGTTGAAGAAGACTCTGATGAAAATGATGATGAAGTAGTCTATGTAGCCATGAAGGATGAATCAGATAAAGATGAAGATGAAGCAAAAAAATTGGTTACCTATGTGAAAGAGAATGACAAGTGGATCATAGATAGTGGATGCTCACATCACATGATACGAGATAAAAGTAAGTTCGTTACCTTTACTCAATATGATGGAAATAGTGTTAGATTTGGTAATGATGCCCCATGTCAAATCAAAGGAAAAGGCTATATCAAAATTACAAAGAAAATTTCATGTGATAATGCATATTATGTTGAAGGATTAAACTACAACTTGTTGAGTGTATCTCAGTTAGGAAATGTAGGATGTAAAGTGGAATTTGGAAATAAAATTGCCAAGATCTATGATATTGATGGAAATTTGATAGGAAAAGGTGAACAAAATAGGAGTAATCTATTTTACCTAGATATGGAAGAAGAAAAATTTCTTATTGTTAGACTTGATGATGTGTGGTTGTGGCCTAAAAGGTTGTATCATGTTAATTTTGATAATCTGATCAGCATTAATAGGAAGAACAAAGTTAGAAGATTGCCAAAGTTGAAGAAACTTGAAAGCACAATGTGTAAACAATGTCAACTAGGGAATATGATTAAATCTAGTTTCAAAAGAAAAGCATACACTTCCAAAGAAGTTCTAGAGTTATTCCATACAGATTTATGTGGCCCAATAGAAGTACAAAGCTACCTAGGAGACATATATATAATGCTATTTGTAGATGATTATTCTAGGATGATGACTGCTATGTTCTTAAAGAAAAAATATGATGCATCTCAAATTTTCAATTAGTATTTGGCTAGAGTTGAGAAGGAAACATGAAAGAACTTTAAATGCCTAAGGTTAGACAGAGGAGATGAATTCACATCAAGAGAATTTGAAGTATTTTGTAATGACAGAGGTATCAAAAGGAAAATGTTAGCACCAAGAACTCCACTACAGAATGGTATTGCTGAAAACAGAAATAGGTTAGTGATTGACTATGCTAGAACCTTGATGATGGAGAAAAATGTTGTACTTAAGTACTAGAGAGAAGCTATAAGTATTTCAATCTACACAGTGAATAGAGTTCAATTCAAGAAAGGTACAAATGCAAAACCCTTTGAATTATGGTATGGTCATTCACCTAATGTTAAACATTTCAAAGTTTTTGGTTATAAATGCTATATTCTAAAAGACACTAGAAATGGAAAGTTTGATGCAAAAAGTGATGAAGGAATATTTCTTGGGTACTCCACTAAAATAAAGGCATCTAAGTGTTTGAATACTAACACTAACAAAGTTGTAGAGAGTGCAAATGTAAATTTTGATGAGCATGCAGAAGTTTAGGATGATGAGTCAAAGAAAATAGAGGATTATAGATCCTTTGTATACTTATAGAAAAGAATGATAGCTGAAGACAATGCTGCAAATGAGGTTGGGAATCAGCAAAAAACTTCAGTATCTACTAAGTTTTAGCCTAAGAATTTCGAGTTACATTTAGAAGCCAGGCTACAGAATGTAGAAAATGAATAAGTTGCTTCTAAAAATAGTATACATGAAAGGAATGATGAATTATGAGATGAAGAAGAATGAAATGACTCTAAAGCTGAAAGATCACATGTGGAAAAAAGGATTGAACTTGGATTAGCTAAGTATGTAAGAAGACATCATCCTATAGATCAAATCATTGGTGATAAGGATGCTAAACCAATGACAAGGAATAGACTCAAAAATGAATCATGTCTATTTATCAAGGTTGAATCCAAAATAGTCAAAGATGCATTGCAAGATGATGACTAGTATAAGGCCATGAAAGAAGAGATAGATGAGATTGAGAAGAACAAAAATTGGTCTCTAGTTCCCAGACCAGATGATAAGAATGTGATTGGTACCAAGTGGGTGTTCAGAAACAAAATTGATCAGAATGGTGAAATAACAAGAAACAAAGCTAGATTAGTTTGCAAAGGCTATGCATAAGAAGAAGGACTGGATTATGGAGAGACATTTGCTCATGTTGCAAGAATAGAAGGAGTAAGAACATTACTTACATATGCTACATATAAAAGTTTCAAATTCTACCAGATGGACTTGAAGTTAGCTTTTTTGAATGGTATACTAGAAGAGGAAGTCTACATAGAACAACCAGAGTGGTTTGTTAATGAGAAGAACAAGGACATGGTCTGCAAACTACATAAAGAACTTTATGGATTGAAGCAAGCACCAAGAGCATGGTATGAAAGGTTGCACAAATATCTTGTAAAGATAAGATTTGAAAGAATAGATGACTACAACAATTTTTACATCAAATCTGAGGAAAGTAAAGACAATTTGATTTTAGAAATCTTTGTTGATGACATAATATTTGGAGGAAAAGATATTTTATGCAAAGATTTTTCAAATCAAATGAAGCATGAAGTTGAGATGTCAATGTATGGAGAAATCAAATTCTTTGTTGCATTACAAGTACATCAGTTGAAGCATGGCATATGTGTGACTCAATCCAAATACATCAAGGAAGTACTCTAAACATTTGGGCTAGAAGACTCAAAACTAGTTGGCACACCAATGACAACTGGACATAAGCTATCTAAGAATGATGAATCTGCTGAAGTAAATCAGACATTGTATAGGTCAATGATTGGAAAGCTACAATATGTTGTACATAGTAGACTAGACATTGCATTAGTTGTTGGAATAGTGGCTAGATTTTTTGGCAATCCAAGAGAAAACCACTTAATGGTAGTAAAGAGAATATTGAGATACCTAAAAGGAATTGATGACTTTGGTCTATACTACAAAATGAATAAGAAATTTGAACTAAGAACTTACATTGATGTAGATTGGGGAGGTAACTTGATGATAGAAAAAGCACTAGTGGAGGAGCACTTTTCTTAGGAAAGAGGTTGATTACATGGACAAGTAAAAAAAAAAGTTGCACCTCACAGTCTACTACTAAAGCTAAATATGTGGCAACTACTATAAATTGCACTAATATTGTGTGGATCAAACATTTTCTTCAAGGTATGAAGGAAGAGGTAATTGAGCCTGTGACACTTTATTTTGATAATACAAGTGCTATCAATACATCAAATAATCTAGTAATGCATGCTAAAATCAAGCATATTGCAATTAAGTATCACTATGTAAGAGAGCTAGTGGAAGATAAACAAGTGAAGATGGAATATGTTAGCTCAAAGGAATAGATTTCTGATATCTTCAAAAAAGAACTACCTAAAGATGCTTTTGAGTATCTTAGAGGTAAGTTAGGGGTGATACCCCTAGCTAAAGCTACTTATAGAAAAAGAAAGAATGCCCTGCATCAAATAAGCTGAATGTTGAAGATTTTACACATTGATGTAGAGCATGTTTACTTTCGGATCCATGCCTAAAGTAATAGAAGTGCTGAAAACTTCAAATTAGTCACAAGCAAGGTGATAGAGGAAGAAATTGACTAAAGCTGTAAGAGCTACATCTGCATATTAAAGATTCTAATATGTCTTTGGCATTTTTGTGACTGAGGGAGAAGTGAACAACTGATCAACAATTGTTGAAGAAAAAAGATTTGGACAAAGATTGAAAATAGACAACTGAACAAATAAAGAGAAATGGAGATTTTAGAGGTTGATTAGAATAGTAGAAGATGAACAATACAGAGGGAGAAAGAAAAAGAACAAGGCTACAATAGCAAAGAGGGAGAAGCTAAAATGAAGCAATCATAATAGTAGAAGGAGATGTAATGTTACAATTTACTTTTGGCATTTGACTTACTATTCTAACCTAGTTAGTTTTTGGTTGAATAATTTAGTCTAATGGTTGATTAGCTTGGTTTTCCATCAATGCCAAAGAGGGAGATTGTTGGAAATCTAATTGAAAAACTCATTTTTGTTGAAGATCAAAGAGGGAGATTGTTGTAAAAGAATGTTTTCAATCATTTTTTTGCCATTGATGTCAAACCTGCTATTTGTAGGAATGATATTTTCATATAAGATTCAAGTACTATCACTTAGTTGATTGATAAAGAGGATTTGATCAACAAGATGTAACAAGAGCACCTAAAGGAAAGGTTGAGTTATGATTTGTAATGAAGTGCAAGGATCACCTAAGAAAATGGTTAAGTAGTGTATTGATAACATACTCAAAGATATAGAGGATGGTTATACTTAGACATATTGGAGGAAGAAGTTGTAAAAATTTGACTGTAAATATTTAACCTTGATCATTAAAAGAAGCTAAGCAAATCAGTTCACGCTGAGAAAATTCTTAGTTGAAGCCAAGTAACAGACATTTTTAGTTGGTGCTGAGTGATCTTCAAGTGCTAAGTAAAGATTAGGTGCCAAGCATCAACAAAAATTTAATTTGGTGCTGAGTAATCTTCAGGTGCTGAGCATCAGGAAAAACATACTTGATGCCGAGTAACACAGTATGTGTCGGGCACCAGTATTTCAATAGTGTCGAGCTAGTGCATTATTTCAAATAATGAAGATTTTCCAAATCCAAGCTGACTTAGTGGTTACATTGAATTTTGTGAATGAGTTGGAGGATAAGGATGATGAATTGTTGGCACAAAATCCTATGTAAACTATTTTTTGAGAAAATTCTAATGGATTATTCAAGAAGTTTCTAGAGGAAATAGAATATGGGTTAGATGCAATGAATCCTAGCTAATCCATGTGAATTAAAATTGAAGAAAAGATGAATTGAGTGGGATTAGGAACTCCAAGACTTCTATATAAGAAGTGATAAACCAAGAATAAGAGAGCTACTAATACTGTTGCTGTAGAAGTGTCAAATCTATGAAGAGATTGAAAGGGTGTCAAGAAGAAGACATCTAGGAAAAGAAAGAGCACAAAGGTTCTACTTCTACAAGTGGTCATGAAGAGTTGATTGTACTGGTACATTGAGTATGGAGACTCAAGGAGACAAAGCTTGAAAGATGAGGTAAGTAGTTAAGAGTTGTAGACATAGAAGGCTAGGCAAGGGTATGAGTAGAGAAGTGATTTGAGATCTACAAGATAAGTTGTATGTTGTAGTCAGGTCAAGATTTTCTAATACTCTCTAGCAATTGTATTAGAACTGAAAATCTTATGGACTTAGGTTGGCCTAATAGCTATTTGTAAATCCTTTAATAGGGTGGCATTCCAAGTGAATGTTCTAAAGTCCTTTAACTAGGCCCACTTCTAACAGGGTAGTTAAATACTCTAACGACATCACATTTAACAATGTGTGTTGTAAGCCTTTAAAAGGGCAGGCCTTTCATAGGGCATCACTTCCAAAGTGTGAGAATTGAGTAACATGTTACTGGTGGTTTTTCCCAAATTGGGTTTCCACATAAATCACTATGTCATGTGTTGATTTCTTGTGTGTTATACTTGCATGTTGATTTATAGTAACTTGCTAATTAGACAAGTTAAAGCTTGAATGAATGAATGATTGAATGAATTCACCACACTTAGTGAAAATTTTGAAAGGGACATCTAGACCTTGCATAACTTATTCACCCCCCCACCCCCCTTAGTTATTCTAAAGCAATTATAAAAATTCTTTCCATCAAGAGTAATAGATCTTATTCCCTTGATATGACAAGTTCCATTATTACCAACTTTGAAAATACCTCCATCATGATTAGTAAACTTTAGAAAATTATTCATGTCTCTAGTCATATGATGCAAACATGTAATATCTATAATCTAATTAGTTCTCTTTTCAACTTGCAAAACTAGTGCTTTCTCTATTAGGAATGCTTTAGAATAACTGAGAGGGGGGGTGGAAATTAGTTATTCAAGGTCCAAATATCCGATTCAAACTTTTTCACTACATGTAGTGAGCCCATTCAACCATTCATTCATCCAAGCTTAAAATATTCCTATTCAACAAGTTACTATAAATCAATATGCAAGCATAACACATAAAATGATCAACACATAACATAGTGATTTATGTGGAAACCCAATTTGGAAAAAACCACCAGTAACATGCTACTCCATTCTCACTCTTCTGAAGTGACACCCTCTATAAAGCCTACCCTGTTAAAGGCTACAACACACTATTAAATGTGACCTTGTTAGAGGATTTATCCACCCTATTAGAAGTGGGCTTGGTTAGAGGACTTGAGAACATTCACCTGGAATGCCACCCTATTAAAGAATTTACAAATGGCTATTAGACCACCCTAAGTCCATAGTATTTTCCTTTACCCTAATTGATACAATTGCTAAAGAGTAACAATAAGGGGTTTTCACTTGAATGTAGTATACAACTTAACTTACAAATCTCAGATCACTATTCAACTCCTTCACATTGTCTAGCTTTCAGTCTCTACAACTATGATAGTTTCCCTCCTTTCAAGCTTTGTCTCCTTGAGTCTCCATGCTCAATGTACCTGTGCAATCATCTCTTTCTAACCATTTATTGAAGAAAAGTCTCTATGTTTTGTTCTTCCTTCTCCTAAATGTGTTCTCATTGACACCCTTTTGCCACTTCACAATTTGGCACTACAGCTGCTCTTGCTTCTTGATTTATGACTCCGTAAATAGAAGTCTAGAATTTCTTTTCCTACTCGATTCTTCTATTTTTTAATTTCAATTCATATGGATTAGGTAGGATTCATTGAATCTAACCCACATTTTGTTCCTTTAAGAAACTTCTTGAATAAACCTTTTGAATTCGCCCAAAAATAGTTTACATAAAATTATGTGCCACTAACTCATCATCCTTATCCTTCAACTGGTTCATAAAATTCAAGGTAACAACTTCGTTGGCTCAGATTTGGAAAATCTTTGACATTTCCAATAATCTAGTAGCTTAGCACTTGAATTTCACTTAGCACCTAATCTTTACTTGGCACACACTAGATTTTCCTTTTGTTTAGCCCCAATTGAGAATTTTCTTGGCTTCAACTAGCTTGCTTGACACCCACTAATGAACTTAGTTTAAGCTTTGCAGTCAACCTTGTTATAACTTACACTTCTAATGTTTCTACGTGTAGCCAACCTCTATATCTTTGAGTATGTTGTGAATACACCATTTAACCATTGTTTTAACTAATCCTTGTTTTTCATTACAATATCATAACTCAACCTTTTCCTTAGGTGCTTTTGTTACATCTTGTTGATCAAATCCTCTTCATCAATCAACTAATTGATAGTACTTGAATTTTATAAGCAATTGTCATTCCTACAAATAGCAGGTTTGACATCAATGACAAAACAATGATTGAAAACATTCTTTTAATAACAATCTACCTCTTTGATCTTCAATCTTCTTCTCACAATGATCTTTTCAATTAGATTTCCAGCAATCTCCCTCTTTAGCATTGATGGGAAACCAAACTAATTAACCATCAAACTAAACTATTTAACCAAGTTAACTAGGTTAGAACAGTAAGTCAAATGCCAAAAAGTAATTGTGTTACCATCAATTTTCACATCTCCCTCTTTGTGCTAACTTCTCCCTCTTAGTTGTTGTATCCCTTTTCTTTCCATTTTTTCTTCTTACAGTTTCTCCCTTTGTATCCATTGATCATCTTCTACTATTCTCTATTTTAATTAGTTTCTGCACTTTCCCCCTCATACTGTTGATTATTTCCTATTGATCAGTTTCTACTTTACTTGTCCCTTTTTGACAACAATGCCAAAGACATAATATATTGACATCTTATCATGCAAGTGTAGCATTTGTAGGTTCCTTCAATTTCTCCCTTTGTCACCTTTCTTGTGACTAATTTTTAACTTCAGCACTTTAATTACTTTAGCTATGAATCCTAAAGTAGGTATCATCTGCATCAATGTGTAATATTTCAATAATCAACTCATTTGATGCAGGGCAGTCTTTCTTTTACTTCAAGTAGCCTTGGCTAGGGGTATCACCCCTAACTTACCTCTAAGATACTCAAAAGAATCTTTAGGTAGTGCTTTTGTGAAGATGTCAACAATCTATTCCTTTGAGCTAACATATTCCATCTTCACTTTCTTATCTTCCACCAATTCTCTTATATAGTGATACTTGATTGCAATATGCTTGGTTTTAGCATGCATTATAGGGTTCTTTGATATGTTGTTGGCACTTGTATTATCACAATAAAGTATCACAGGCTCATTTACCTCTTTCTTTAGATGTTTGATCCATACAATATTGGTGCAATTAATAGCAGCTACAACATATTTAGCTTCTACTATGGATTGTGAGGTACAACTTTTCTTTTTACTGGTCCATGTAATTAGTCTTTTTCCCAAGAAAAGTGCTCCTCCACTGGTGTTTTTTCCTATCATCAATATTACCTCCCCAATATGCATTAGTGTAGGTTCTTAACTCAAACTTTTCACTCCTTTTATAGTACAAACCAAAGTCATTAGTTCCTTTTAGGTACCTCAAAATTCTCTTCACTGCCATCAGATGATTTTCTCTTGGATTTGTAGAAAATCTTTTCAATATTCCAACGACTAATGCAATGTCTAGTCTACTATCTACAACATATTGCAATTTTCCAATCATTGATCTATATATTGTTTGATTCACTTTAGTAGATTCATCATTCTTGGATAGCTTATGTCTTATTGCCATTGGTGTGCTAACTGATTTTGAGTCTTCTATTCCAAATGTCTTGAGTATTTCCTTGATTTATTTTGATTGGGTCACAAATATGCCATACTTGAATTGATGTACTTACAAACCAACAAAGAACTTGATTTCTCCAAGCATTGATAGCTCAAACTCATATTTCATTTGATTAGCAAAATCTTTGCATAGAGCATCTTTTCCTCCAAATATTATATCATTAGCAAAGATTTTAGATATCAAAATGTCTTTACCTTTTTCAGCCTTGATGTACAAGTTATTGTTGTTGTCCGTTCTCTCAAATCCTGTCTTCACAAGATATTTCTATAATCTCTGATACCATGCTCTAGGTGTTTGCTTGCTTCAATTTATAAAGTGCCTTATGCAATTTGTAGACCATATCCTTGTTGTTGTCATCAACAAATCCCTTAGGTTGTTCTATGTGGACTTCCTCTTCTAGTATACCATTTAGAAAAGAAAACTTGACATCCATTTGGTAGAATTTGAAACCTTTGTAAGTAGCATAATCAAGTAATGTTCTTACTCCTTCCATTCTTGCAATAGGGGCAAATGTTTCCCCATAATCTAGTCCTTCTTCTTGTGCATAGCCTTTGCAAACTAGTCTGGCTTTGTTTCTAGCTATCTCGCCATTCTCATCAAGTTTGTTCCTAAATACCCATTTGATACCAATTACATTGTTGTCAGCTAGTCTAGGAACTAGGGTCCAAGTTTTGTTCTTCTCAATCTGATCTATCTCCTCTTCCATAGCTTTAAAGCAGTCATCATCTTGTAGTGCATCATTCACTATTTTGGGCTCAATCTTGCTTAGCAGACATGATTTATTCCTTACTTTATTCATTTTTATTGGTTTGGCATCCTTGTCACCAATGATTTGATCTATAGGGTGATGTCTTCTCACATACTTGGCTAATCTTGGTTCTGTCCTTCTTTCCCTGTTTAATCCTTCTACTTCAAAGTTATTTTGTTCTTCTCCTTTTGATATTTCATCATCTCTTTCATGCGTACTAATTTTAGAGTTAGAATGTGCATTTCCTTCATTCTGCAACTTGGCTTCTGAATGCAGCTTGACATTCACTAGGTGTGACTTAGCTGATAATGAGATTGGTTGCTAATTCCCAACTTGATTTTCCACATTATCTTCAACAATCATTCCTTCATGGAAGTATACAAAAGATCTATAATCTTCTAGTTTCCTGTATTCATCAACTTGGACTTTTGCATGCTCATCAAAATTTACATTTGCACTCTCCACAATCTTGTTAGTGTTAGTGTTCAAACACTTATATACTTTGCTTCTAGTGGAGTATGCAAGGAATATGCCTTCATTACTTTTTGCATCAAACTTCCCATTTTTAGTATCTTTAAGAATGTAGCATTTAAAACCAAATATTTTGAAATGTTTTACATTAGCTGAATGACCATACCACAATTTAAAAGGTGTTGCATTTCTACCTTTCTTAACTTGAACTCCATTGAGAGTGTAAATAGCAGTACTTACAGGTTCACTCTAGTACTTTAGAGCAACATTTTTCTCCATCATCAAGGTTATGGCATAGTCTATCATTGACCTATTTCTCCTTTTAGCAATACCATTCTATGGTGGAGTTCTTGGTGTTGATGTTTTCCTTTTGATACCTTTTTCATTGTAGAATATCTCAAATTCCTTTGATGTAAACTTTCCTCCTCTATCTAATCTTAGGCATTTTAGACTGTTTCTTGTTTCCTTCTCAACTCTAGCCAAATACCACTTAAACATTTTAAATGCATCAGATTTTTGCTTTAAAAACATAGAAGTCATCATCCTTGAATAGTCATCTACAAATAGCATTATGTATTTGTCTCCTAGGTAGCTTTGCACTTCTTTTGGACCACATAAGTCTGTATGGACTAGTTCAAGTACTTCTTTGGAAGTGTATTTTTTTCTTTTGAAACTAGAATTAGTCATCTTTCCTAGTTGACATTGTTTGCACATTGTGTTTTCAAGCTTATTCAATTTTTGAAAACCTCTGACTTTCTTCTTTTTGCTGATGCTAATTAGATTGTCAAAGTTGACACAATCTTTTATGCCATAACCACACATCATCAAGTCTAACAACAAGACAAGTTACATCTTCCATATCTAGGTAAAACAAGTTGCTTCTTGTTTGTTCACCTTTTCCTATTAGATTTCCATTAGTGTCATAGATCTTGGTAGTTTTGTTTCCAAATTCTACTTTGCAACCTACATTGCCTAACTATGATACACTCAACAACTTGTAGTTCAATCCTTCAACATAGTATGCATTATCACATAAAATCTTCTCAGTAAGTTTAATTGAAACTTTTCCTTTGATTTGACATGGAGCATCAATCTAACACTATTTCCATCATATTGAATAAAGGTAATAAACTTACTTTTATCTTCTATCATGTGATGCAAGCATCCACTTTCTATGATCCATGTCATTTTTTTTCATGCATGTTACCAATGTTGTTGCTTCATCTTTATCTAATTCATCCTTCATGGACACATAGACTACTTCATCATCATTCTCATCAAAATCTTCTTCAACAATGTAGCATATTTTGGCTTTGTCCTTGTAGTCTATGATATCATCTTCTCTCTTATTCTTGTACTTGTTTCCTTCTTTGTAATTCTTCCTTAGTGTACACCTTGAAACAATATGTCCTACTTCATTATAATTGAAACAAATGATAAGTAGCTTACCTTTGAATTTACCTTTGCCTCTATGGAATCTCCTAGCCAGTAGTGCTTCTAACTATTCCACATCTTCCTCATCTGTGCTACTATCACTAGACACATGTTTTCCTTTTTTACTTTTCCTTTTTGATGTCACCTCATTAGTGTCTTTCAATATCAACTTGACCTTGAAAGTAGATTCAAGGTTCTTAGGTTTGTAGTTGTCAAAATTTGACAGTTCAAATGTAGTGAGTCTTCCTACTTTTCCTTCAAAAGTTAGTGTGCTTCCTTGCACACACCTTAGCTCTTAGATGATTGAAACTCTAATAGCATAGATGGGGAGCAAGGTTCTCAAGTATTTGTTATTGACAGTCTCTTCTTCTAATTGACCACCTAGACTCCTTATTGCACTTACCATTTCTTTTATTTTGGATTCATATTGAGCAAAATTTTCTCCTTCCTCCATTTTCATGTCATCAAACTTTCCTTTGACACTTTCTCTCTTTGCTCTTTGAACATTCTAATCTTCTCCATAAATATTTGTTAGAGATTTCCACATTTTGAATGGAGTATCACATCCTTTGATGTCATCAAATTCAGCATAACTGAGTGTAGAGGAAATCTCCAACATTGGTTGATTGTGCTCCTTCCTTTCATTCAAATCATCTCTAGAGAGGGGTTCATCTAGGTCTACATGTTTTATTCCAATTGAGGTTTTTGCATAATCTCCCATTGATCCAAGGTACAATTTCATTAGACTCTGCCATGCAACAAAGTTTTCTTTGTTGAGTTTAGGAACTTCTCTCTTTGACATCTTGATCTTCCTGCTTCCAGTACCTTGAAAATAAATCAGTAGATGCCTTTGATACCAATTGTTAGAAATGCTTTAAAATAACTGAGAGGGGTGGTGGGGGGGTGGTGAATCAATTATTCAAGGTCCAAATGTCTAATTCAAACTTTTTCACTAAGTGTAGTGAGCCCATTCAACCATTCATTCATCCAAGCTTAAAACATTCCTATTTAGCAAGTTATTGTAAATCAACATGCAAGCATAACACATAAAAAGATCAACACATAACATAGTGATTTATGTGGAAACCCAATTTGGGAAAAACCACCAGTAACATGCTACTCCATTCTTACTCTTCTAAAGTGGTGCCCTCTAAAAGGCCTGCCCTATTAAAAGCTACAACACACTGTTAAATGTGACCTTGTTAGAGGATTTATCCACCTTGTTAGAAGAAGGCCTAGTTAAAGGACTTTAAAACATTCACTTGGAATTCCACCCTATTAAAGGATTTACAAACAATTTTTAGGCCAACCTAAGTCCATAGGATTTTCCTTTACCCTAACTGATATAATTGCTAGAGAGTAGCAATAAGGGGTTTTGACCTGAATGCAGTATACAACTTAACTTATAGATCTCAGATCATTATTCAGCTCCTTCACATTGCCTAGCTTTCAATCTGTGCAACTCTAATAGCTTGCCCTCCTTTCAAGCTTTGTCTCCTTGAGTCTCCATGCTATATGTACTAGTGCAAACATCTCTTTCTAACTGCTTATTGAAGCAGAGTCTCTGTGCTTTGTTCTTCCTTCTCCTAGATGTCTTTCCTTGACACCCTTTTGCCACTTCATAATTTGGCACTACAGCTGCTCTTGCTTCTTGGTCTATGACTCCTTAAATAGAAGCTTGGAATTTCTTTTCCTGCTTGATTCTTCCATTCTTCAATTCCAATTCATATGAATTAGGTAAGATTCATTGAATCTAACCAACATTTTTTTCCTTCAAGAAACTTCTTGAATAAACCTTTTGAATTTTCCCAAAAATAGTTTACATAAAATTATGTGCCACTAGCTCATCATCCTTATCCTCCAACTAGTTCACAAAATCCAAGGTAACAACTTTGTCGGCTTAGATTTGGCAAATCTTTGACATTTTCAATAATGAAGTAGCTCAGCACTATAGAAATACTAGTGCTCGACACATACTCTGTTACATGGCACCTACTAAGATTTTTTGATGCTTGACTCCTGAAGTTCACTTGGCACCTATTAATATTTGCTAAAGCTCACCACCTGTTGCTTTGCTCAATACTTGAACTTCACTAGACACCTAATCTTTACTCAACGCACACTAGATTTTTCTTTTGCTCAGCTCCAACTGAGAATTTACTCGGCTTCAACTAGCTATCTTGTCACCCATTAATGAACTTAGTTTAAGCTTTGTAGTCACCTTGTTACAAGTTACACTTCTAGTGTTTCTAAGTGTAGCCAACCTCTATATATTTGAGTATGTTATCAATACATCATTTAACCATTGTCTTAACTAATTCTTGTACTTCATTACAATATCATAACTCAACCTTTCCCTTAGGTGCTTTTGTTACAACTTGTTGATCAAATCCTCTTCATCAATCAGCTAAGTGATAGCGCTTGGATCTTATAAACAATTTTCATTCCTAAAAATAGTAGGCTTGACATCAATGACAAAACAATGATTGAAAACATTCTTTTAATAACAATCTCCCTCTTTGATCTTCAATCTTCTTCTCGCAATGATCTTTTCAATTAGATTTCCAACATTCTCTTCTCTAATTTATTCTTTAGGCATTTCTTCTTTTATAGATGCAAATCCTAATTCATCATCACTTTCACTCTAAACTCTTTCTTCAAGATCATCATCTTCATTTGCATACAAACAATCTATAGGCCTTCTAGATTGGATATTCTTCTTATACTTTTTCTCTCTTTTAGGATACTTAGAAGCATAGAAACCAAATTCATTGCAAGTCCATCATTTTAGAATTCTCTTATCATCTAGTTATCTTCTTACAAGTAGGGAAATTCTTTCATAAGTTATTCTATCCTCCTCAAATTGGGATCTACTACTAATAGCATAGTCTCTACTAGTTCCTACACTTCTTGATAGAGATTAGGAGTTAACACTTGATGCACTAAAGGCTATCTCCACTATGGGAAAGTCTCCAAATTATTTCAATTTTGCTTCTACTACTTTAAATCTTCCATGTAGTGTCTCTCTAGTAAATCTTTTAGTGCAAGGTATCACTAGCTTAGTCATTTGTGATGTTTGCTTGAATGGTTGTGTCAAAATTTTCAAGATATTCAAGATAAATTCATTTTCAGTTTTAGATCCATTGAAAGACTTAATAGCTATAATAATTTATGATATTCTATCAATATAGCTTCTTATAGATTCATCTTTCATCATTTCAAGCATCTTGAAATAAACACATCCAATTCTATAATGGATTCTTTTAACATGCACATCACCTTCATATATAGTTTCTAAAGCTCCCAAATTTCATGAGATGTGTCTAAGGATTCTACCCAACTATATTCATTTCCAAGAAGACCTCACAATAATATTTCTTTGGAAATAATATTGTACATAAACAAATATCTCTCAATTTTATTACATTCTTCAAGTTTTCTTTCTTCCAAAATATTTTGTCCATTCTTTGTTGTAAGCCAATATCTTGGACCCATACATATAAAATGAGTCTTCATCTTCTCTTTCCAATTTTTGTAGTTAACTCTATAAAATCTAGGACATTATTTTCTAAAGTGACCCCTCACTGATCTCCTTAAGCTATTAAGCCTTTTCTTCAAGGACCTAAACCTTTGATACTAATTGTTAGAAATTAGAGACCAATGAGATACTTGGGGGGGGGGGGAGGGTGTGTTGTTGAATCCATTATCCAACTATTACAACATTTATCAACCTTCTTAATCCTTAGCCATGCGATCAGCAATATAATTAGTAACCATAAGAAGATGCACATACATAATAACACGATATATGTTAACTAAGGAAACAATTGATCAAAGGGAAAACCCCTGTGGGGATGGTACCAACAAAATTATGTGCTAATATAAACATTTTTTTCAAGAGGGTGGAATCTATTAGGAGTGAATGAAATACATTTAGTACATATCAGTCTCTATTAGGAGACTTTTAATCCCTATTAGAAGATTCCAACCCTATTAGGAGTTGTGCCAAAACCTATTACAAGTTGTAGGAAAAAGATGGACCCACTATCCAAATAGCTTCAGGGTCAAGATGAATGAACTCATTGTCCAATTTGTCTCTATATTACTTCTTGTAGAATAATAGAAATAAAGGAACTTTAGCTCTTTCTCTATCCTCTTGACTATGCAAAACCTCTTCATATCTCAATACTAGGTCATCAAACTCACATCCAATAATCTCTAAGATAACTTACATGCATTTACCAAATTTACATATCACTTGTACAATTCACACTTCACCATTAGTAAAATAACCTTCCTTTATACCACATCCTCAAAATAATTCCTTGAGTCAGACTTGAGTCTTTCACAATCAATTATAATAGGTGTTGGAAATACTATGATAGGGTAAGTTACTAAGAGGGGAGGGTTGAATTAGTAAGCAATAAAACTTAATCCTTAATTAGCAATTAATCCTTTATGAGTATTCTAATCTAATTGCATGCATAAGAAACTAAAAACATTAAACCATTCATAACACTTTTACACACAATTTGGTAACCCAAAAACCTTTAGAATAGAAATTAAAACTAGGGTGGGGATGATACTCACAAGCTTTAGTATTGTAGTATAAAGTTGTCTTGTTAAGGCTTACAATGATCACTTCTGATGATCTGCCTTGCTAGGAGCAATAAGGACTACTACATCCACCTTACAAAAGGATTTACAAACATGCAATGAAATATGCACTTGGTAAAGAGATTTACATAAGACTATTAAGTTTACCTTGTGAAAGGATTTCACTGATCCACCTGTTAGGATAAAATAGTAGCTGATCTCTAATCTACAACTTGGTTTTCTGAATGAAATTCTTTTGAGTATAGTAATCACCTTGCTATGATAGATAAATCTTTGTTGCTCCTTATACTATTGTAGCCTTTGTAATTCTCTTTTTTTCTCATTTCTTCTTATTACATTACTTCATACATTTGATGTGACAGAATACATTACATATAGACCAATCTAATCTACAAATCGCAAAGTCTGCCACAATACAAGTTTACACAAAAACCACAAAGTCGGCCCAACTATAGGAACTCAGGTTCTGACCACTAGGTCAGTGAGGTTCTAATACTCAACATCCACTATCATTGCTTAGCATTGTCATGCACTTGGTAGGCATAGAAGCTCAGTCCATATTGATCACTTCCAAGTAGTCTTGAACTTGGTCTACATTGGTGACTCAGTGAATACTATGAAACTCAACATATAAACTAAATCACTCAATTCCTATTGCATAGCTTGGCCAATGCTATCACTATGAGCTTGATATAAATTGAGTCACTTGGTTAACACTAAGTGGCTCAGTTAATAGTAGACTCACATCACATGAATTGTGAAATCAGTAAGCATTGCACAACTCAGTTTGCACTGATAAGCTTGAAATAGACTGAGATGCTCAGTTTATACTACTAATCAACACCTTCATAATAAATGCTTGGCATAAACTAAATACTATCCCTTGGACTTAGTAGCAACTGTAGAACTCAGTAGATACTGAAATGCTTAGTTAACACTGTTAACTATATAATGTGATTAGTAGTTACTTACAATCTAAATAAGTGTATGTCACTAATAACAAACATGAATGTAATGTCAAAAATCTCCCCCTTTGGTGTTAGTGGAAAAAACACTTATCAATCAAAATTGGATTCAAAATGTTCAAGAAAATATTTAATCTATCACCTTATGTCTCTGACTTGGTAAAGTATACTATTTTTGAGATTTTTAAAAATTGGTTTTGTAATGCCATATATATCATATAGTAATGCCAAAATGTGATAAGAAATTTGAATGTACCTTTAGAATTAATGCCAATGTCTTTTCCCAATTCTCTTGCAACACCTTGCATGTGTACAATGCAATTTGCACTTCTATTGATAGTTCTATCATGTGGTCTGCAATGGAGAAGTTGTTGCCATGGATGAGCATTTTAGCATGTACAATGTTTTTTTGCAATGCATCCATGTTTGGGACAATCATGCCTTGTATATCTATCAATGTAGCTCTTATTCTTGCCTCTTCTCTCAGTAATTCTACCTACATATTTTTTAGGAATTTAACCTTTTTGTAATGGGTAGAGCTATAGCTCAAGTCAAGTTGCAACTACTATGCACTTGCCTTCAGATCTTCATCAATATTCAATAGTTTATCTTTTATTTCCCTAGTGAAATTTGAGATATCATAGAGTTTACTTAATAGTGAAGAAACATGGTTGCAAGAGGTCTCCAGTGAGCCTAGAATAGTAGATAATTCTACTTGATGGATAGAAAATTGTTGAGAAATAAATTCCAAAACTTTATTCTCAAACTTCTTCTTAGCTCTCTACAAAAATTTATCTTGTCCATTCAAATCATCATTGAAATTTTGGACTACCTCTACTAATTGGTTCAAAATTGGTTAAGAAGTATCAGCCACAATATTTAGTGTGTCTGTAAGGATATTCTTCTCATATTATATTACTTGGAATTCCTTGTTCCTTACTTCTCTAAGCCTCTACTACTTATCTTTCTTCTGAAGAATTTCTCCAAAAATACGCATCTGATTAGGATTAAGATTTGAGATGTCTCAATTTGGAATAAAAATCTCCTCATAAAGATATATGTCTTCTTCCTTCTCTTTTCCTTTATCCAAAAAAATAATACTCAATTGAGCCTTCCTCTCAATTGTCCTTCCACTTATTAATTTCATGCTAGGAATGGAAACAATTGTAGAAATAGTGGGCCTAGTTGTAGATACCACACTTATTGATGAAATACCTATAGTAGAAATACTTGGATTTACCAAAACTAATGTAGAGTGAAGTGCTAGCTACTTGGTAGATGAAGTGCTCGTCACTTCAACCAATGTGGTGTTCAACTAAACAAGTGCAAAGATTGATTCAGTGCTTGTACTTTTAGTGTTAGTCATAATCAATCCTACTGAAGCTTTCTCTATTTTCTTTGTTTTTCTTAGAGAATAAGGAAGTGAGGCTATGATCACTACAATAATTTTCTCTAGGTTAGTCTCCTCACTATCTTGAGCATCTCGTATATCTTCCTCTATAGCTTCATGTCCTTGTTCTTCTTCCTCATCATCTATATTGTCAAAATGTGTAACTTCTTTATTATCAATTTCCTCATCTTTTTCTTGTTCATCATTGTCTTCATCTTTTTCACTAACACTAACCAAAAAATCACTTAGCTTGTGAAGAAGATAAATGTTCTTCCACATGTTTGTAGCATTCTTCACTACATGTTCAATGTCTGCCAATAGTACAAGACAAGTGTTGAATCTCTAAGTAATCTTTTCTTCAGTTTTCTTCAGAGATTCCTTTACCTCCTTGTCATTCAAACTTGGCATGAGTTGCCTCAGGGTCCACTCATATATGTCTTTTTTAGTTTTCATGGAATTCTCCCATATTGGCTTGATCTTCTCCAATAAAACATTTAGAATCTGCTGAGTAAACTAGTTTGGAGAATACTTCCATTTACCCATTTTAGTTATTATCCAGTTCTCTATTTTCTTCTACTGCTCTATATTCCTAGTCTCATACTTCAATTCCTTGAAATTTTTTATGCCAAATCCTAATTCTAAATATTTTATCCTTTCCTCAAAAGTAGGTTGAGGCCTCTTGAAGATTACATCTCCTCCTTCTTTATTGACTTTCTTCCTAGATGATCTTCTTGTAAACACAACAATAGATGTCTTTGCATGCTTGGTAATAATTACATTAGCTTTCTTCTTTAGGGGCTCTTCATCCTCTGATTTCTCTTCATCTCCTACTTCTTAATCCTCAATATCATCCCCTTTTCCTTCAATCAATAGAAGAGTGGAACTAGTTTTTAGTTTGGCAATTTCCTTCTTCCCCTAGTTTTTAGTTTGGCAATTTCAAGTTCAATTCTAGCCTTTGCTTGATCATAATTGCCAAAGTATGTAACTTTAAGGTCAAAAAGATCATTAATAAATGCCTCAATAATGTCCTTGGTTTCATCTATGTTTACCTCATAACCAAGAGGTTTTACCCATATTGTCCTTGGTCTAACTGCTTGGATATATACTTTGTCACTATCAATCATGAAACAAACATCATCTTTGTAATCATCAAGTAATTTCTTGATAATCTTGAATCTATTATTTATCTTCTCTTTGAATGCATCAAATTAGTTTTCCATAATACTTACATAGTTCTATCCCATGTTATCTATACACTCATTAATCTAATAAAGAATAGGTACATCCTTCCTCCATACTACAATACCTTTAGATGTGAAGAACTTTTGTGCATAGAAAAATAGACAAGTCAAAATTGAACTGAATTTACAAGGATTATTCTTAGAAGTTCTTATACTCTCCATGTTCTTGTTGAACTTGTTTAGTGTCAACTCGACAAGGTCAAGTGACAGGTTATTCTTGACCACTTTGTACGCTAAATCCATTGCTTCACATGACACATTGTTTAGTTTGGTCAAGCTATAAATCTTGTAAGAAATGACATGTATCCCAAACTTAAGTTCCATGTCTATGACATAGCTGATATTTTTCATTTCCCTTCCATTCCACTTGAAAATGGTTTTCTTTTTTGGTTTGACCTGACATAGGGTTTTGGTTATTTTCACTTTTGTCAACATAGGAAGACTAGTGATCCTATGGATCATCTTCTTGGTAATCAAAATAAGTTGTTCCAACCACACCTGATCATTTTGCAAATGACTAAGAATATATCTTATCCATTTTGTTTAAAAATCCCATGGCATCTACAGAATGCAAGTTAAACCTTTAGTTTTAGGGTAAGTGCACAAAGTTGTGGTGCCAAAAGTGGGGTATAAGTGGACACCTTTTTCCTGAAATCTACAAATTTTGAACTTCAACAAGAATTTGAATATAGTTTCACTCAAAATTTTAAGATATGAAAAAATAAAAGTCGTAGTCCTTTAAATCTAGTTTCTAAACTACTAATTTTTTTTTAAACTGGTTTAGTTTTAGGTCCTCAAAAAAGGGGGCCACAAAAAATGGTACTGTTTATTCCAAAAAAATATAACATAGTACAAAGTGTGGACCCCTAAAATATTAACTTTTTTTTTGAAATTATTTAATCACTCTGGTCAAAAGTTACTTAACACTATGTAGTTTATCCCAAATTTTTTTGGGTAATTTATAATGTGTATTTTTTTTAATGAATTTTTTTAACTAGACACATCTTAAAAACATGAAATATTTGTGTGTTCCCCCTAGAAATAATTGAAAACTAATCTAAAATCAAAACTTTTTTTTTTCAAAGGCTATAAAATGGAGTCTAGTTTCTAAAAAACTAAGTTGTTGCAAAATTCAATGAACAAGCTAAAATCTATAGCCCAATTAGTACATGGTGGTTTTTGACAAAAAATGAACATACATTCAAAATAAATTATAGATGAAAGGTTTGAAATAGTTCAAATTAAAAATAAATTATATGGTTAGATAGCTAACACAAAGACCTATAATGCTATGTAACCTAATCTTATCGATACCCAACCACAAGGAATCTTGAAGGGGAGCACACAAGAAAAACCAACCATTTTTGGTATGTTTGTTGGAAAACATGTCTTAGACCTGTTCATAAGCTCCAAACCTTTGGGTTGGATCTCCAAGGAAAAACCAAGCCTTAGGCTTGGGTTTAAATAAGGTTTCAATAGCACGTGCATCATATAGTGTGCACATGCTATAGTGCGTATGCGCTATCTAAAACATAATTTCTCAGTAGCGCATGCGCACTATAGTGCACACGCACTATTAAGACCTAAATTACATAAGAGAACTAGGTGGGGGGGGATAAGGGAATGGCCACGTGTGTGTGAGAGAGAGATAGAGAGAAAGTAGGGGATGGGAGAGGGGAGAGAGAAAGTGAGAAAGAGTAGGGGTGGCAAAGAGAGTATAGGATGGGAGAGAGAGTAGGGGTGGAAAAGAGAGAGTGTGGGATGGGGGAAGAGATTAAAAGTAGGGGATGGGAGAGAGAGGAAGTGTGAGAGAGAGTACAGGTTGGCAGAGAGAGATTAAGAGTAGGGGATGGGGGAGAGAGAGAGTAGGCAATGGGAGATGGAGTGGGAGAGGAAGAGTGAGAGAGAGGAGGATGGGATTGCATGTGTGTGAAAGAGAGAGTATGGAATGGGAGAGGGGGAAGAAAAAGTAGCTTGAGAGAGAGAGTAGGGGATGGAAGAGAGAGTAGATGATGGAGAGGGAGAGGGAGTGGGAGAGGGAGAGAAAGGGGGGATAGAAATGTGTGTAAGAGAGAAAGAGAGAGACAGTACGGGATAGGAGAGAGAGTGAAAGTGTAAGAGAGAGTAGAGAGGGAGAGGGAGGGAGGAGAGAGAGAGAGAGAGAGAGAGAGAGAGAGAGAGAGAGAGAGAGAGAGAGAGTAGGAAGTGGGAGAGGGAGAGCAAGTGAGAGAAAAAGTAGGGGATGGAAGAGGAGAGGGGGGGGATGGGTGTGTGTGTTTGTAAAAGAGAGAGAGAGTAGAGAATAAGAGAAGGGAGAGATATATAGAGAGAGTAGGCAATGGTAGAGGGATGGGAGAGGGAGGGAGAGTGTGTGAGAGAGAGAGAGATAGTAGGTGGTGGGAGAGGGAGTGGGAGGGAGTGAGAGGTGGAATGGAAGCATGTAAGAGAGATAGATTAGGGGATGAGAGAGAGTAGGTAGTGGGACAGGGACTGCAAGAGAGAGAGGGGGGGAATGGGAATGTGTACTTATTTATAAGAGAGATAGAGTAAGGGATGGGAGAGAGTGTGAGAGTTTGAGAGAAAGTAGGAGGTGGCAGAGAGAGCTCATACGAGATGGGGGTGAGAGAGAGAGAGAGAGAGAGAGAGAGAGAGAGAGTAGGGGATGGGAGAGAGTGTGAGAGAGAGTAGGGTATGGAAGAGAGAGAGTGAGAGTAGGGGATTGGAGAGATAAAGTAGAGAGGGAGAGAGAGTACTTGAGAGAGAGAGAGATAGTAGGTGGTGCAAGAGGGAGTGGGAGAGGGAGAGAGAGGGGCGATGGGAGTGTGTGAAAAATCTAGAGAGTAGGGAATGGGAGAGGAGAGAGGGAGGGAAATGGGAGTGTGCATATAAGAGAGATAGAGTAGGCGATGGGAGTGTGTGAAAAATCTAGAGAGTAGGGAATGGGAGAGGAGAGAGGGAGGGAAATGGGAGTGTGCATATAAGAGAGATAGAGTAGGCGATGGGAGAGAGTGTGAGAATGTGAGAGAGAGTAGGTGGTGGAAAAGAGAGCTCATACAGGATGGGAGAGAGAGAGTGTGTGAGATTACAGGATGGGAGAGCATGAGAGAGAGTAGGGAATGGGAGAGAGAGAGTGATAGTAAGGGATGGGAGAGAGACAGAGAGAGAGAGAGAGAGAGAGAGAGAGAGAGAGAGATATATAGTAGGCAGTAGGAGAGGGAGTGGGAGAGGGAGAGGGAGAGATATAGGGGGATGGGAGTTTGTGTAACAAATGTAGAGAGTAGGGGATGGGAGAGAAGAAGAGTGGGGTGATAAGAGTGTGTGGATCTCTGAAAGAGAGAGAGTACGGGATGTAAGAGAGTGTGAGAGTAGGGGGTGGCAGAGAGAGAGTACGACGATGGGGGAGAGAAAGTAGGTGGTGGGAGAGGGAAAGAGAGAGGGGGGATGGGAGTGTGTGTGTGAGAGAGAGAGATATAGTAGGACATGGGAGAGAGTGTGAGTGTGAGAGATTAGAGGATGGAAGAGGAGAGAGAGAGAGCAGGGGATGGGGAGAGAAAGTAGGCAGTGGGAGACAGAGAGAGAGAGGGGGATGGGAGTGTGTGTGTGAGAGAGATAGAGTAGGGGATGGAAGAGAGTGTGAGTATGAGAGAGTAGGGGATGGGAGAGGAGAGAGAGAGTAGGGGATGGGGGAGAGAAAGTAGGCGGTGGGAGAGGGAGAGAGAGAGGGGGAATGGGAGTGTGTGTGTAAGAGAGACAGAGTAGGGAATGGGAGAGAGTGTGAGAGTGAGTAGGTGGTGGTAGAGAGAACTAGTACAAGATGGGAAAGAGAGAGAGTAGAGAGGGAGAGAGATAAATAGTAGGTAGTAGGAGAGGGAGAGGGAGAGGGAGAGAGATAGGGGGAATGGGAATGTGTGTAAGAGAGACAAAGTAGGGGATGCGAGAGGACAGAGAGAGTAGGCGGTAGGAGAGGGAGAGGGAGAGAGATAGGGGGGATAAGAGTGTGTGTGAGAGATCTAAAGAGTCAGGGATGGGAGAGGAGAGAGGGTGAGAGAGTAGGTGGTGGGAGAGGGAGAGTGAGAGAGAGTAAAGGATGGGAGAGGGGAGAGAGAGTAGGGAGGATGGGGAGTGATGTGATTTCACATAGTGCATATGCACTATAGTGCGTACATGCTTTATAGTGCGTGCGTGCTATAGTGCATATGCACTATCTCAAATCACCTAAAAATGGTAAAAAACCAACCTTGGGGCCCATTTCTTGCTTTTGGTCTATTATGCACTCTGTTATTCTGACAGAAATCATGGGTTTCAACATAGCAAATACCATTTCAACACTTTTGGAAGTTAGCAAACACCAAATTCAATCATTGGATATGTGATTTGAAGACTTTTTGAATATTCCTTGTATAGAAAATGTTAGTGCAATCCATTTTAAATATTGTTTGTTAATATATAGATGCAAATTTGATTATAATTTGACATGTTATTTAATATATAACGAATTCTTTGAAAATTGTATGTTTGAATGAATGGTTATTTTGGAATGGTTAGAAATTTGACAAGTCATTTGATATATATTGTGTATTCATTCAAATAATTATAATTTTTATATGTAATTGAATAATTTGTAATTTACACATTTTAAGTAATTCGAATGTTTGAATAATTTGACATGTAGAAATCATCATCATGCCAAGGAAGAAACCAAAGATTAAAACAAATGAAGATAGGGAGAGAGATTTGGCAATTAAAAGAGATAAAATGAAATTATTACGTGAACAAAAAAAATTACAAAGCAATAATGAAGAATTGACTTTCGAAGAGGATCAAGAACCACCAGTACAAAGAAACAAAGAGGAAGAATTAGAAAGACAAAGAGAATGAATGAGATTGTTACACTCAAGAAGACAATTGAATTCTAAAGCTACACCATCCTCCAATGTTGGAGTCATATCGTCCACTACACCATCTTCCAATGTTGAAGGCATATCATCCTCTCATGTAGAAGAGACACTGATTTGTAGATCCGATGATATACACACTCCATCATACCATGTTGAAAGCACAACATCAACACATCAAGTAGGTGATATTCCATCTTTTACATCTTATTGCCAAGGCACATCATCTTCAGTTCAAGGTACGTAATACACTCAACCTTATATTGATGTTCAAAATGTTGAGAGAATTGAAGAGATTAGAACACCTTCTAGAATTTGTTTTAGAAGACCAAAATATTTGATTGATATTGATACTATTATTTTGAAATCAATGCTTGACAAGATTAGCAAGTGTACTTTTCAAAGAAAAGTTAATAGTATGTGGAGATTATTTTTTGAAGAATTAAATATTACATGTCAATGCCAATTATTTGTTGAAATGATGAGAAATTTGAAATTTAGGCCTATCATGAAGATTCTTGGGCTAAGAACGATGGACGATTCAAATGAAAGAAATATTGTAAAGAATTTAATGAGTGCTTATAAAAAAGTAAGTTTTAAATCATGCACCAAAGATAGTAATATCACAAGACGAGGACTCACATCAACAATAGTAAGTAGCCAAATGAAATAAGCTCGACTCATGAGAAAGACAAGCAAAACATTAAAAATTGGTAGAGGTACCCTAAAGAGAGCCATGCTAAGGCGTGAGAGATAAAAAGATCCAACAAAAAATGAGTTATGGACATTTAGTGGTAGACTACCGCGAAAGGATAAAGAAATTAGTGAAGCCTTGAAATTATTGATCGAAGATTTTTGAAAAAATAATACAGGTGTTTCTCCTAATCAAAGAGATGTTGTAAGAAGGAGGATTGGTAGCCAAAATCACGAGCCACATATGAAACATTTTTTGGACTCAACTCAGACACAATTTTTTGCAAAATTTATTGGTATGTATCCTCAAATTTGAATAAGTTAAAGATTTTTTGAGATGGGTAAACCTTTTTATGTGAAGATAAATCACACACATGCAACTTGTTGTTGTAGGATACATATTGAATTTTCTAACCATTTTGATGTTTTTAGGCATATATGCGTAGTTTTGCATTCTCAGTTTGTTTTGTAGGATTGTGACATAAAAGAGCCACCAAGATCTTCAAGGGAATTCATATCCAACATTTTATGTGAAATAGGGGACAGCCAACAATTTTACAAGACATCATGTTTGGATGGTATGTGCTTATTTTGTGGTTCTTTGCAACTTTTATCAACTTGTCAACATATGGATAGTACACATGCAATTGGAAATGAAATAGTAGATTACGAAAAATTCAAGATAGTGAAATATGCTCTAAAAGATGGGAAACATGGTGAAAGATGTGATCTAGTCATTGAAAAGATTCCAGTGTATGAGTTCATGAAGATTTTTTGTGAAAATATTATTTACGAGTATGCAAGGCATACCCATAGAGCTCGATGGTTGGATTTGCAATTCAAGTTGTGCAAGGATACGTTTCCATTGGATACCATTATTTTAGTTGTAGATTTTGCAGAGAACTACACACTAAAAGCACAAAATGAGGTGCAAGAAAAGTATTATACATCTCAACAGGTTTCCATATTTGTTCACATAACATTCAAGCATTCACCTACAAGTACAGAGGATGATATGAAGATTTTAAGGGAGTACCATTTTTACATCAGCGATGATCAATCACATTCTATGAAGTTCGTACATGGTTATTTTCAACTATTTTATTGAGATTTGGCTAATAGGGGCATATCATATCGTCAGCACATTATTTGGTAGACAATTATGTATCTCAATTCAAGAATGCATGAATGTTCTATTGGTTGAGCAAGATGCACAGGTTGTGTAGAATTCAATATATGGGGAATTTTATAGAGGCTACTCATGGTAAGGGAGAGCACGCTAGTGTAGGCACATGCATTAAAAGAGCCTTGGCTCATGAAGAACTAAAGTATAAAGATGGAGCAAAATTGATAGATGCAAAAGCCATCATTCAATGCTGTAACACTACAATGGGTCTAGGTAAGGAAGGTGAGTCTACAGTTTGTAGATTTCTTTGGTTGATAGATAATACTAACATTGCACTATATCAGGATTTTTGCACACTAATAGGATCTAGTGAGTTACACTCTTTTAGAAGCTCTGATGCAGGTTCATGGAGTATCCATACACAAAAAATGGCATGCTATTGTCCATCATGTGCAAAGGAAAATTGGGATGACTATGAGTCAACTGAATGGGTGGACAAATGGGATATACGGGTGTTGGATCCAACTGACACCTATCATCCCCCACAAGCACTAGAAATGGTAGAGATGGATTCGTCTATTGACTTTGACCACTTGTCAGATCTAGTGCAACTTGGTAATATATATATATATATATATATATATATATATATATATATATATATCTTTGTAATTTCAATATGTAACTTTATGACTTTTACCCAAGTATTTTCTGAATCAATGATTGCATTTTGTACATTTGTCACTGCAGGCCATGTTTTTGCTATTATTGCACCTGAAGACAATGAAGAAGGGACAGATTATTATTTGTGTCATTGTGTTGAAGCCAAAAAAAAATTGGATCACTTAATTATAGATGGTGAAGGTTTAGAGTACCATGTTGGTGTGGTGGTTGTAATAGGCACATGTTTTAGACGATATCCTATGAAGAATCCTAACTTGTGGTTATTTGAGGATTGGCAAACAGAGAGGAAGATTCTTCATTATTCAAACCTTGTTGTCACATAAAATTTCCACTTGATAAAATATGGTGGAAAACCACATAATAAGATTCTTTGGAAAGTTTGTGACTTAGACCATGAGGCAATATTTGAGACATTAAAATGTCAAGCAGATCCAGTTGGCTCATTAGATTGAATAGGGAGAGAGGGAGAGAGATAAAATGTGATCAATTGGATCCAAATACAATGTTACAACCTCTTCCCCAAGACTATCACATGACTAAGGTGGACTGTATTGTTATGATGTGTAAGTGATGAGATTTAGTTTTTATTTGTTTAGAATCTAGATACATTATTTGAATTTATATTAGATTCTTTAATAGGACCCTTTTTTTTAATCTTATCTTAGAATTTTTATGGTGCTAATTCTTCATTTGTAGGTCACCAAAGAAGAGGGTTAATAAAGTTGATGCACAAGTGATAAAGGATGAGATGCCAAAATCATCTGCAAAATGGTATTATCAATTCACATCCTCAATATTTATTAGTGTTCTTTGTTCAAGTACCATTGTATGCTAATCATCTTATGCCTGGAATTGTAGAGGATCACAATCATCAAAAAGTAAGAAGGAAAATAGGTCTCGATCTGATGATAATGGAGTAGTGACAGATATAGTTCTCTCTAAGGATTCCAATTTGTTGGACTTTGACTCATTATTATCATAAAGTTGGAATGTTGGAAAGGTTTAATAGTTGATTATGAATATTCATCCCATATGTGTTAATCTTAGTGGATTAATCTTATCTTAGATTTTTTACTATGCTAATTCTTCATTTGCAGGTCACCAAAGAAGAGGGCTAATAAAGTTGACACACAAGTGATAAAGGGTGAGATGCCAAAATCATCTGTGAAATGGTATTATCAATTCACATCCTCAATATTTGTTAGTGTTCTTTGTTCAAGTACCATTGTATGCTAATCATCTTATGCCTGGAATTGCAGAGGATCACAATCATCAAAAAGTAAGAAGGAAAATAGGTTGTTCAAGTGACATATTCAATGAGGTTGTTTGTACAATGTAATGATTGAGTTGAAGTGATTTATGAAGTAATGGTTGTTTTTACACTATAGTTTTTAGCATAGACTTCCTAGAATAATTTTTTTACTATGCTTTCAATGACAAATAGAAATTCCAATCTGCATATAATATGATCCTCTAGTTTTGTTATAGCATGTGCATACATTATCCTCAATATCAAACATGGAAGACTATTATCTACTATATTTAGAATTGCTTTGGTAGTTCATACACATGTTAATAATAAGTTATTTCCAAACCCAATTGAATTCAACCCGCAATATGGTTAAATTATGTCAATACTAAGGTTTGTAGCATTAATTGGTCACATTCCTAATATTGACACACATCTGAATTGGGACCAACAATTCCTCACAGGTTTAGACCAGAAAACATATTTTAATGGAGATGTATATTAGAAGATTCAACACAATGGTGATACATTTGGGTCATAGCTTTCATGAAGAGTTTGACATAGTTTAAAATAGTTATAAGTACATGCTTTTGGGAAGTATGACTTGAAACAGATTTACAATGCTTAGAACTTCCATTTGTTTAAAGTAGACCACAATCATATAGAACTAGATTCCAATCAATTCCTATAGATGTCATTGAATTCAGGATAGTCACCTCATAGTCATCTATCTTTTAAGAAAATCATCACTACTTAAATGTGATGCTCTATATGGCCTATTGTGTGGTGACCATTCCAAATATAAATTGTTCACCATTTCATATGAAACTAAACTATCAATGGAATCTAGATGAATTCTTGTCATTCACAACTTATCTTGACTCTTATATTGTGCTCTAAAAATTAATAGCTTTGGTTTCACTTTTTTTGTTTTCCCCTTACAAAAATCAACATTTATCCTTTAGTCTCTAAAATTAGTTTAAAATAAGGATTTGAACCGAGCTATGTGCTCTAACTTCTTGACCCTCTTCTAAATCTTCCTTTCACCTTGATCATTTAATTGACACTTAATTGATGTGTTCCCTACCCTTCCTGTAAACATCCATGTTCCTCTACCTAAACAAAATCTTCCTCCAACTCTATAGCCTCCTCTTTGATAAGAAAAAAAGGTTCATTAACCTTGTCATTTCTTCCTTGTCCTATTCCTATATTATTGGTTTTTCTTCCCCTTCCTCTATTTTCATTTCCTCTACCACCTTCTTGTCTCTCTTTCTTCCTATTGACCATATCTTATGCACTTATAGCCAATTAGAAACTATATCTAAGCATCTTAGGAAAAATCAAGGTAATCCCATTTTGCAAGTTTTATATGAGCCCATTAATCTATACCTTGCAACATTTTCATCTTTATGCTCTAATCCACCTCTTATGCTCAACTTGTGAAATTAATCTATGTAGGTCATCAAACCCATCTCCTTTTCTTTCAAGTTATTCCTTATCCTCTATTTTTGGATTGTATTATTTGATGGAAGAGGCACATCCTTCACCATTTGGTCATGTTTGTTCCACCCTTACAAAACCTCTTTTCCATTACACTAATCCACCATGTCAATTTTGTCCCTCTTAGCTATGTTTTGTATAGATTTACCTTATTTTACTTCACTTATATCTCCATAATTATAATAGTTCTCTTGGGAATCTATCAACCCCAAAACCTCTTCACTATCTATCTTGCCATGATAGATATCGAAATCAATTATTGTTTTTCTTCTACCACATTGAAATATCTTTAACAACCTTATCATCCATCTTTCTTCAAGATCTAAGTCCCCTCCATCCTCTCCATGAGGATTATCAAGTGCTTAAGCATCACTTTCTTGTTCTTCATGCACATCCCTCGTAGGAATCCTTTCCAAAGCTTCCAAGATTTCCAAGATGGTTGCATTTTACTTGCTTACTTTTCTTAGTTCTCTTTACCTTATTGCATCTTAGTCTCTTTTTTTCCTCAACTCTCTATCCATTATTTTAGTAGCTTATATCAGCTCTTGTATCTCCTTCTATATTTTCTTTTTTGGAGGCATCTTCTCAATATAACATTCTACAACACAAGTAACTAATTTTGCACCCCTCAATAGATCTACTAGATTTGATACCAATGATTTGAGGAGTCAAACTAGATCCCCAAGAAGTAATAAACATTCAAAAAATGACTTGTTTCAAGAATAGATTGAAACCATTAAACTAAATACCTACCCTTCTCCACAAGGGTCCCTCAAAATGTTCAAATTGGGTTACCAAATTTATTGGCTTGTCCCAAGTCTTTCTAAGGTCTTCAAATATCTCAATTAGGTTTTTCCAATAGTCTAAATGCATATCTTTAATAGGTTTATTCAAAACCCCTTACTTGGACATTATCTAGGCTTGATCTTAGTATCGTTATGAATCAGGTAATTCCTTATTTTCACCAATTTCTCCCAAATCCCATACAAGTAAATTATAGTTACAAATACTACTATTGGAGTATGAAAACATATAGCAATCTCATTTGTAGTTCCTTTGGACCAACTATTTGATCCAACACTATGGATTCAACAAAATAGGCCTAATTACCCTTCACTTACAAAGAAACTCTCAATATTTCTAACCCAAGGCCCTATACAAGCTATGGTAATATTCTATCATGATCTAAAACAACATATTTTCACACCCATCTACCTAGCCATGGGCATTCGATAGGCTAACTACCAAACCCTCAGTCTTATGGCCTCAAAACTAGGGCTTTCTCAAAGTGCCTTCTCCAACCACTTCCAAATTCAAACAAAGGTTACTTCACCTTACATGACATATTATAAAGGAAAATATCACCTACAAACAACCAATTTCCATTTTGAAGAAAGAAATAATTTCCCCTTTATCTCCAGTCATCTTAGTTTCTTGATCCAAAATAACATCCTATTTATGCTACCAAACCACATTCCAAAAAATATCCTTCTTATGAGGAGAATTCAATCCTCTAATATTCTATGATATGATATTCCTTTATAACTTTTGTTACAACTCTCCTAGATGGTGAATTGTCTCTCATTTACTATATCAACTTTACTTGCCAATTATCTTATTTCTTTATTATTCTTCCTACCTAAACAATAATTCTTACCTTCCACATTAGGTTTGTACTTTCTCTTAGTAACCATGTTAAAAAGGGGCTAGTAGTCGAGAACTTCTTCTTCCTACTATTGACTTCTATCCATTGGCTTTGAGCTTTATTGGTGCAGGAGCACCTAGAAAATATGCCAAGTTTCCTAAATCATTTTTGGCTTGTAGTGGTCTTGGTCAGACACATGAATAAGGGCTATGTGATAAAGCCCCAAGTGTGTGATTTGTGTTTGTAAATAGGTTTTTGTTATGTTTGAGTTCCCAAGTTGCTTCTATGTTGGCAAAATTGTTTAAATTGCTTGTTAGAGCCTTGAATGGTCAAACATTGACCAAGACCCCAGGAGGATGGGAAAGATGGAAAAAATGTTAAAAGTTGTAATTACATGGAAATAGGTTTATTTAACCATGTTTGAGGTCATGGAGCCATTAAATGCACAATAGTGCAAAAGTTGCTTGACAACATTAACAAAAAGTGCTAAATCTTTATAAGGGCTTCAAGAATCAGTTGGAAACCTATGAGATCTATTGATTCACATGGGTAAGAGATATTTAAGACCAATCCAAGTCAGTTTGAGGGTTTTCACATGCTTTTGTATGAATTTTGGCATTGGAATGAAGAGAAAACTAAGCATTTTGATGATAATTTTTTGATTTCACCCTTCATCCACACCTTTAATGGATTGATAGGGTTGTTATTTTCATATGGTTTGATAGTGTATGCAATGTAGATGCTTTGGTAAAGATTAGGAGTTTTTTTTATCAGTTTCTTTACTAGTTTGAAAAATCTTTTTAAAGTTGCTAGTTCGGTGGTCTATACAAAGCAATCAGCAAAGAAACCTCTATAACTCTAATTCCAATGGTGGAACCATGATGGCCTTTTGGAATCAAGTAATAGACTATATAAACAATGTATTTTGTTCTTGTTTTGCAGAGGTTTGTTTTTTAATTCCAAGAGGCCCTAGGCGAGTTTGCATACCCAGCTAGGCAATGAAATCAACAAATAAGTGTTTAAAAGGAGCATAGAATATAGCCAAGAATGCACTCTTGGAAGCCAGTTGTGAAGAACGACACAATGAGAGCACTAGGGAGATCCCATGGTGAAATAGAGTTTTGAGTTGATTAGTGAGGATTAGTGTAATAAGGGAATAGAGAGAAGATTCCCTTGGAATAGGGTATAGGAGAAATACCCTAAGAGACTAGGAGAAAGCCTGGAGTGAGTTCTAGTAGTTGAGGCTAGAACCTTGTTCAAGATCATTTGTCCTCCAACTCCAAACTATTTCCAATACCAAACTGAAACTAATTTTCTAGAACAATCAAAACTGACAACACCAGAAGGCTAGGTTACCATGCACCATGCACCTAGTATATACCAACTATTATAAAGACTCAAAACTAGCTATTTCAGTCTACCAACTAGGCCTAGTTTAAGGCCATTTACAAAGCAACTCACAATCCCTTGACTTTTGGAACTCTGATGACCCAAAATAGTCTTAAGAGATGACTCAATTGCAAGGATTCTTTTTTTTTTGGTCTCATGATCAACTTTACAATGGTTTTTACAAAACCCTCCTTTCTAGCCTCTTTACCCTAGGGCTTTCTAGAAATCTTACTTTGCAACATCTCTAGAATCCCAAAATGGTTCAAACACCTTCACTTTGGTTATATTAGACGACTTCCAATGTAAAATGAAACTTTTGTTTAGAGAAAACACTAAATCCACCTTTGGAGCAATCAATTTTGACTACCCAAACTTGTCTCCCACACATGGGAATGAGGTTTTAAACTCATTTAGAATCTCAAAACTAAATGAAACCTCCCTTTGGACCCTTTACATGACTTGATTAAGCCCATTTTGGCTTATATTGCCAATGTTGGCAATTTTACAAAATATTGCACTTTTAGTGCCTTTTACATCTTTTAGAGACTTCAATAGCCTTATTACATTATTTAATACCTTTATAGGTCTTTTCTATCCACCCCTAACCTAGGATCAATCCTGATGTAGAGGATAGGGTGATGGACCCAAGTAACAACCCAAAATGAGCAAATTTTTAACAATGTGCCAAGTGACCCTTCTAGGTCCTGATGGGAAAATCCTACAAATAGTCAACTCTAACATGTTTTTAGGCTTTAATAGGTTTTTTCTACCCTATCTAGCATGTTCCCATCAACACCTTTCAGTTTCCATACCCTCCAAGCCAAAATGCATAATTCACCCAAATGTTGTCAATGCAAAAATTGCAAAGTTGCATTAGCAACTTTTGCAACAATTTAGCAAATTTTAGGAAATAACCATAAAATTATCTATATTCCTATATTCATTTGAGGTTTTACTGTTGCCGAACCTTTTCTAAGTCATAGAATTGGAATCAAGTGAAAAGTGTAAAAATTGCACTTTTTGTGCAAAGTTGCATTGTTGAAAGTTGTAAAAGTTGCTCAAATTTACAACTTAGTGGAAAAAAGGTCATGGGATAAAACTATCTTCTCCATTAGCTTTGAGTGGCTGGGTAAACCCTATCCTCAACCTCATCATGTCCCCTTCGACACTCAAACATTCTCAGGCATGCTGAACCAGAATGTCCCCAAGGGTCACTAAATCCCACAGGGTTGTGATCTTTGACGGGGCATATCTCAGAGCTCATTTGAGGTATGGATGTGATTAAAGTTCCTACAGGACCATGTTATAGCAACCTACAATAACCTCTCTTTCTTTTTGGAGATCACATTCTATTTTCATTTTACAATGCCATCTCAGGTGATGTTGAAACTTGCAGTGTTGACTAGTACAAAGTTGCCAACTACCAAATCTCTCTCACCTTTCATCGTGGGATCAAACTATCTGCTCTATTAGCTCTGGGTGACTAGGTAAACCCTCTCCTCAACCTCTTCATATACCCTTCAGTGCTCAAACATTCTCGGGCATGCCGAACTAGAATGTCCCCAAGGGTCACTAAATCCCACAGGGCTGCGATCTTTGACGGGGCATATCTCGGAGCTTGTGTGAGGTATGGATGCGATTCTAGTTCTTACAAGACCATGTTGTAGAGACCTACAATAACCTCTCTCACTTTTTGGAGATCACATTCCATTTTCATTTTACAATGCCATCTCAGGTGATGATGAAACTTGCAGTATTGGCTAGTACAAAGTTACCAACAGCCAAATCTCTCTCACCTTTCATTGTGGGATCAAACTGTCTACTTTGTTAGCTCTGTGTGGCTGGGTAAACCCTATCCTCAACCTCATCATGTCCCTTTCAGCGCTTGAACATTCTCGGGCACGTCGAACTAGAATGTCCCTAAGGGTCACTAAATCCCACAGGGCTATGATCTTTGACGAGGCATATCTTAGAGCTCGTGTGAGGTATGGATCCAATTCAAGTACCTCCAAGACCATTTTGTAAAGACCTACAATAACCTCTCTCACTTTTTGGAGATCACATTCTATTTTCATTTTACAATACCTTCTCGGGTGATGCTAAAACTTGCAGTATTGGCTAGTACAAAGTTGCCAACTGCCAAATCTCTCTCACCTTTCATCGTGGGATTGAACTGTCTACTCTGTTAGCTTCAAGTGGCTGGATAAACCCTATCCTCAATCTCTTCATGTCTCCTTCAGCGCTCAAACATTGTCAAGCATGCGAAACCAGAATGTCCCCAAGGGTCACTAAATCCCACAGGGCTGCGATCTTTGATGGGGCATATCTCAAAGCTTGTGTGATGTATGTATGCGATTCCAATTCCTACAAGACCATATTACAAAGACCTAAAATAATCTCTATCACTTTTTGGAGATCACATTTTGTTTTCATTTTACAACACCATCTTGTGTGATGCTGAAACTTGCAGTGTTGGCTAGTACAAAGTTGCCAATTGCCAAATCTCTCTCACCTTTCATTGTGGGATTGAACTATCTACTCTATTAGCTCTGGGTGGCTAGGTAAACCCTATCCTCAACCTTTTCATGTCTCCTTCAGCGCTCGAACATTCTTAGGCACGCTGAACTAGAATGTCCGCAAGGGTCACTAAATCCCATAGGGCTGTGATCTTTGATGGGGCATATCTCAGAGCTCGTGTGAGGTATGGATGTGATTCTAGTTCCTAAAAGACCATGTTATAGAGACCTACAATAACATATCTCACTTTTTGGAGATCACATTCTATTTTCATTTTACAATGCCATCTTCGGTGATGCTAAAACTTGTAGTGTTGGCTAGTACAATGTTGCCAACTCCTGAACCTCTCTCACCTTTCATCATGGGATAAAACTATCTACTTTGTTAACTTTGAGTGGCTGAGTAAACCCTATCCTCAACCTCTTCATGTCCCCTTCAACGTTTGAACATTCTCGAGCATGCCAAACTGGAATGTCCCCAAGGGTCACTAAATCCCATAGGGCTATGATCTTTGATGGGGCACATCTCAAAGCTTATGTGAGGTATGGATGCGATTCTAGTTCCTATAAGACTATGTTGCAAAGACCTACAATAACCTCTCTCACTTTTTGGAGATCACATTCCATTTTCATTTTACAACACCATCTCGGGTGATGCTGAAACTTGCAGTGTTGGATAGTACAAAGTTACCAACTACCAAATCTCTCTCACCTTTCGTCATGGGATCAAACTGTCTACTTTATTAGCTCTAGGTGGCTAGGTAAACCCTATCCTCAACCTCATCATGTCCCCTTCAATGCTCAAACATTCTCGAGCATGCCGAACGGGAATGTTCCCAAGGGTCACTAAATCCCACAGGGCTATGATATTTGATGGGGCATATCTCAGACCTCGTGTGAGGTATGGATGCAATTCTAGTTCCTATAGGACTGTGTTGTAGATACCTACAATAACCTCTCTCATTTTTTGGAGATCACATTCTATTTTCATTTTACAATGCCATCTCGGGTGATGCTGAAACTTGCAGTGTTGGCTAGTACAAAATTGCCAACTACCAAATCTCTCTCACCTTTCATCGTGGGATCAAATTGTCTGCTCTGTTAGCTCTAGGTGGCTAGGAAACCCTATGCTCAACCTCATCATGTCCCCTTCAACACTTGAACATTCTCGGGCATGCCGAACCAGAATGTCCCCAAGGGTCACTAAATCCCACAAAGCTGCAATCTTTGACGGGGCATATCTCGAAGCTCGTGTGAGGTATGGATGCAATTCTAGTTCCTACGGGACTATGTTGTAGAGACCTATAATAACATCTCTCACTTTTTAGAGATCACATTCCATTTTCATTTTACAATGCCATCTCAGGTGATCTTGAAACTTGTAGTGTTGGCCAATACAAAGTTGCCAACTGCCAAATCACTCTCACCTTTCATCGTGGGATCGAACTGTCTACTCCATTAGCTCTAGGTGGCTAGGTAAACCCTATCCTCTACCTCATCATGTCCCCTTCAGTGCTTGAATATTCTCAAGCACTCTGAACTAGAATGTCCCCAAGGGTCACTAAATCCCACAGGGTTGCGATCTTTGATGGGGAATATCTCGGAGCTCGTGTGAGGTATGGATGTGATTCTAGTTCCTATAGGACCATGTTGCAAAGACCTAAAATAACCTCTCTCTCTTTTTGGAGATCACTGTAATGTCCCCTTTTCAAATAATCAAAAATAATAAACTTTACTAAGGCAGGCAGGCTCCAAAAAAGTGAAGTTTCGGAAAAAGGGGCTAATCTTTGGAAACCAATGGACTAATAAATAAAATTATTATTAAATTATATTTTATTAACCCCTCTTGGATGTGAGTTAGGGTTATTCCCTCTTTTAAGGGGTTTTGGAGGCATTTTGGACTGATTCCAAAACTTGATTTTTGCTCATTTCTTTGTTATTCTTCAGAGACTGCCAAACCTATGGAGAAGGAGACCCAAGGATGGGATTTTTTAGGTTTCTAGGAAGGCTAAAGATGGGATTTTGAAGCCATTCCATGTGCATGCTCATGCAGAGTTTGTCTTTGTGCTGAACAGTAAAGATTTGTGGTTTTTTGGGTGTGATTTTGTAAGAGTTTGGTGTTTCCGGTTGAGTATTTCATATCAGTTTGGGTTGCTGCTATGTTTCAGAATTTTAATTGTTAAAATAGATCTGAATATATTTATTTGGTCATGATTATACTTTTGTGATAGATTATTAGTGTTTTTGTGGTGTTTCCGGGCTATTCTATGTTGTTTTTAGGAGCCCGATGAGCATTGTTTTTATCCTCCGTTTGGGAGCTGTTGTGTAAATGTTATAAAGATCTAAAAATGTAATTTTTTAGGCTGTTATGATGCTGAAATTTCTATAAAAATGTCCACTTTCAGATTTACTAATAATATGTGAAGCTGTGAAGTTTTTGACACTATTTCCGACATACCCGATTTGGGGTTTATTGAGAAATTGGTGGATCTTTGAAAGATTGGTCGTTTGCTCTTAAAGATCTGATTAGAGGCTTGAAATATCATATAAAATTAGAAAAGGGACATTTTAGTGGTATCAGAGCTATGATCTTGCCAGCCTGAGGGTTTGTAGAAGTTTGCATGTCAGTTTTGACAACTACCCAAATCTTGCATGTCAAAATTTATGGTTGCATGCTACTTCTAATCATTTGCATGTTAGTTCTTGGTGAATTTGGTGGTTTCATGTTGATTCTAATAAGTTTCATGTCAAAATCTATGGTTGCATGCTACTTCTAATCATTTGCATGTTAGTTCCTGGTGAATTTGGTGGTTGCATGTTGCTTCTAATTAGTTGCATGTCAAAATCTATGGTTGCATGCTACTTCTAATCAATTTCATGTTAGTTCTTGGTCTTTGAAGAAGTTATAACCTATTGGGGTTACACTCTACTTTATCCAAAATTAACAGGTATACTACGAAGTCTCAAAGGACACGATCTTGGACAATTGATATCCAGAGTCAGAATAGTAGAAAGGATGGTTATTTAGACATTCGAGATAAACTTAGGAAAATAAGCCATGACATGTCTGAACAGTTGGTTGAGCACCACCATATAATGAATGACATGTTGTCTGACTCAACTAAGGTGGATAAGTTGACTGGATTTCTATTTGGCATATTTTCTCATAGGGCAGATGACACAATTACCAAGAACTTACATGAGGAATTTGAGAAACTAGCTTATAGCCAGGCAGAGGTCTCAGATTCTACTCCATCATAGGAGGTAGTGAGAAAGGATATTATGCAGATTGATAGTAATGGTCAACTTGATACTCAAATTGAGACAATTGTATACAGGTCATTAAAGGGTGACATCACAAGTATTCAGGATGGTATAGTTACAACAGGTAGTGACTATAGTGTAGTGGGTTTAGATGATGATTATGAGGATGTTGTTGTGCATTATGGTGAGATACTTGGTAGAGATGAGCAGACATTGAGCATTCATGACTTTGTTGAAAAAGAGTACCAGGCACAGTTAGATGCTTCATCACATGAGGTTGAGGCTGGTAGTACTTCAAATGATTTGTCCAACTAGCTGAAAGTGAACAAAAACAGTATTGTGACTTCAGTATCTCATCATGACAGGTATGTGGAGTTAGTTGGTATTGGTCATATTACTTAGGTGAGGAGTTTTCTTGAGTTACCAGCTAATTCTAGTTTACAAATATGGACTCAAGATTGTTATATTGGTGTTTGGGATTCAGTTGATTGGAGATCTTTAACACTTTTTGGTAGCATTGTTTGTTTGGGTGCTATCATGGATTTGATTAGCAGATTGCATGGTGTTGTCTTTTCTTGTGCCAGCAACTTGTTTGATGTTGTGATTAGTTTTTATACATCGGTGTTGGGCTTTGTTCATATATCTAGTCAACCATACTTGCTGGAATGTGTTGATGATCTTTCATATTTGGCAGTGTGTACAGATGAGTCCCAGGATCATATTGGCATTGATGACATTTAGGAGGATGTAGTGGGCAGTTTTGAAGACTTAGTTTCCTTGGGTACAAAGGAGTTTGATAGCAGTGCTACAGTTTTTGATACTCTGTATATTGATATGAGCTTTAGAGTTGATTCACATGATATGGATGGTAATACTCTAGAGACTAGTAATTTTGAGGATACTCCTTTAGACAGTACATCAGAGGAGGTTTGTAGGAGACAGTCAAGCTAGTGCCATCATGTGTCTAATCAGTTGAGAGTTAGTGAGCAAGAAATTGCTATCACTTGCCAACATTTCAATGCTACTCGTTAATTGTTAGTAGTTTATGGATGGGGTTCTCCTACTAGTGATGAGCAGGGAGGCAATTATCTTTCCTTGACAGAATTCCACTCTTTATGGGAGGCTATCCAAATTTTGAGACAGGATTATATGCAGTTGGTAGCCGATAGAGATTATCTTATGGAGTGGGGTAGTACAGCATATGATGCATTGTTGGCCAAGGAAGATGAGGTGAGTGAGCTTACCGAGAAACTTGAGGTGACTTCTAAGATTCTTGAGAGTACACAGTTGGCTTTCCAGGAGTCACAATTTCATTTGGCTAAGGTGACCATGGAGTTAGAGCAACTATAGTCTTTACTAGATTCTATATAGTCACAAGCTATGGTTTCTAGTGATCTGAGGATGTCCATGGTCGAGATTGTCAAAGATAGTGGAGATGGGGATGCATCCATCCTTGATACTAACATTGGCATATCGGGTTCATCCCCACTAAAGTCAGGTTCAGTTGAGTTGGGTGTTGCAGCAGATTGTTGTAGTATGCCTAAGATGGTGGTGACCTCTAGTACTAATGGCACGAAGACTAGAGATGTTGTATCAAAGACCATGTGTGTTTTTGGTGAGCTGATAGTTGGCATGGTTCCTACTAGTAATACTAATCCCTTGGTGATGTCTTCAGAGGTAGTAGTCAGTTCCAACTCAGTTAGTGATTGATTCCAGTTAGTTACATCTAGATTGCAGTCTAAGCCACTGGCTGAGATTGGCGCATTCTATCGACATTACATTGTGAGGTATGCTCATCAATTCACCTTTGATGACCATGTTGATGAGATGATGATACAGAGATGTACTTTGGTTCCTAGTGCTTATCATCAGTTATGGGATAGTTTGACGCCTCAGGATGAGATTTGTGATGGGCACAACATGGCAATAGGTTCTACAGTTGATAGCTTTATAATACATGACTTAGAGAGTAGGAGTTTTGGAGTGATGCTTCAATGGGTGTTGTTATTGATTCTACTCCTTTGGCTATGACATCTCTTGACTTAGCTAGTGATCAGTCACAGTGGGTTGTATCACTTGTTCATGATGAGCTGTTGACTGAGGTTGGTTTTTTTTATCAACATTATATTGCAGGGTATGTACATTAGTTAGCATTTGATCCTTGTGTTGAGGAGTTGATGATAGACAAATTTGGTTTGGGTTCCATTTCTTGTTGTTTATCTTGTGATGGCTTTTCACCATTAGGGGTGCATGGGAGTTATGGTTATGAGACAGTGGCTAGTGATCTACAGAGTTGTGTTGATTGTAGGAGTTGTACAGTGTGTGGATTCTCCATACTTGGTATAGTTTCATTCAGGAGCATTCACCATTGTTGCAGAGTTGGATTGCACATTCTGTATAGGCCAGTGGGATGCATTGATGGTATTTACTATGTTGGCAGTTTGATTTGTCCACTTTACTTAGGTTCTGATGTTCTAAGAGTTTGTGTCTCGTGGGTTTTTGACTGTGAAAATGGTTATTTTGGAGTTTGGTTGAGCTGTAATTGTCAGTTTGATTATAGATTCCTCTTGGTTATATTACAAAGGATATTGCAGGAGCCTGTATTAATTGACAGTAGTATAGTTCATGACTACATTTGGGATCCAGGTGGATTGATTGGTTTATTTTTCAGCCATTGCTTGAGGACAAGCAATATTTGGGAGGGGAGGACTTGTCATGTCCCCTTACCAAATAATTAAAAATAATAAACTTTGCTAAGGCAAGCAGGCTCCAAAAAAGTGAAGTTTTTACAAAAGGGGCTAATCTTTGGAAACTAATGGACTCATAAATAAAATTATTATTAAATTATATTTTATTAACCCCTCTTTTACGTGAGTTAGGGTTATGCCCTCTTTTAAGGGGTTTTGGAGGCATTTTGGGCTGATTCCAGAACTTGATTTTTGCTCATTTCTTTGTTATTCTTCAGAGGCTGCCAAACGTATGGAGAAGAAGACCCAAGAATAGGATTTTTTAGGTTTCTAGGAATCCTAAGGATGGGATTTTGAAGCCATTCCATGTGCATGCTCATGCAGAGTTTGCCTTTGTGCTGAATAGTGCAGATTCATGGTTTTTCAGGTGTATTTTTGTAAGAGTTTGTTGTTTCCGATTGAGTATTTCATATCAGTTTGGGTTGATGCCATATTTCAGACTTTTAGATATTAAAATAGAGCTAAATAGATTTATTTGGTAATTATTATACTTCTGTGATAGATTATTAGTGTTTTTGTGGTGTTTCCGAGCTATTCTATGTTGTTTTCAGGAGTCCGATGAGCATTGTTTTTATCCTCCATTTGGGAGCTGTTGTGTAAATTTTATACAGATCTGAAAATGTCATTTTTTAGGTTTTAATTCTGCTAAAATTTCTATAAAAATGTCCACTTTCAGATTTACTAATAATATGTGAAGCTGTGAAGTTTTTGGCACTATTTTCGGCATACCCGATTTGGGGTTTATTGAGAAATTGGTGGATCTTTGAAAGATTGGTCATTTGATCTTAAATATCTGATTAGAGGCTTGAAATATCATATAAAATCAGAAAAGGTACAATTCAATCACATTCTATTTTCATTTTACAATGCCATCTTGGGTGATGCTAAAACTTGCAGTGTTGGCTAGTATAAAGTTGCCAACTGCCAAATCTCTCTCACCTTTCATCATGGGATTGAACTATCTACTCTGTTAGCTCTAGGTAGCTGGGTAAACCCTATCCTCAACCTATTAAACAAATATTTTTAGACCACTATTAAGTCTATCTCTCTAATGACTTGTCGAATGTCTTTCGTTGCATGGAAATGATCACCAATTGAACCATTGATAATTACAAAAATCTTGCACCCTCTAAAAAAGACATATTCCATTTACATCATTTCTTAACGAAACCAAATTTTATCATAACTTTGTGCAAGAAATCCCTTTGAAGCCTATCATAAGCTTTCATCATAGTCAAGTTAATGAAACATGAGAGAAGGGAATTTTTTTTAATGGAATGCAATACTTCATGAAAAACTAATGCACCATCCATAGTTTCTCTTCCAAAAATAAACCCCCTTCTATTTAGAAACAATAAAAGGGGGAATATACCTTCAATTTTCTCATCCTAAGATAGAATGCCATTTAAATCCCCAGGCACAATAAATTTATCATCTTCAATGCTAGAAATAGCCTAAGAATAGGAATCCAAAAGTTCTATCTTATCATCACATGTAGAAGTAGGGCCATATATATTGAGCACTGTGAATGACATACCAAAATTAGTAACAACTACTTGCTACTAGTTAGGAAAAGACTGAATATATAGCAATGCAAGATTTATGGTTCCAAAGAATACATGGACCACCCGAAGCACGTGCAACATGAACATGAAATGAGTTCCACTTAGTCAACTTTGCAATAATAGAAGAATATAATTATTGAGACAATTTTGTTTTTGGAAGAAAAATTACATCAGCACCACCCACATCAAGTTAGATTAGAGTGCAGATCTTTTTTTTGACATTTCAGGAAAGGTCCCTCATTCTTTTAAGGAGTGCCTCTTGCACTCCTTTTCCTTTTTCTATCTATCAATTTTTATCTAGAGTAGCTTGAATACCAAGGTCAATTTTCTCCTTAATCTTTTAAGCATTAGGTTTGCTTTGTTGTCTCTTACAAGTAGACACTTGAATTGAATTAGGCATGGGAGTTTGATTTGGAGAATAGCTTTGCAAAGGATCAAAATTCTTCTTAGAGTCCTTATTCACAAAATATGACTTACTAATAGGCACCTTATGCACAACCAAGTCAGAATTAGTTAAATCCTTATAGAAATTATCAACTATTATAGGACTGTAATGAATAAAAGGAAACATTATTGGGGTTACATGGATTAGTAAATATCACTATTCCCTTAAATAATAATGAACACTATTGTATACACATAGCCAAAACTAAACAAAATTGTTGTTTCAAATGTTGTTATAGGGACACTAGCTAAATAGCCTAATATTTGCACAACAAAAAGTAGGTAAAGTAAGACAAACCTTTCATTGATGAGAAAAATAAGAAATCTAAGGAGGAGATGGCTTTAGTGCAACCAATTATATTACCAAGTACAAGATCAATTACATTACAAGACAAGAAAAATATGAAAAAGAGTTGAAGAGACCAGGTAATATTAGATGAAGCTATCATACTTTCAATCTATGATCATACGAAATTGGATTCTGATGCTATGATAAATTATGGAGAATTATGAAGGGGAAAGATGCAAAAGAGAAAGATAGGAAGTGAAGTACAAACAAGTATTATTAGATGTAAAGGACATCTTATTACAAATTGTTCTAGATTCACTAGCCAATGAAAAACCTCCAATGATTGATCAATTAAGTTTACTTCAAAAATAGGTAAATGCACTTGATGTTGATGTTAATGAAAATTTGATACAATTAGAAGAGAAAAGAATAGAGAAAAAGATTATGGAGAAACTAAATGAGTCCATTACTGCTCAACAAGTTGAACTTGGTGGTATTACAACCGAGCTAGAAAATATTCTTAAGGAGATAATCCACCTACTCCAATAGTTATGTGATGTACTACATTTGACACAATATATTTTAAAGAAAGTTGAAAAAATATTGATGAGGATTTAAAGAATAGTTTTTCTAAGTTAACTGAGGTACCTAAGTTAATCCAAGTTGATTTAAGTAAAGACATGGACAAGATGAGAAGACAAAGTCTTGAATTTCAAGCACTCTTGATACCTTACTTGGAACTCATACAAAAGAATGTTAATAAGGTTAGATAACTTATTCTTACTCCTAAAATGTCTATTAGTTAACATGTGATTGAATTTTGAATGGAGATACAACCACAACACTTGGCATTGGATGGCCACTTGGTAAATATTAAGTCTATCTCTCTAATATTTGTAGACCACTATTTTGTTTGATAGAGGATTTTCAAAGTACTGATTTCTTTAATGGAGTTCCTAATAAATCTCATGGTTCTCTTTTAGGTGACCAATTGCTAGGAGGTCCATGAATATTGCCTGATAAAGTCTACTACCAATCAATATTGTATCAAAAATTCAAACCAATTAGGTATTGAATTAAACTTGATAAACAAATGATAGAGAAGGAAAACTTTAAACATGAACAAGATCATAAATCATATGATGATGACATATTGAAAATGATTAACTTATGCTTAAACAATGATAAAGTTTATTGTTAATCAATATTCTATCAAAGTTTTTAATAGATTAGGTATTGAATTTAATTTCATACGTGCACATATCTAATTTAATGTCATACATGAACAAAAATGAACAAACATATCATATCATATGTCGTATATGAACAAACGTATCATATATTAACCAATAATGTCATAAGTCGAATAATGTCATACATCAAATATAGAATGTCATATACATAAAATGTGTATCGAATATGTCCTCTGATGCCTATATATATACATGTCTAGATCAACTACATCTTTTCCTTCCCACGAGGGGAAGGAAACAAGTCCCTTGATGTCCTTTTCCATCATGTGGAGGGAGATGGTGGAGATGACGGGGCCCTCCTAACACACTCACTCGACCTCTTGTTGAGGCTCTTCTCCAGCTCCAACTGATACAAAGAAAGTAGATATGAATCAATATTTATTATATGTTGAAATCAAATATATGTACACACAAAATAAATTATTTTCTTACTACCAACAAATAGTCACTTTGTAAGTTCACCTCAAATGCTCATGGATGATTAGGCGTGACGAGACCCTACAAAATTCAATAAATATAATCACTTATAAATACACATATCACCAACAAAAATATTGTACCCAAGTCAATATCACCAAAGTCACCTTATACCCACCAATTCCAACCCAAGTTTTGGTTGTGGGTCCAAGATATTTAGAGCATGTGAAATTTGATCTAACAACTTATTTTTGGGTTTAGAGAGAAAATACATGTCATAAATGGTAAGATAAGGTCCAATAAACACTTATAGATAAGGGTAACCTTGAGTTTTTAAAGAAAATGAATCAATATAGGACTTAAATAATAATTTGAAGGTCCAATGAGTGTTAGGATAGTGTGAAATCAATGTAGGAACCCATAATGTATATTAAAATGGGGCTAAAATTAATACCAAATAAGTGTTCTTACTTTTTCAAATGATACATGTAGTCCCCACTTTATTGGAAGCATGTGTCCACCTCATGCACACAATAAAGTAGAAGAAAAAAAGAGAAAGAGGTAAATATTTTGGGAAAAATACAAGGAGATAAAATATCACCAAGGTAAAGGACAAAAGCTCCCAAACCAAGAATATTAACTATTACATTCATTTGCAAGGATACATAAAAGAACAACAAAATCATAAAGCTTAATAAGATTCCAAGTCAACTAGTTGAAGAGACCTCACTCAAGAAAATGTCTCAATCTCAAGCATTGTGTTGAAAAAGCTATAGAAAAAGCTCAAGTGGTCACTTGAGAAAAGAAAGAGCGAAAATAAAAGATAAGAAAATACTCAATGATTTATCCCACTAGCATAGCTATAAGAGTATGAAAAGAAGAAAGAAGGGCCATGAATCCAAAAGTCTAGTAAATTATCTTATCCAAGTTTATTTTTTATGAGAGGAGGAGGAGGACAAGAATGAAAGAATGTAGAATTTTGTTATGCTATTTCCATTCATCCCAAAGAAATAGTGAAGGAGAGTTGATGGTGTTTATTCCAAAAACTATAGTTTCTTTGAATCCTAAGGATATGCCTAGTTCTATTATCAAGTTCAACATTTGACTTTGGCCTATGAATAATATTAGTTTAAAACACAAATTCTCCTGCACTTATGACTCTACTAGACCAAGGTGAGTATATCTAATCACCAATTATATCTTTAAACTTGACTATTATTTATAGAAAACATATAACTTCCATCTTGTAGGTCCTACTCCTAGTTGCAATCAACTTGGAATACAACTAATCTTCTATTCCTATCTTTACTTTTAATTTCATTACCTCCTATTCTTTGTCCTCATACCTTTATTTGATTTTCCTACTTCTTCTCTACTTCTAACTTCAATATGTGCTCCTAGTTCTTCTTTATCTAATTCTTTCACTGCCACTTCTACCTTCACTCCTAGTTTTTGAATTAAAAGTAGCCAAAACTAGGGGGCTGACCCTTTAACAACAAACTGACCTACTATCAATAGATAACCATTAAACAAAACCACCCCTTGCCACTTAGTAAAACAAAAACAAAGTTTCGATCCATAATTAAAAGAGTATCAGTAGGCGTAACATACATACTACTTGTGTAAAAATCATAAAAGCTATAGTAATATATAAACAAAGGTTAACATTAAAAATTTTGAGATTAACTATTATAAACAACAACTAAAACAAAGAAAATTATTCCATACCTCCATCAGTGGCTGTGAGCTAGCCATAGCTACGACCACTCCACTATCAACAAACTGTCGTAGATGAGGAGGTGTGTCTGACATCATGAGTTGCATGTGATATAATACACGTTACATCTAACATGAAATGTAAAATAAATATAATCAAATGAATTAAATTAAAATGAAACACCTGTACCCGTGTGAAGCTCGTATGATGTCTATGCTCCAAGTCTATGGTAAAGGTTGAGGGTCCTCTGGAGAATTGATGCACATGCATAATTTTTTTGTCAATCCTTAATATGATTAGATAATAAATATATGTATTAATTAAAATGATTCAATTGATACATACCTCAAGACTCATGGAAGGGACAAAAAATGGGCCTAGAAGATCGCTGCTAGGCCCAACAACACTCTGACCCTGAATTTTGAACAATGTCAATAGATGCTAATTAATTAATCATTCACTATACATATGAAATGTGATCAAAATAGTAAATTATAATTGTAATTTACCTATGTGTCAATGCCAAATGTGTCGTTCAGGAATTGATCGGTGGCAAGCCCATCATCTGCACCATCTCCAACATGAGTGCCAAATGTGTATAAGGATTCGCATGAAGTGCACATGTGACCACGACGCACAAAAGGCTCCCACTCAACTAATGGGCTTGTGGAATGGATGAAGGTCTATGTCAAAGCATTAATGGTCCCTAGAGTGCTGGCCTCTATATTTTCCTTCACAACTGAAGGAATAGTCACATGCTCGCACTGTGGCTTGACCATAGGTGCCCTAACTACATTAGGTCATGACGTGCTCTTGAACTCTCAAATGATGACCCCCCACCTCTACCCTGGGAGTCTAATATATCAAAATAATTGGGGATCTCCCCAAGGACAAACTCACAATATAATTTCTTCAAAAAAAAATGAGGACCTCGTGATTGTTGCAAGGAGGGGCATCAAAAACCATCCACCATCTATCCCAAAAATTATTTCTAATAGCATCGTGTATGCACCAATGGATGGGGAATTGTTTAGTACCCTCTCTAACAATATTTTTCTCACCAAGTTTTCTAAATAATGCACATGTACTACCTTTTGGTAATTCTTTTTTTTTAACATCTTCATATGAAAATTTATTTGCATAAAATCTTTTTTGTTCATCCCTCTTAACTCGCCAAATATCTAACTGACCACTAACTAAGCCTATCTGGGTGTTAATGGATTTGAGGGATGATGCCAATTGAGCCCTCATTGGATTGGTTTATCTAGATTCTTTCAACCGAGCAATGAGTCTTTCTAATTCAATTTTGCCTCTCACTATTTCATTTATTATATTTTTTTGTGTGCTTGGCGGAGGTCTTGCAATTGGTTCAGGTTGTGGAATTTGTTGTTCTTCTTGAGGAGGGTTTTGGTTTTGAGGTTCTTGAGGGTTTTGACGTTCTTGTGGATTTTTTGGTTGATTATGGACATTTCCTAATAAAAAATCAATTGAAATCCAAATAAATAAATAAATCTAAATGAAATTTGTAAAAACCGTACAAAACAATATAAAAAAACCTACAAAACAATATGCAAAACATATCAAACAATGCAAAGTTAGGTCTGTATCACTTACGGCATCGTCGTGGGTGTGCTTGTGGTCTTGGATTTCGATGATGAGGAGGCATTTTGGCAAATGGTGGTGAAAATTCTATGTTTCTAGCTTGCGTACGCATTGCTCGCTATAGGAGTAGAAGAAAATGCTGATGAAAATGATGGGTTGTGGGTCTGCAACCCATCATATACACTTTTTTTTTTTTGTTAATAGCATGTATGCGCTATAGCATGCATGCCCTATAGCGTGCATGCCCTATAGCATATGTGCGCTATTTAAAATAGAAAAAACTACTTGTCACCTTTTTGGCACCACAAGTCAGTGCATTGACCCTTCAAGATGTTGATGTTCTGATTTCAAAACACCATTAATGCATAATTCCTTTAATGATTCATCCATCTCCAATGTTCCAATATCTTGAATAACACATTTAAATTGCAAATTTAGTTTCTCTTTGCATTCATTTTCCCTATGACCATGCTGATTGCAATTGTACCACTTTTCATTGAATGTACCTTTCCCATTTCTCCAATATTTGTTTGATGTATGGCCTATCTTACCATAGTGACAACAAGTAGGTCTTTGATTCTTTTGAGCTTCTTGCTTGAATGACTCACCTTCTTCTATATATCCAATTTCTAATTTTCCCTTTTGTCTGTAATGGATTTCTCCTTTAATTGATTCATGTCTACTTGAGATTTCATCATCCTCCCATTGGTTTTCCTTTCAATGTTTAGATCGTTCTATAATATTTTATTCTCTGATCTTAGATTCATGATTTCTTCATTTTAATTAGTGAGCTAATCAATGAAGTTTGTGTACTAAAGGGATAGGTGCTAAATTTTATTGTTCTTTCCTTCTATCTCTTCTTTTATCTTGTTTTTCTTTTACATGACTTCGTACAATTTTACTGACTGGATTTCTTGCTCTCTTCTCAGTTTTCTTACTTCTTCTTAAAAAGTACTATTCTTTTCAAATAGTTCTTTTATTGCTTCATCAGCTTTATCTAAATTTCTTGAATGGATGTCTTTAATTCTTTCTTCAATGTAGAGTTGTTCATTCATCCAGATTGCAAGATCTTTTCTTCTTTTCAGGGATTCAAAGAGTTCCTCTTTTTTTTTTCCTTAATTTGTCCAATAACCAACTCCGAATCTAGCTTCTAATTATCAATATCCTTATCAAGTTTAAATATCTCCATAGCCTTTGATCTTTTCTCAAGAAGTTAAACTTCTTTCCTAAGAACCACAAAGCTTTGATACCAATTATTGGAAATATTATGATAGGTTAAGTTACTGAGAGGGGAGGGCTGAATTAGTAACCAATAAAACTTAATCCTTAATTAACAATTAATCCTTTATGAGTATTCTCATCTAATTGCATGCATAGAAACTATAAACATTAAACCATTCATAACACTTTTACACACAATTTGGTGACCTAGAAACCTTCCAAATAGAAAGTAAAACTAGGGTGGTGATGATATCCACAAGTGTTAGTACTATAGTATAAAGTTGGCTTGTTAAGGCTTACAATGATCACTTTTGATGATCTGCCCTCTTAAGAGCAATAAGGACTGCTAGGTCCACCTTGCAAAATGATTTATAAACGTACAATGAAGTATGCACTTGATAAAAAGATTTACATAAGACTGTTAAGTCTACCTTGTGAAAGGATTTCACTAATCCACTTGTTAGGATGAAATAGTAGTTGATTTTGATCTGTAACTTGTTTTACTAAGCAAGATTCTTTTGAGTATAGTAATCACCTTGTTGTGATAGATAAATCTTTGCTACTCCTTGTACTATTGTAGCCTTTATAATTTTCTCTTCTACTCTTTTCTTCTTATTACATTACTTCTATATCATACATTGGATGTCATACAATATGTTACATATAGACCAATCCAGTTTACAAATTACAATGTCGGCCACAATTCAAGTTTACACAAAAACCACAAAGTTGGCCCAACTGTAGGAACTTGGGTTTTGAACACTGGCTTAGTGAGGTTTTGATACTTGACATCCACTGTCAATTCTTTGTATCATCATGCAATTGGCAAACATAGAAGGTTGGTCCATACTAATCACTTCCAAGTACTCTTGAATTTGGTCTACATGTACCTATGAGAGAGTTTGTGGCTAAATATATTAAGCGTTTGGAAAGGATCCCTACTACATCTAGACCTAATGCTAAAAACTAGAAAGGATTCTTCCTAGGATCCATGCCTCTAGACATATCTTTCCAAATGAGGTAAAATATACATGTTGATTTAGCGGTTGCCCAAAGATTAGCTATTGAATTAGAGGATGACTTGATAATAGTAGGGAAATAGAGGAGAGATGTGCTAAAATCTAGTTTGAAATCTTCTACAAATACAAACCCTATGGTTCAAAGACTACTAAATGATGTCAATACTATAAAACATCAACAACCTAGGTTGAATGTTTATCCAAATCAGTTCCAAAATAAACCTAGAAGAGGTGATTTTCCTAGACAACATAACAAAGGTGCTAATAAGTTGTCTAGACCAAATAGAAGTCAAATAGAAGCACCACCTGGGAAAGAAGTAATGTGCTCATTCCTTTTCACCATAAACCATGATGAGGGAACATGTATTTCTTAGTCAAGATATTTCGAAATGGTGCAAACTAAAGGCCAACATGGCATTGTCACTAAACTAGAGTTTGGACTGAATGCTACACCCACTTCAACAACCTTGTTCTTAGAATAAAATTTAGATTTTGACAACAAGGGATTTTTTTTTCTTGCTAAAAATTATCTCTCATGTTCTATATTGACAATAAACTAGAGGACACCAAATCCTACTCCCAAGTCAAAGCCAATGTTGTCAGGCGACAAAGAGAAATACTCACCTAAATTTGTCAAAAATCCTCCCAAAGGTGTTGAGAATTTTTCTACTTCTCAAAAGGATGTTTTAAGTTCTTTCCATTATTATTCTTTTGATATGGTTTAGTTTTGTAAATCTTTTACTATTACTATATCTACTACTGATTATTTGCAATCTAATCTCAAAGAATTAGATTAGCTAGTGGAATTCATTAAAGGTGAATCTAATGATGATTTCCAACTCATAGGAGAAGCCTCTAGTTCTCTTAAATCCCTCCCCTCTAGTGAAAATTTAGATATAAGTAATTCTATGGTTTTGGAAGTAGAGAAACATGATCATAATCCTAATCCATTCTACATATCATTACTGATAAATGGTAGAAAACTTATCAATTCCATCATTGACTCTAGTTCTTCTAAAAATATAATGACATCCTTTATTGCTAAGGCCCTAGGACTCACCCTCACCAAAAACTATGAAAAATTATATGCTATGGATGGTAAGAAGGTGCCCTTGATAGGACAAGTAAAGGATGCAGAAGTGGTTCTAGCAACTTACCTTGATAAAAGATTGAAGCTCACTATTCTGGTTGTACATATACCAGTGAGTTATGGAATGTTCTTGAGTTGCACTTTTTTGTGAAGACATGGGTGGAGAGATCAAATTAGACTAGTCTAAATTAATGATTCCTATGGGTAATAAAAAGATCAACCTTACACCTGAGGTGAAAAACAAATACACAGTATTCCCATTAGATGATCCCAAGCCTTATATTCTACATGAAGAATGTGAATTTGGAAATTATTTTATCCAATCTTATGATGAATTAAAACCCTTAGAAGAGGATGAGATGTGGAGTATGGAATTTGATGGAAGTTATTCCAGTTCTAGTTCAAGAGTAAGGGTGGTGTTAATTTTCCTAAAATTAGACACATCCACTAATTCATTCAAGTTGGATTTTTCTAATACTAATAATATGGCTAAATATGAGGCTCTTCTCCTAAGGTTGCATGAAGCAAGGTTAAAAGGGATAAATTTGTTCATAGTAAAAGGAGATGTTGAACTAATTGTAAAACAAGGGGTCTCCATACCATGAAAAATGATCAATTGAAGTAGTATCAAAATTTGATTTGGGATAATATTGAGTTCATTGAGGCATTCAATATCAAAGCCATACCTAGAAGCAAGAATTCCTGAGTAGATTCCTTGGTTGCATTGGCCTCATTGCTTCCTCCTCATTGAAAGTTTGGTGAAAAGCAATACCAAATTGAAATGATATATAGACCTAATGTACCTCACAATGTGATTTACCTAGAAGGTCTTTGATGATGACAAGAAAATAAAATAGTTCATGTCCTCCATCAAAAGTCTTGCTAATTCTTATTTTGAAGGTTCTGCTCAAACATTTTATGAAGGTCAATCAAATACACTAGATGAATAGGATATAGTTAAGTTGAAAGGAAACAAGATTGCCCATGGCTTAGTCTCCCTTGAAAACATGTTCTCATGAAAGAGTGAGAGTTTTATACCCAGAAAAGGGCCAAACCCTAAAGTGAGCAAGGAGTATGATAAAATTAATGTTGGAAATTATGATGATCCAAAATCATTATCTATTGGGAAGACATGTTCCCCAGAAGAGACATCCAAGATCAAGTCATTGTTAACTGATTTTAAGGATGTTTCACTTGGAGTTATGATGATTTGAAGAATTTTAGAAATGGAGAATATAGACATCACATTCCATTGAAGCCTGAGGCCACTTCTTACATATAGAAATTGAGAAGTTACAACCCTAAGGTATCTAAAGCCATATTAAAGGAGGTTGAGAAGATGCTCAAGGAAAGAATTATATACCCCATCCATTACTCTACATGGCTAGCCAATATAGTCCAAGTATAGAAGAAAAACTTAGAGACTAGGATTTGCAAAGACTTTCTTAGCTTAAATCAAGCTAGCCTTAAAGACAACTATGCACTTCCTATAATGGATCACCTACTCCAGAAAGTGGTGGGTGCACAAATGATGTCAATGCTTGATGAATTTTTAGGATCAACACAAAACTACATTCATAACTCCTTGGGGCACCTTTGCCTACCATAAAATTCATTTTGGTCTCTAGTTCCACCTTCCAGAGAGTGATGAATTCCTCTTTTAAAGAATTTAGAGATAAAATTATCATGATCTATCTTGATGACTTGAATGTGTTCTCTAGAAAGAGAGAAGATCATTTGAAAGATCTATTTATTGTATTGCAAAGGTGTAAGGAACATGAGATATCTTTGAACCCTAAAATGTCCATTTTTTGTTGAAGAAAGAAAATTGTTGGGGCACACCTTGTTAAATAAAGGAATCCATATAGATCCTAAGAGGATCAAAGCTATACAACAATTGACTCTTTCAATCAACAAAAGTGGCATGAAGTCCTTTTTCAAAAAAGTCAACTTTGTCAAAGCTTTTGTGCTAGAAATTGTTGAGCTTGTCAAGGAAATAATAAAGATGATGAGTGAGAAAGAAGTGTTTAGATGGAATGGAGACAAAAAGGTGTTTGAAGAGATTAAAAAGTCTATTTCTCTTTCTCCTACTCTAGTAACTCCTGATTTTAAAAAGAATTTCATTATCTACTATTATGCATCTGAGCATATGATGTTGAGTATCCTAACACAGAGGAATACTCAAGGTACTAAGTCACCTATTTCATTCATGAGAATACCTTTTAAAAAGCATGAATTGAAATACCCCCTCATTGAAAAGCGAGCCTTTTCAATTGTGAAAGATGTTAACCATTTTAGGTATTATATCCTACATTCTCATTCAACTGTTTACATCCCCGAAACTTCTATAAAAAGTGTCCTAACTTAGAAAGGTATAGGATTGAACAAGAGGGCTACATGGGTTACTAAATTACAAGAATATGATATCAATATAAAAGCAACCAACTTTTTCAACTAGATAAAAGCCTTCTTAATCTATAGGCTTGCTTCTCTTGGATTCAGATCGGTTTTATTTTTTCTCTCCCTTACTATTAACCTTTTTCTTACAATTGTGAGATGCCTTCTTGTTTAGTCTTTCACCCCATTTTTATTATTATTATTTTTCTAACATTAGGATGTATGCAATCCCTTCCTCTTGGTCTCTTTTATTTGGTGAGTCTTTGCTAAATCTGCAACTTACATTATTTTACATCTCTTGCTCTCTCATCCTAATGACAAATGTTGATGACAAAGATACTTACACAATCTAATCTAGAAACTTAGTATCATAGCAACCAACTTGGTTAGAGAAAAATGTTTGTGTAAGTTGATTTCTAAGAATAATAGCCCAGTGAATGGAAAAGTAGAGATGCCTCAAGAATTATTGGTAAACCTCACATATTCATGGTTTTCTAAAGTATCCTATTATCTAACTTGTGGGGTCTTCCCAGAAGGGATGACACCAAGGGAGAAAAGGAATTTGAGACTAAAAGTTGCTAAATATGTAATTGTTCAAGGGATTTTGTACAAGAGGGGAATTGATGGGACTTATCTACAGTGTGTGGATGAAGCTTAATAGGAAAAGCTACTTAAAACCTTCCATGAGGAAATATGTACAGGTCATTTTTCCTCTTCTATCATAGCCTATAAAATTTTGAGAAACTATTGCTACTAGCCTAGTATGTTTTGGGATGCTTATTTGTATGTCAAAGATTGAGAAATGTAAGCTATTTTCAGGTAAGCCCTAGCTAACCACACTACCTCTTAGACCAGTAGTCATTGATGAACCTTTTAAACAATGGGGTATTAATTTTATTGGTCCTATAAACCTAGCTTCTAGTGTAGGACACATATATATCCTCACTGCAATTGATTATTTCACTAAGTGGGTAGAGGCTATTCCAACCAAGAAGGAAAACACTCAAGTCACATGTGAATTCCTCATGAATCATATTTTAGTAAGGTTTGGGGTACCTATGAAAATTGTTGTTGACAATGCTTCTTATTTCTCATCTAATGAAATCACTATGTTTTGTTATGACAATGGAATCACTCTAACACATGCATTAGATTATTTTCCAGAGTGGAATGGCCAAATTAAAATGAATAACATAAACATGATTTCAATCATGAAGAAATTGGTAAGTGACAATGGCAAATACTAGCACTAGAAGCCATATGAGGCACTTTGGGTTGATAGGACTTCTCCAAAAAGAGCTATAGGTATGTCTCCATTTGAGCTGGTTTATAGAATTGATGCTCAAGTTTCATTACCTCTTAAACTTGGGGCCACCAAGTTATGAACAATCATAGAGGATTCCTATTTTTAGTCATCCTTGGAGAAGATAATCATGTACTTAACAAATTTGGAAGAAGAGAGAAATTTGATGCTTGATAGAATCATGAAACATCAGATAAGGGTGAAAGAAATATTTGATTAAAATGCAAGACTAAGGAAGTTCATGCCTGGTAATGAAGTCCTATTATGGGATAAATGGAATGAGAAGAAAGGGAGTCACAATAAGTTTGAATCATTATGGAAGGGTCCTTTCAAAGTGCTTGAATCAATTGGACCAAATTCTATGAGATTTTCCTACATGGATGTTGAGCTATATACCTATAATGGATAGGATCTAAAATTGTTCAAATTTTGATCATTAATAGTGCTTTTTGTATATATTAAGTCTAGGTTCCTACTTTATTTTTATTTATTTATTTATTTTTTTGTTCTTCATTTTTTTTTGTTGCTTTAGGTCTGCCAATCAAAGTTTCTAAGTTCTCTATTTTTCAAGTGAAAACTAGTCCCCAAGAAAAGCCAATGTTAGTTTGAGATTTTTCAGAGTCGTCATTTTTCTTCTTTTCAGTTCACTCTTACTTTCATTATTTACTTTTAAACTATTAGTTCTACCTTTCCCTTGTTTTTTGTCTTGTAAATCATCAATTATTGGTGAACCTCATCCTATTTATATTATTTTCCTCTAAGCCTATTGTTGACCAAGTCTTTCCATTAGAAAGCCTTCACCAGGAGTGATTATCCTAAAACCATATTACAAAAAAGTTCAAAAGTTTCTTGGTATAAAATGTAAACTTCTTGTACCCCTTGAAGCTTCTGTACTCTTTGTACCAAGTTTAATAGCACAAAGCTACCTTGAACCACTTGTACCAATTGAACTAGTTCACAAGTTCAATGCTTCCTCCAATTCTCAAAGACAAGGTTTCTTGGTGGGCTCAATCAACATGTCGTGGATACACATGTGTGAAGGACATGCAACATTTGGATGCCTCTTCAAATCTAGTAGGATCATGGATGATGTCATGATTTAGGGTAAGTGCAAGTAATTAATAGTTGAAGTAAGGTTATCGTAAATAGTCATGTTGGAACCTTGATTTAGGAGTGTGGAAATAAGGATTTCGCACATGCAAAAGGTAGTAATCATTTGAATTACTTCTTTCCTATTTAATGTTAGTCATTAATTTATCCTATCACCCTACCCTTGCGACATGAAAAAATTAATTCTATCCTCCACATAATTAATGACTAGTCGCTATTTTTGAGATGTATATGAAGAAGGCTTTACTTTTAAAAAAGCATAAAATTTCTTCTATTGTTCAAAATAATCTATCACAGGAAAATTGGAGAGTGCAACCCTTCTTCCATATCTGTAATGGTCATCACTTTTTAGATTGTGTAAAAGACTTGCAAAACCTTTTTCCACTGAAGTATTGGATACTAACCTCCTCATGGCCTCCACTTTTTCACCAGCCTACCCTTTTCTAGAGATAATTCAAGAGCGCATTCACATTTATGATGTATCTAGGGGGAATATATTGAAGAAATATGGAAGTGTTTTTCTGAGTGTCAATAGAGAAACCATATCTACATTATTTTGCCTAGAAGTGCATCAATTTGCTGACCTAACCCTTGCATTGTTTGTGACTAGACTTTTAGAGGAAGAAAATGCCCATAGGAACACCATAGAAAAGAGCTAGACTAACTCTTTCTACAAAGGTGGTTTCAGGTTACCAAAAACCTTGAAGAAAAACCAAATGACCATTCAGGTCCAAGATATAATGGTTTTACTACATAGAATGTGTGGGTCTCCTGATACCTCTATCTTTGAAGAGTGGATGTATTTTTATATTCAAATTGTGTTATAAGGCTCACAATTTCTAGACTAGGTAGAATTAATGGCTAGCTCTTTAAGAAATCAACTGAAGGGTGCTCTAAATTTGAAAAAGAACTTTTTTATGTCGTCTTATTTGATGTATATGCTAGCTATCACTCAAGATTTACAAAATTTTCCCCATGAACCCTATACTAGGAAATTATCATATATAATTATTGTCCCATGTTTTAGAAGGATAGATCTTTGGAAGACTTCAGAAGGTTTCATGACATCTCTTTTGGTAATTTTTGTTTTGAATTGAAAAGCCCCTTGCACCATAGATTATCCCCTAAGCCTAAAAAGATCATTTAATCTTTCAGTAGCCTATACATTCAATTCCCTAAATTCACTTATATGAGGATAGGGGGTTTTGATGAAGAGCCTAAATGCCTTCCTAGGTTCATTCTTGATTGCTTTGTCCTAGTAGAGGCAACTTGACAATTAATTGTTGTGATAAACAAATTCTTGGTTGAAGAAGGTTGTGATATTTTTTTTCCACTTAAGTTAGGAAAATTGACATGTGGAAGGATGGAAGATGCAACATGTATAAGATCTGACTAAGTTAAGCTTGGTTTTGGCTTCCACCAGGCAAAACCAGACTTTAACAACAAAAGAATTATTCAAAATCTGTTTGACACTCATGCAAATATTGTAGATGTCCCTAAGGTGAAATATTTTTGGGAGGATTATTCAGATGAGTTGGACGTGAGAAGATGAGAGTCATCAAGGTTAAATGTTGCTCAAGTCCAACTATTTCAATTAAAACTAGGTATAGATATCACAGATATAGAAGAAGATAGAGCTGATACCCCAACCCCTGAAGAAATTGAACCCATAATTTCTAACATGGTTGTTATATATTGGAACTCTAAAGAAGAGGATAATATTCTTGGAAGAATAGAAAATGTGATAAAAAAAGATGAAGTCTTGGTTGAGAATGAAAAAGGACACACATACTAGTGACTAGATTGACCCTATTTCTAATGTTGATCTTACAATTCCCAATTGCATAAGGTCACCAAGGGTTTATAAGAAGAAGATCCATAATCTACCTCTTGTACATAAATCCTATTCTAAAAAGAAAGAGAAGATGTTAGTACTAGGCAATTCAGGTAGACGATGAACTATATAAAGACTTATGAGGCAAACTTATCGATAATAGCCAAAGATTCTAGATGATAGTGGGTTCATCTCCTCTAAGGATAGAAGTCATAAATACCCCTAAAAAAGGTATTGAATTAAAAAAGGATGCTACTACTAATTGGCTTGTAGCTTTAGTAAACAAGAAGAGCAGTTTAGTTCTTATTTCTTTTCTTGTTGACAACATTCTAAGAAAATATACCAACAAGGCCCTAAATTCTAATAGGACTAAAAGCGCAACCAAAATAAATTTTAATAGTGCAATGAGGAGGAGTATATCTAAAATGGCCACCTATAATAAAAAAGAGTGAACTAATGAATTGGATCTAAACTATTGGAAATATTCAAGATGATGCTAAGTTACTAAGAGGGGAGGGTGAATCAGTAATTTCTAAAACTTCAACAATTTCAACTCTTATTCCAAAAATCCAATTAGCATTTAATCCATCACATATAATTTGATCTAATTGCATGCATAAGAAACTGAAAACATGAAAGCATCCATAACACTTTGACACAAAGATTTGGTGACCTAGAAACCTTCCAAATAGAAAATAAAACTAGGGTGGGGATGATACCCACAAGATTTAGTACTATAGTATAAAGTTAGCTTGTTAAAGCTTACATTGATCACTTCTAATGATCTTCCCTATTAGGAGAAATAAGGGCTGTTAGGTCCACCTTGTGAAATGATTTACAAATATAAAATGAAGTATGCACTTGGTAAAGAGATTTACAAAAGACTGTTAGGTCTACCTCATGAAAGGATTTGACTGATCCACCTATTAGGATGAAATAGTATTTGATCTCTAATCTACAACTTGGTTTGTTAAATGATATTCCTTTAAATACAAATCACCTTGATATGATAGATATGACTTTCTAATCCTTATACTATTGTAGCCTTTGCAATTCACTCTTTTTGCTCTTCTCTAGTTATATTTATTTATATTACATTCACATTCACATATTTTTTCATACTTGGATATTATACAATACATTACATATATAGCAATCCAATTATACAAATTAAAAGGTTGACCACAATACAAATTTACACAAATATAAAAAAATTCAGCCCAAATGAAGACACTCGGGTTCTAAAGACTGACTCTATGAAGTTCTAATACTCAACATCATCATGCACTTAGTAGACATAGAAGTTTAGTCCATACTAATCAATTCCAAATAGTCTTGAACTTGGTCTGCACTCGTGACTCAGTAGATACTATGAAACTTGTCATATAAATTTAATCACTTGTTTACCATGGAAAGACTTGGTAAACACTATCACCTTGAGCTCAGTATAAACTAAATCACTTGGTTAACACTAAGTAGCTTAGTTAACACTGGAATCACATCACATACATTATGAAATCGGTGAATATTGCGTAGCTCAATTTGCACTAGTAAAATTGACATACACTGAGATCCATGGTTTGCACTGTTGATCTTCACTATAATTGTGACTTCTTGGTAACCCTTGGGATTTGTCCAAAAGACTCGGTAGCAACTGTAGAACTTGGAAACAAGTGAAATACTTGGCAAACACTAATAGTTGTACAATAAGCTTGGTAGCTATATACAATCTGAATAACTACATTTCACTAATAACAAACTTGATTGATATGTCAAAAATCTCCCCCTTGGGCATTAGTAACAAAAACACTTATCAGACAAAACTAAATTTAGAAAAAGGTTTCCTGAATACCTTATATCCATCACCTTGTGATACTAGCTTAGTAAAGTATATTGGTTTTGAAATTTTTCAAAATTGATTTTGTAAGATATATACCTATACATGGTAAAGTTCTTTTATACAATATACTATACATCTTCTTGCTATATACAACATATCTTTCTATACATAACTTCTCCCTCATTTTTTTTACAACTTATTACATTTTCTCCCCCATAACATATGTCTTTCTTGCCCTTTTTTGACATTAATATCGAAGATTTATTCTATTTACATAGTAATTCCAAAATGAGATTAAAAAAATTGAATGTACCTTAAGAATGATTGACAAAGTTTTGTCCCAATTGTCTTGCAGGACCTTACATGTGTATCATAATATGTACTTCTATTGACAATTGTATCATATGGTTCGCTATGGAGAAGTTATTTTCATGGATGAGAGTTTTTGAATATCAATATGTTTCTACAATGCATCCACATTGGAAAGAATCATTTTATGTATATGTATCAATGTAGATCTGATCCTTGCTTCTTTTCTGAGAAATTCTACTTGCATATCTAACAAAAATCTTATCTTTTGGAAATGTGTAGAGCTTGAACTAGGGTCAAGTTGCAACTGTTGAGCACTTGACTTTAGATCTTCATCTATTTTGGATAATTGTCCTTTATTTCCTTGGTAAACTCAGAAACATCACATAGCTTTCCAAAAAGTGACGACACATCTTTACAAGATACTTCTAAATTACCTAAAATTGTAGAAAGTTCTCCTTGATCAATAACTATTTGTTGAGAAATGTGCTCCAACACTTTATTATCAAACTTCTTTTCTACCTTCTACACTAGCTTATCCTGTCCATTAATATCTTCATTAAACTTTTGTACTACATCTGCTAGTTGATACAAATTTGGTTAGGAAGAATCAACCTCAATTCCTATGGCCTTTGCCAAAATATTCTTTGCATCTTCAATTATTTTAAATTCCTTATCTCTTTCCTCTCTTAGTCTTTTTTGTTTAGCCTTCTTCTAGAGGAGTTCACCAAATGAATGCATTTGGTCTGGAGTGAGCTTAGAAATGTCCTAATTTGGGATTACAATTTCCTCATCTAAATCTATTTCTTCCCCCATCTCTTTTCCTTTACTCAAATTATTTTTGCTTGGTTGAACCTTGGGCTCAATTGTCCTTACATTTATTACTTGTGTATCTGGAATAGAAATAATAGTAGACATGTTAGCACTTGCTATGAAAATTGATACTACACTTATAGAAGGAATATTAATAGAAATAATTGAAGAATCCAAAATTAATGTAGACAAAAATTTTGTACTCAGAACTAAAGTAGCCAACTTAGTTGAAGAAGGAAGAGTTTGCAGCTCGGTAGATGAAGTGGAGGTCACTTTAGTCAATGATGTGTTGAGAAATGAGTGATTGGACATTTGAGTTGGAAATGGTGGTCACAATCAAACTTGGTGGGGCTTTCTCCATGTTTGATTTTGTCACTGGTTTGCTTGGAGAATGAGGAAGTGAGGCAATGATTTCTATATCTATCTTAAATGAATCAATTTCCTCATCATCTTACTTTTCTTCCTTGGTAACCTCTTGTCCTTGTTCCTCATCATCTTCTTCGTTATCAAAATGAGTTACTTTTTCAACATTTTATTCTTCATCTTTCTCCTTATCTTCGTCATCATCATCATAATATTTAACATCAACTAGAAAATCATTTGGTTTATTTAACAGATAGATATTCTTCCAAGTTTTTGTTGCATTCCTTACAACATGTTCAATATCTTTCATCAAAATTAGATAGGTATTAAATTTCAGAGTCAACTTTTCTTCATTTTTCTTCGGTGACTTTTTCACCTCTACATCTAATATGCTTGGTATTAGCTATCTCAAGGTTTTCCCATATATGTCTTTCAAAATTTGCATGAAAAATTCCCATCTTGGCTTTGATCTTTTCCAAAAAATCATTTGGAATCTGTAAAGCAAGCTAGTCTACTGAGCATTTCCATTTTCCCATCTTATCTAACACTAGATCTTCAATCTATTTCTACTCTACTATTCTAATTTCATACTTTAAAGATTTAAATTATGTTATGTCAGCTCTTTCTTCCAAATCTTTCAATCTATCTTGGAAGGTGGGTGGAGGTTTTTTGAATACAATGTCTCCTCCTTCCTTATCAGATTTCTTCCTAGAAGATCTTCTTGTGAATATTGTAGTGGATGGCTTTTGTGGCTTGGTGATAATCACCTTTCCCTTCTTCCTTAATGGCTCTTCTTCCTCATATTTTTCATTATCCTCTACTTCCTCATCCTCACCTCTTCTCTTAGGTAATAAAAGGGTTGAACGGGTTTTCAATTTAGCTATCCTTTTCTTTCCTTTGCTTACCACCTAAGGGAGCTTTATTTCAAGTTCAATCCTAGCTTTTGCTTCATCATATGTGCCAAAATATGTTTCCTTATGATCAATTGGCTCATTCACAAGTGCTTCAATAATGTCTTTGGTTTCATCAATGTTAACCTCATAACCAAGAGGTTTCATCCATACTATCCTAGGCTTAACTACCTAAATGTACACTTTGTTATTATCCACCATGACACATAGATCATCCTTATAATCTTCGACAAGTTTCTTGGGGATTCAATACCTATTTTTCATTTTCTCCTTGAAAACATTAAAATAGTTTTCCATAATACTATTGTAATTCTCACCCACTTCAGCAATATACTTATTTATTTGATATAGTAGAGGCACATCTTTTCTCCACTCAATAGAGCCTTTTGAAGAGAAGAATTTTTGTACATAAACGAATAGACAGGTTAATAGGGAACCAAATTTACATGGTTTATTCTTTGATGTCCTTATGCTTTCCATATTTTTGTTGAACTATCTCAACAAAAGCTTGGTAAGATCAAAAGATAAGTTGTTCTTTACTACCTTGTATGCCAAATCCACAACTTCACTTGACACACTATTCAACCTACTAGAGCTATAAATCTTATGCACAATGATGTGAATACCAAACTTCAACTCCATATCTGAAACTTTACTAATTTTTATTCCTATTTCATCCCATTCTACTAGGGTTTTATTTTCAAGTTTAGCCTAACCTAGGGTTTTTGTCATTTTGGCTTTGGTTAGCATTGGGAGACCATTGATTCGATGAATCATCTTCTTTGTGATCAACATTGGTTGCTCCAACCAAAACTGCCCATTGTGCACCAGACTAAGGATAAACCTAATCCATTAAACTTGAAATTCATGGGGCATGTGAGGGATGTGCATTAACCCTTTGGATTCTAGGTGTTGGTGCTTAGGTTTCAAAACTCCATTCACACATAGCTTATCCAGGGAATCATTCATTTGCAATGTACTAATCTCTTGAATAACACATTTTAAATGAGTGCAAATATCATTGATCAAAAGTACCTTTGGAGGGATTTGTAACTGCACTCCACTTGGATCTAGGGTTTCTATGACTGTAGGAGTGAGCCTGAAATCTGGTACCTTTTAATCCACATGAACCAACATGTCAAATCCTTGCTTAGCCTTTCTGCTATTAGATGCCATCTTCACTCTGTAGGGTTTTGAGAAAATTTGAAAAATTTCATTGAAAATTTTCTCAAATCACTTGGAATCTCTAAAGATCACACTTTCACAATAGCATTTGAAATTTCACAATAAGAAATGACTACAATTCTATGCCTTTTGTTAAAAATTTTCCATAAATGCTCAGTATAAAAGGTAGGTTGACTAAAATCATATTTGACAAACTGTCAACCACTACACTTGAATTGAACACTTGGCAAAGTCTTTGTAACTCGATAACCATGTGCATATACATTACTCCTAACATCACTCAGTAAAGTTTATAAGCCAACCTTACTTGGTATAGAAGATAACTTAGTAGACATTTGTACTTAGTGATCCCTTTGTATCCTAAATATAGATTTAGATCATTTTTTTCTTTCAATTTGGAACTATTTTGGATGTCTTCTTTCATAGAATAGCTCCACTTTATCCTTTGAGAACTTAAGTAGAAGTGGTAGAGTCACTTAATTCTTGAGTGACATGATCTCCATTGATTGGACTTATATCCTTGGTAGACTTTGGAACCCATTTCTATCTCATCTATTTTCAGATGTTATCTACTTTTTCCTTCTTTTCATCTTCAATTCTAGAAGTATTCATGTAGTTCTTAGCAAGATGACCAATTTTTGTACAAATGAAACATATTTTGATAGTATCTCTTTTCCTCAAATGATGCTTTACACAATTTATTCCAATGTGTCCAAATTCTCTACAATAATGACATTTGCACTAGGTTTTGTAGTCCTAACCAAATGTTGCTTTCATAATTTTCTCTGCTAGATTCAATATCCTGGTTTTCCATTCTGATGACTTGTGTCCATGTTTCTTACATTTGTGACATTTTCCTTCAAATTTTGGTTTCTCCTTGCATTCATTAGCCTTATGACCATGTTGATTGCAATTGTAGCACTTTCCATTGAATTTTTCTTTTCCATTGCTCAGACATTTATTCGATGTATGACCTATCTTACCACAGTGATTGCAAGTATGTCTTTGGTTCTTTTTAGCTCCTTGCTTGGATGATTCTCCTTCTTCTATATATCAAATTCTTGTTTTTCCTTTTTGTCTATAGATATTTTTCTCCTTCAATTGATTCATGTCTACATGGGATTTCATCATTCTTTCATTAATTTGCCTCTCAGAGTTTAGATCATTTTGTAATCTTTCATTGATTTTCCTTTTAGAATTTAGATCATTTCTTATTCTTTCATTTTCAAATCTTAGGCTCATGACTTCCTCATTTTTATTGGAGAGTTGATCAATAAAGTCTGCTTGCTAAAGGGATTGGTTCTAGATTTAATTGTTCCTTTCATCTATCTCTTCTTTTATCTTGTTCTTCTACTCCTTGACCTCATGTAACCTTACTGACATAATTTATTGTTCTCTTCTTAGTTTTCTTACATCTTCTTGTAGGGAACCATTCTTTTCTAGGAGTTCTTTGATTGCTTCATTGGCTTCATCTAAATTGCTTGAATGAAGATCTTCAATTCTTTCTTCAATTTAGAGGTGATCATTCATTTGAATTGCAATTTCATTTCTTCTTTTTAGGGATTGAGAGAGTTGTTCATTTTCTTTCTTGAGTTGGGCAATGGCCATTTCCAAATCTACCTTCTCATTGTCAATAGCTTTGTCAAGTATGAATATCTCCATGTCCTAGATCTTTTCTAAAGCTCTTAAACTTTCTCTTGAGAACCACAATCCACTGATACAAATTGTTGGAAATATTCAAGACTATGCTAAATTACTAAGAGGGGAGGGCTAAATTAGTAACTTCTAAAACTTCAACAATTTCAACTCTTAATCCAACAATCTAATTAGAATTTAATCCATCACATATAATCTGATCTAATTACATGCATAAGAAACTAAAAATATGAAAGAATTCATAACACTTTGACACAAAGATTTGGTGACCCAGAAACCTTCCAAATAGAAAGTAAAACTAGGGTGGGGATGATACTCACAAGCTTTAGTATTGTAGTATAAAGTTAGCTTGTTAAAGCTTGCATTGATCACTTATGATGATTTTCCCTGTTAGGAGCAATAAGGAATGCTAGGACCACCTTGTGAAAGGATTTACAAACATACAATGATGTATGCACTCAGTAAAGAGATTTACAAAAGACTGTTAGGTCTACCTTGTGAAAAGATTTGACTGATCCACCTGTTAGGATGAAATAGTAGCTAATCTTTGATCTGCAAGTTGGTTTGTTGAATAAGATTCCTTTAAGTACAAATTTCCTTGATGTGATAGATATGAATTTGTTGCTCCTTATACTATTGTAGCCTTTACAATTCACTCTTTCTACTCTTCTTTGATTATATTCACTTACATTACATTCACATTTACATTTCTTTTCATACTTGGATATGATACAATACATTACATATATATAAAAACCAATTATACAAGTTACAAGGTCGGCCATAATACAAGTTTACACAAATATAACAAAGTTGGCCCAAATGAAGACACTTGGGTTCTGAAGACTAACTCTGCAAAGTTCTGATACTCTGAATCCATTGTCAATGCTTGGCATTGTCATGCACTTGATAGACATAGAAGCTTGGTCCATACTAATCACTCCCAAGTAGTCTTGAACTTAGTCTACACTGGTGACTCAGTAGATACTGTGAAACCCATTATATAAACTAAATCATTTATTTACCATGGCAAGACTTAGTAAACACTATCACCTCAAGCTTAGTATAAACTGAGTCATTTGGTTAACACTAAGTAGCTCGGATAACATTGGACTTGCATCACATACATTGTGAACTAGGTGAACACTGCAAAACTCGGTTCTAACTAGTAAACTTAGCATACACTAAGATGCACGGTTTACACTATTGATCTTCACTGTAACTATGACTACTCAGTAACCACTGGGATTTTTCCAAAGGAGTCGATAGCAACTGTATAACTTGAAAACAATTGAAATACTTGGCAAACACTAAAATTTGTACAATAAGCTCAGTAGCTATATATAATTTGAATATGTGTATGTCACTAATAACAAACTTGACTAATATGTCAACACTAAACAATTTTGAAATCATATGCATAGATTTGTAGGTGATAAATTATGAAACAAAGGAACACTGGATGGAAGCATCCACCAAACAAATTGTGCTACAATTCCAGAAAGATGGGACTAAAAAGAGGAAACTAAAAGCTAAGGTAAATGCAATGGCTAAATACATAAATTTAGTGAAAGGTCAGAGTTTGGTTCCAAGTGATCAAAAATGGCTTACCTTTGACTCTAGTGCCCTTGAAAACCAACAATTGCTAGGTCACTTAAAAAAGGGAAAGATGATGATGGAAACTATGTTTAGTTGGATTGGCCTAGTAAAAAATTAGGTTGCTAAACTCATGTGAAATATGCATGAAATCATTTCTCTAGCCCAGGCTTTACTTGATGAATCTCACATTTAGTCAGCAATTTGGAAGGGTGAAGTCAAAAAATTCTCAGCTACGGTAACTCAATTGGTAGAGGTAGAAGATTATGAGCCAGAAAAGTTTCTAAGGGAAAACCTGCTATAGAACATGGATGTGTGGTTGACTTAAGTTTTAAGAAAGAACATAGTCTAGAGGGTATCTAATTATAGTTTTTCTACTTCTAGGATGCAAGTACATGAAAAGTAATTCAAAAAATTGCTTGAAAATATAAATAGGGACTTCCAATGCATCGGCTCAACCTTTTCCACTCCTCTTAAAGAAGGAGGTTTCAATATAGAGATCATGATCAAAGAATATAAGGAGTGCATGAAGTTAGTGAAAGATAAAATTGTCTCACATTGTTTGATTCCTCCAAGGTAGGTAAGAGAGAGGTAATGTCAAGCATGTGCACTCTGTGACTTCCTAATTATTTGGATACTGTAAATAAGATGAGACTCGATAGAAACATCTAGAAAAATTGATTGTAGAACATCAAAAGCTTGAATACAACTTCCATGACCAAATTAATGAATGCAATCAGGACATGAAAGCTTGCACATGGATAGGGTGATCTTGAAGATGAGGAGGAAGAAGAGCTACTTGACCAATTAGCAAATGATTAATTATATCTTTCAAATGCTTTTAAGACATTTGGTTTCTATTTCTAAAATTTAACTTCTAGGTCTGTGTACCCTTAAGTTGGTTTTCATAACTAATTTTAACTGTTTGAGAATCAAGTTTTGAGGGAGATTCTTAGACAACTTTCCATTTAAGTCTAAAACTTAGCAGCATTAGGGGTTCACAGTTTTTGATCTATATCAAACTATGAACTTAGATTATATTTCTAGTTTTATGCAAATAGTTTTTGATTTCTAGTAATGTTTTAGAACCAAAATGATTTTTGAATGAATGAAATATCTTATAGTGTGTTTGATGATTTAATACTTTGAATCATACTTATTTGGTTTATGTTTAAACCAGAACTGAGTGGTAAGATATTTGTGTTATTGGATTGTTGATATATGTTACTTCAATAGTTTAGCATTATTTTATTCATTTTAAAATTCATATGTTGAAGAGGAAATCTATGTACTTCATTTTAGTGGAATGTGTTTCTAATTTACTTTCAATTGTTGATTATTTGATTGCCATCTATCTAGAATAGATGAGAACCTTATCACTATCTAGTTAAAAGCTATTCCATTGTTTAAATGTTGCATACTGAATATCAATAAGGGAGCTAGACCTTAGGAAAATTTAGAGAGGAACTAGCAATTAAAAGTTCTTCAACTGTTGGGGATTATTTTTGTCTTGGGATTGGGCATAAAGAGTATTCAAAGTTTAACTTAGTAAAAAAAGACATCTATTTACCAACAAGTAACTAGTTGCAATTGGTGCTTTTTCCCAAATTGGGTTTCCACATTAGATTTTGGTGTCACTTATTTTAATACTATTTATTTTATGTGTATGCAACTAATTTAAACATGGTTAATAACATATAATAACTTAAGATTTTTATGCTAAGCATTTATCGAGTTACAATTATTATTTCAGGGTTACCAAGTTACAACATATCATTATTATTAACTGAGTGCCTGTGTGTTTGCTAGGAAACAATATTTTAGTTTGTGTACTTTTTCGACATCTAAGGGATCTAAGATTTATTTTAGTGGTAACTAATTCACTCCTCCCTTCTTAGTTACTCCTCTTATATTTGCAACAATTGGTATTAGAGCTTCTCGGTGCTTGCAGGGAAGGTTTCAAGGACCTAACCTAAAGATCAGGATGTCTTACAGAAGAGAAATTTCTAAGTTAAAAAATTTAGAAAATTTAGGTTTAAAATATTTGGAAAATTCTTAAAAGGCTCCTACTGGAACATTGATTGTGGAACAGATTGTTGATAAGAAAAATCATAACATTATGATGATTGACATTGCATCAGGTCTTAACTATGTTGAATTTAATGAGGTCAAAGGTTGTGCTATTGCTCATGACATGTGGACCAAATTAAAAAATATCTATCGAGGTGATGATAATCTAAAAAGAGCTAATCCAAAAAGCTTCAGAGGTCAGTTTCATCAGATGAAGATGAGAGAGGATTGAAACATTGCATAATATGTTGAGAGAATTCAAGCTAGTGTCAGTACTATTAAAGCCACTGTAGGAACAATTGAAGATGTGAGAATGGTAAGAAAGGTACTTAGACCCCATCTTCCTAACTATATAATTAGAGTGTCTAATATTCAAGAGATGTGATCCAAATAACAAGATAAATTTGGATGCTCTAGTTGGAAGATTGACTCAATTTGAACTAGATAACTATGATAATTATACTCCTAGTTCTATCAATCTTGACTCTACATTTGAAACCAAGTTATCACTCAAGAAGAAAGCTAAAAGGTCTAAAGGAAAACAATCTGAAAGTGAAGACAAAAATAGTTTTGACAGTGATCTTAAAGCCATAATCGAAGCATTACTTGAAAGAAGGTATCGTAAAGGAAAGGAAAGTACAAAGGTAAAATTCCTTTGATCTCTTTCTCTTGTGAAGAAGTTGGATACATTATTGCAAGATGTCCAAATAGAGAAGAAAAATACAAAAAGAAGCACAAGAAGTAAAAAAGAAAGAAGTATTTCAAGAACTTCAAGGACTACAAGGAAAAAGGTTAGAAATCTTGTTTTATGGCTAAAGACTCAGCTAGTAGTGAAGATGATGAAATGTTCTATATTGTTGTAAAAGATGAATCTAATGATGAAGGAGATAAAATGGCACTTATCTCTCCTGGTAGCAAAAATGATACATGGATTGTTGATAATGGTTCTTCATGTCATATGACTGGTGAAGAAACAAAGTTTTAACATATGGAACATTATGATGGTGGAAGTGTGAGATTTGGAAATAATGAACCATGTTTCATAAAGGGAAAAGGTTGTATCTCACCAACCAATGAACTTAGATGTGATAATGCTTATTGGGTTAAAGTACTAAAACATAATCTACTAAGTGTGGCATATTTTAATAACATTGGATTCAAGGTAGAATTCATGAATGGGAAGGCCAAGCTGCTGGATGGAAAAGGAAATCTAGTTGGGTCCAATAAACAAAACAAAGGTAATCTATTCTACCTAGATCTTAGTGAATGTTCATGTTTTATTGATCAAGTAGAAGAAAACTGGTTATGGCATAAAAATTTATGTCATGTGATCTTTGATAATCCTATCAAGATAAGCAAGAAGAAAATAGTGAGAGGTATTCCTATTTTGAGGAAACCTGATATGGGCCTATGCAAAAATTGTCAAATTGGGAAGATGCACAAGACAAGTTTCAAGAGAAAGAATTATTATTCTGAATAATTCTTGGAGTTGGTTCAAACACACTTATGTGGACCTATTAGAATAGAGAGCTACAATGGAGATAAGTAATTTATTCCTTTTGTTGATGATTATTCTAGAATGATGATGTAATGTATCTAAAAGAGAAGTTAAAAGATTTTCAAAAGTTTAAGTGATATCTGGAAAGAGTAGAGAAGGAAACTAGAAAGAAGCTAAAGTTTTTGAGGTTAGATAGAGGTGGTGAATTCATCTCTAATGAATTTAATGAATTATGTACTGAAAATGGAATCAAAAGACAAGTATCAACCCCTAGTAAACCACAACAAAATGGTATAGTTGAAAGAAGGAAAAGATCCATCATGGATTGTACAACAACTTGTATAATAGAAAAGAGTGTTACAATCAAACACTGGATGGAGGAAATCAATATTGTAGTGCATACCTTGAACAAAGTATAGCTAAAGAAAGACTCAAATAAAACCTTTTGAACTATGGTATGGCTAGAAACCTAATTTAAGTTACTTGAAAGTATTTGGTAGAAAATGTTATATTCTGACAGAGACTAGGAAAGGTAAATTTGATGTCAAAGGTGATGAAGATAAATTCCTAGGATACTCTAGTAGAAGAAAAGTGTATAAATATTTTAATTTATCCACTCATAAGATCATAGAACATGAATAGGTTAGAACTAATGAGTTTGCAGAAAAGAGTGAAGAAGAGAGTAGCAAAGAACTAGAGAATTACATAAGGTTTATTTACCTTGAACTTGATACATTACCAAATCTAATTGGAAGTGAGGAGACTTCACCTCCTAAGTCCCCAAAATATCCAAAAGCACCTGAGTTGAAACTAGTAGGACCCAAGTCATAGTATGAAGGACTCAAGTTACAATCAGAGGCTACCGAGTTATAGCTAGATAAAATTGAGTCTGAAGGACCTGAGCTTAATATAAAAGTTCATGGTGACACTAGTGGAAAATGATCTAAATCCAAAGTAACTTTGTCAACAAGATATGTTAGAAGGCACCATGCACTTGATCAAATCATTGGAGACAAGTCATATGGAACAATGACAAGAAACAAATTGAAAGGTACATGTTTTCTTACTGAATTTGAGCCTAGATCAATTAAAGATGCTTTAGATAATGAAAGTTAGATTAAAGAAATGAATGAAGAGATAAAACATATAGAAATGAATAAGAACTAGACTCTTGTTACCCAAGAATAAGAATGTAATTGGCACAAGGTGGGTTTTCATAAATAAGCTGAATGAAGATGGAGAAGTTTCTAGAAGCAACACAAGGCTAGTATGAAAAGGTTATTCTCAAGAAAAAGGTATTGATTATGGTGAAAATTTTGTTCTTGTTGCAAGATTAGAAAGTGTTAGAACTTTATTTTCTTATGTTGCACATAGAGGATTTAAAATTTATCAAATGGATGTGAAATCTACATTATTGAAGAGGAAGTTTACATAGATCAACTAGAAGGTTGTAGATCCTAGCAAAAAGGATATGGTTTGTAAATTGCACAAAGTGTTGTATGCTCTCAAGAAAGCTCCTAAAACTTGGTATGAAAGACTTCATAACTATTTGATGAAGATTGGTTTTCAAAGAACAGATGATAACAGAGGCCTGTATATCAAAGAAGGACCAAACAAGAAAATTGTATTGGCATAAATCTTTGTGGATGACACATTATTTACTAGGAATGATGACTTGTGGGAAGCTTTTTCAGAAGAAATAAGTAAATAATTTGAGATGCCCATGTTTGGAGAGATAAAAATCATTATTGGATTATAGATTCAAAATAAGAAAGATGGTATCTACATTACTCAATCCAAATATATCAAGGAGATACTAAAGAAGTTTGGAATGAAAAATTCAAGACTAGTTGGTGTAGACACCTAAAAATCCTTTAGAAAATAAAGTATTTTTATTTTCTGAAAAATTCCTGATGACATCATCATTTATTAATTAATTAATTATTTAATTAATTAATTAATTAATTTTTATGCCATTAAATCCTTTTATCTTAATTAAAAATATTTAATTAAGGAATCCCTCCCAAAAATGTTTAAATCTTATTTAAACATTATTTCCTTATTTATTAATTATTTAATTAATAAATTGACCAAAAATCCTAAAATAAATAAAAAATTTATTTTTTTCCCAAAAGTTGGCCAATTTCCTTATGACCAATAACCTCTTCCAAAATCTTCTAATCCTTCTTTAATTTTGATTAAAGGCTAATCCCATCATTTCCTACCCCTAATCCCAACTCAAAATATTTAATTAAGATTAAATATTAATCCTCATGTTTATTAAAAAAGTTTTAATAAATATCTCCTCAACCCAAACCCTTGAAATAAATAAAACTTTATTTATTTCCTAAAAATCTAATTTATCCTCACCCTAAGAAGTTCTAGACTCTTCTAGAAAGTCTTCATCCTCATCCTAGGAAATTCTAGACTATTCTAGAAAGTCTTTTCCTCATCCAAAATCTAGACTCTTCTAGAAGATGTCTTTAAACCTAATCCTAATCCCCTCCTAACCTTGTCACATTCCCTAAACATGGGTTAAAACTTACTAACCCAAGCCAAAGTTAACAAATATCTCTTCCTTCACCCACCCTCATTAAATGCCATCCACTTGCCTATCCTTAAGCTAATCCTAAACCATCCTAATCCATCCTCTAATCATTTGCACAAGCCTAAACAAGCTTAGAACCTTCCTAATCAAGTCCAAGTCGAATTTGCTCTCATCACCCTCAAAATATCTCAACCATAAAACTTTATGAAGTCCACTAGGTCATAAATGACTCTTACAAGCCCTTTTATTGCTCTTACAAGTCATTATGAGGGTCTTTATGAAGATTTTATCTCTTGAGCCTCCTTTGTTGACTCATCCTTCCCCTTTCCTCCATCCTCTCACCATGTGACATGTGTCACTCCTTGATTGGTTGTAAGGAAGCACAATCCATGTGCTCTCCTCTCATGCAATCTAAGCCCTCCATGAGCTTTTTCCCATCCTTGCATCTTAGCCCTCAATCCCTCAAGCCTCTTGCCTATAAATTGGATCCTTCCCCTTTGCAAAATAACACAATCCATGAAGTAAAGTTATAATGCTATTTTGAGAGCCAAATCCATACTAAAGCCATCTATCCACACCAAAAATCCACAATCATCCATTGAAGCCTTTGGAAGCATATTGAGCATACATCCTATCCATTTAGATAAAGCCACTCAACAAGAGAGCTTCTCATTGAGAGAGCCCATTAATGGCTCATATTTTCAATTGAGAGCTCATCTTAGTCTATCTTGAAGTTTATGAATTTTGTTTAGTTTGTAGAAGCTTTATTTAAATTTGGTTTCTATTAGCATACTAACATTGCTCATATACATTTTGGCACGCCCGGTGGGACCCCACATGGGTCATCTTCATTAGCTTTTTTAGTCAAGTTTTGTATGTTATTTGCTGATTTTGGCTAATTTTTCTTGTTTTTGTGATTGGTAGGATTGTATAAATTGATTTTGTAGGTCCACATGAGCATGAAGAAGACAAAGGAACTCATAGTCTATCTCATAGTATTTGCAGATTTTTCAAGCTTATAGGTGGACAAAGCACTTGGAATTCTTCTTCCTCTTCTTGTCTATATTCTTCTTATTCCATCTACTTCTTCTTCTTCTTCTTGTGGGAGATCTTGGCCATTTTTTTTTTTTAAGGAAGCAAAATCATACACACTTCTTTTTAGTGCTTAAAATGAACCCCCAAATCATACTTAAATCCATTAAAAAATTAAAAATTTGCAAAAAAGAAGAAATCTTTTAACAAGTGAAACTAAACCAATCTAATCATTTGCATCCTTGCAACATCAAGATTTTAGATGCATTCATGCAAAGTTAGGAACACTTCATTTTTGGGAATTTAAAAAGAACTTCAAGTTTCCATTTCAAAAGGTTCAAAATCAACACTAAGTGCACACTAAAGTTCTTTTAAAAAAATCTCATGAAAACTAAGAGTCCTAAATGGTTGCCAAAAATTGTCCTAAAAGCTTTGTTATTTGTTCCAAAAAAATGTCTTGTTGCAAAATCTTGAATGTTTCTTAGGTTTTTCATGCATCAAAACAATCTAGGAATATCTTTGTTGGGCTTAAAATATGCAAACTAGAACACAAAATCTTGAATGAAAACCAAAGTCCAAAGAGTCATTTTCACTTTTGAGTCCAAAAACAATCTTGAATGATCTAAGGTTAAAACAAAGCACTTCAAAGTTCTTAAAACAACACTCAAAATCTCAATCTTGAATGCTCAAAGGAAAAAACTTGAATGTTTAATCACTTGTCTTTGAATGCATGTTGCTAAACACAATCTTGAATGCCTAACAATCAATGAACATTGCATGGTTTTGATGCATTTTCAATGGCGCTCGCATTTCTTATGTTGACGATCTCTCGACTTTCATTATGCTAATGACGCTGTCAAATTGGAATGAACATTGTATGCCATAATCACGAGTGTCTTCAATCATAGCTTACAAAATCTAAATCATCAATTGGAAAAGAACATTGTTTTTAAGCCCAAGATCATCCAAGTCTTCTCTCCCCTTGTCGTCTTTCGAGGCCATCTTGGGTGCATAAGATTAGGATCCAAAATCTTGTCTTAGCTTTTTAGGAGGCCTTCTTGGGGATTTCATCACCCCTTGGGACGACCTCAACTCTAGCGTTCCGACGGAGTATAAAGATCGGGAGGTGAATCCAAAGACACCTCTCTTGGAATCATGATTTTGTCACTCGGGCTAAGCCTCAAGGAACTTTATACCCTTGAGAAGTGAAAGAGGAGAAGTGGGTTACCGCTCCTCTCGGCTGTGTGACATCATTTTGGTTTCATCTATGGATTTGGGCCTCACGTACCTTGCGTATATCGAGGACTCCCTAGCTAAACCAAATTTCATCCTTGTAGAAAGCTTCCTAGGATGTTGGTGTGTTTGACGTGCTTGCTCAAAACTTTTGTCTGCTTATTGGTTCATAGCTTTTGAATGAATGTTTGCCAACTTTGGTCAAAATCCCAAAAAAGAAAAAATCTCCCAGCTCAAGGCATACTTAGCGTAGTCACTGCCTCATCAGAAAATCATCCAAGCTCCCTTGCTGCAACCAAATCTATCTAGTTCCTTGCTTTAGAACAATCTCAAATCCAAAGTCTCTCCAAATCATTCCCCCCCAGCCAGCTAGAAACCCAATCCAAAATCACACCCAAGCCTTTAGAGAGTTGTTGTCATTCTGCTAGAATTTGTTATCCAATCAATCCAACCAATCCACCAGCCTCACCAAGGTTATCCCTTTGACAGAGCTTTGTCTAGGGTAATCTAGCTTTGTCATTGGTTATCCCTCATCACCTTGAGCTAAAGGTTGGGATCCACAAGTGATCAAACTCGTGTCATGCCCATAGGATCATTAGTCTATTCTTAGGTTGACACAATCTCCACCAATCCAGCGCATAGGAAAGCAAAACTCTCACTTTTTGATAGCATACCCTTGAATTCTTCCACCCACAAGAAAGCCAAAAATCTCTAGCCAATCCTCCTTAGGTCTGTCATACAGCTTTGACTCTCCCTAGGAAATCTTTCATCAGCCAATCCAAAATCTGTGCTTAATCCAAATCCAACCATGAGCTTCCGTGTTCATCCATATGCAAGACCCCATCCCCATCAAACTCATCATCAAAGCATGAAGTACCAATCCTATCATGATGTGTTTGGTCGCATTGTCCTTGCTCCTGCCACCTCCTATTCCAATGATGATGAAAATCTTGTTGACTATGACGGGTATATTGAAAGCCTTAGAAACATTCCCCCAAGCATCCCCCAAAATCCAAGAGTTATTCCAAACTATCTAGTCATGCCATCTGATATTCCAGCTTCCCCTCCATCACCCCATCAACCAAGCTTCCAATCTTCCAACCCCATCACACTAGCTATTCCTGTCAATCCACCTCCACCTTCGACACACGAGTCTCCAAGGAATCTCCTAGAGGAAATACAAGAAAAGTTGCCTCCAACAGTCGATAAGCCATATCATCTAATCCAACCATGTGAAGTAGTCAGTGATGAAGCTTCCCCATCTATAATATCACCTCCATCTCCCATAGCTATCATCCCCATACCATCCATCAAATTGCTTAAAATCCTTCCACTTCCCGCAAGCATCAAAATCCCACCACCTATCAAATCCCTCCAAATCCTATCCACATCACCTCCAAGCATTTCCCAAATCTCTCATAATGACCCTTATGCATCCATCTTCTACGCACCCATCTCCACTACTGAATCTCCCATCTATCCATCCGCTGCCTTTGAAGAATCCATCCCTTCACCTCCTATCACACCATCCACTCCAAACCAATCCTATCAAGATCCTGCCCAAAAGCATGTTGACATCCCCCAAAGCATAAATGAAGATATCATCGTACCATGTCTTCCATCCATAGTGCAGTCACCATCTCCTCCATCTCCAAAACCTCAAGCCATATCTCCTCCACTACAAGATATCTTGTCATCCCACCAGCTACATCAAGATCCTATCCTTCCATCTCCCCCGCTCCATGCTTCCATCTTACCACCTATCAAAGCTATTCCACCATCTATAATCTACCCTCTTGGTTCACTTACATTCATCCACGGTGGCCCTCTCTCAGCAGAAGAATTAAGAACAGTATCTCCCCATTGCAATACACCTAATAAATCACTTCTACCATTTTCTGCAAGCAAAAAGTTTCCTCAGCTTGTTCAAATGCTCAATCGATGGCATTATCAAGGTCAAGGTTTAGGACCGCAAGAGAAAGGAATCAGAGAGCCTATTGTTGCACAAAAAAATCTAGGATTTCATGGTCTTGGATATGTATCCAAAGGCTCACCATCTAAAGGTGTTGGTACACCACACCCCCAAACCAAGCCTATCTCCAAGCCCACCATGCCAGCCTCCCATCACTCCTTCAAGAAATCTTATGTCATCCCCCCTCCACCATCTTTGCAACCCAAAACAACCTACCATATCCCCCCTTCATCCGCTAAATCCATTTTGGGTCCCTATGTCCCAAAATCTACCATCCTCCATCCTCCTATCAGCCATCATAAAAATCCTATTCCATCCATTTCTATGCAAGATCAACAAAGGCACATATCAAGGCACATCATCCATCATCATCCCCCTACATGCTCTTTCATATCCTCTCCATCTCACAAAGCTTCTCCTAACCATCTTCCCAAAGCTTACCACAGCAATGTGAATGCCAACTTCAAAATGCATAAAGCTAAAAATCCACATCCTAGGCAATCATACATCTATTCTAAAATACATACTCCAAAAAGGAAAAATCCAATCAAAGAATGCAAAACAATGCAAAAGCCTATGAAAAGAAAATCCAAAACCATGTGGATCCCCAAGAAAAAAGTTGAAACCCAATGCATAATGGCATCCACCATTGCTAATCCCCCATCTAGTGACTCATGTCCCCCATCTCCTAACTCCATCTTGGGTGCCTATATCCCCAAGCACGCTTCCACAAATCCTCCATCACGCCCTCATCTACCATCTATCCCCCATGTGCTCTTTTCACACCTATCCCAACATGTGCCAATGTTGCTCTTGCAAGCATCCCCATCTCATGCTCCTTTCCAGCATTTTCATCCCTCCATCTTCTACCATCAATCACATCTAATCCGATCTATTGCATAAATCACACATCCGGTGTACCAATAGCTAGCAACAAAATTGAACATTCCAACAGCCAGTGAAAAATCCCAAAAAAGCCAAAATAGCTGAAGAAAGCCAAAATCATTCCAGCTAAGTCCAAAGTCAAAAAGTCAAAAAAGAAAAGAAAAATAAAGCGTCCACTGGTAAAAACTTGGTAATTCAAGTGCCTTGGACAAGTACCATGATGAAAACATGGTAAACAAGCATCATGCGTAATCCCGCCATCCCCAACTTAGCCTATCACCCTCATGCTTTTGGTCATCTCTTGACATCCAACTCCATCTTCCAATCTATCCACCTATCCTCCATCCTCCAGCTTCCATCTCACACCATCCACTAATCTTATGCAGCTTCAGCCAATCATCTCAGCTATCATCCATCTCCCTAGCCCCTTCAACTTTTTCCATCCTAGCTTCAATCCTATCACATCCATCATAAGACCTTCTTCTGCATGTTATCTTCTGATTGGGGGCACTATATTCCTTGGAGATCTTGTCTTGTCCATCCTCCCTTGTCATTGGTATCTAGCTCTAGGCTATCCTCATGCAAACCCAATGTCATCTCTTTATATCCATCATAATCCTAGCTATCTACCATCCTACCCAGCCATCTCATCCTGATCCTCTAGCTATCCTTGGTCACAAAATCTCTCATCATCATTGGATGCATCCTGCCAAATCCATATCTTTCGCTATCACCCCACCCTTAGCTTTCGCATCTTGCACAACATTGAACCATCCCGCTATCCTATCATCCTGAGCTTTTGCCTGCTTGTAACTATCTTGGTCCGTTAGCTTGTACCATATCTTGATTAGTTCACTTGTAAATATCTTGGTCTGTCAGCTTGTACATCCTCTTTAACTTAGTACCATTGTCTCTATCCAGCGTTCATGTCAGTTCATCCTTGATCAGCATCTTGCAACCATCACACATCTTGGTTAGCTATTCCAACACATCCTTTAGCTAGATTTCCTGTCACCAAAGTGTTATCTTTCTTAGTTCAGCTTGCCAGACGCATCACTCATCCAAATCCACCAGCTTCGGTGCTCTTCGATAGGTCCTTGCAGGATATAGCTTTCCTCATGTCTGATCTTGGTCCTTTAGTGCCTTGTCCTACCCATCTCGTTGGCAAACGACTCTCTTTTGGATTTTCACTTTCTTTTGATTTGGGATCTTCCCTTTTGGGTCTTGAAGTATCTTTTCCAAGCAATCTCCTTGTTCCCTCCTCAAGGTTGCCACGATCTTCCATATCATGGTATGCTACGAATGGGGCAATTAGAGCGTAAGGTCTTGATCAAGTCTTTCGTTTGTTTTTCTTTTCTGCTTGTGGGTTCTCCAGTGTCGTTTCCACGCTGCTTCCTCTAGGATTCATGTGTGATGCTGGGGCAATCCTTGTGTGTTTGTTTTGGGTTAGTTTGTCAGTCCTCTGGATGGTTGGTGAAAAGGCCTTGATGTTCTTGGTAACCTTGGCAATTAACCAACAGTCCTATAGCAAATCTAGTGCTCAACTACATGGTGGTACTTCTCTTTGAAGTATCCCCCCGCTCAAAAAGCTTCAATGAGTTTCCTTCATCTCCATTATCCCCCATCCATATCCAGCATCCGTCTCTCCTACCCCAGCTGATGCATCAGTATCTCTTTGAATCACTCATCACTCTTAGCTTTAGGGATCCACAATCCTAGTCTTAGGGATCCACCAATCCAAATCAACCCACCAAGCCTCATCTTTCGAGATCCACAATCCTAGTCCTAGGGATCTCCAAAACCCATCTTCCGCCAATCTAACTCTTTGAAATCCTGTTGCATCAGCTTTATAATCCCCTCATCCATCTCCCTATCCTGGATTCTTTTTTATAGTGCTCCGCTCCTTCATCCTCTACAATCCCTAAGATCTTAAGCTTGCTTCCTCTTGTGCCTCTGATTCTCCCTTTATCATTCTCTCATAGTAAGAGTTTGAGATAACTAAACCTCTTCTCTTAATCCAATTTGAGTCTCCTTGCTCATCCCAGATTCTTGTATTTTTCAAGAAGCCACCAAGCCTCGCTTTCTCTCCCCGCTGCCTTCTTGAGGGGGCATCTCATAGTCCATTCTCTCCTCTTCTGCTCTAACCTTGGGCACCTTATTTTCTTATCTTTGATGTCATGCCACTTGCAGCATCACATCAAAGAGGGGCAAAATGTAGACACCTAAAAATCCTTTAGAAAATAAAGTATTTTTATTTTCTGAAAAATTCCTGATGACATCATCATTTATTAATTAATTAATTATTTAATTAATTAATTAATTAATTTTTATGCCATTAAATCCTTTTATCTTAATTAAAAATATTTAATTAAGGAATCCCTCCCAAAAATGTTTAAATCTTATTTAAACATTATTTCCTTATTTATTAATTATTTAATTAATAAATTGACCAAAAATCCTAAAATAAATAAAAAATTTATTTTTTTCCCAAAAGTTGGCCAATTTTCTTATGACCAATAACCTCTTCCAAAATCTTCTAATCCTTCTTTAATTTTGATTAAAGGCTAATCCCATCATTTCCTACCCCTAATCCCAACTCAAAATATTTAATTAAGATTAAATATTAATCCTCATGTTTATTAAAAAAGTTTTAATAAATATCTCCTCAACCCAAACCCTTGAAATAAATAAAACTTTATTTATTTCCTAAAAATCTAATTTATCCTCACCCTAAGAAGTTCTAGACTCTTCTAGAAAGTCTTCATCCTCATCCTAGGAAATTCTAGACTATTCTAGAAAGTCTTTTCCTCATCCAAAATCTAGACTCTTCTAGAAGATGTCTTTAAACCTAATCCTAATCCCCTCCTAACCTTGTCACATTCCCTAAACATGGGTTAAAACTTACTAACCCAAGCCAAAGTTAACAAATATCTCTTCCTTCACCCACCCTCATTAAATGCCATCCACTTGCCTATCCTTAAGCTAATCCTAAACCATCCTAATCCATCCTCTAATCATTTGCACAAGCCTAAACAAGCTTAGAACCTTCCTAATCAAGTCCAAGTCGAATTTGCTCTCATCACCCTCAAAATATCTCAACCATAAAACTTTATGAAGTCCACTAGGTCATAAATGACTCTTACAAGCCCTTTTATTGCTCTTACAAGTCATTATGAGGGTCTTTATGAAGATTTTATCTCTTGAGCCTCCTTTGTTGACTCATCCTTCCCCTTTCCTCCATCCTCTCACCATGTGACATGTGTCACTCCTTGATTGGTTGTAAGGAAGCACAATCCATGTGCTCTCCTCTCATGCAATCTAAGCCCTCCATGAGCTTTTTCCCATCCTTGCATCTTAGCCCTCAATCCCTCAAGCCTCTTGCCTATAAATTGGATCCTTCCCCTTTGCAAAATAACACAATCCATGAAGTAAAGTTATAATGCTATTTTGAGAGCCAAATCCATACTAAAGCCATCTATCCACACCAAAAATCCACAATCATCCATTGAAGCCTTTGGAAGCATATTGAGCATACATCCTATCCATTTAGATAAAGCCACTCAACAAGAGAGCTTCTCATTGAGAGAGCCCATTAATGGCTCATATTTTCAATTGAGAGCTCATCTTAGTCTATCTTGAAGTTTATGAATTTTGTTTAGTTTGTAGAAGCTTTATTTAAATTTGGTTTCTATTAGCATACTAACATTGCTCATATACAGTTGGAACACATAGTTTTGGTAGTGATATTGAAGCCATAATTGAAGCATTACTTGCAAGAAGGTATCCTAAAGGCAAGAAAATTACAAAGGTAAAATTCCTTTGATCTCTTTCTCTTGTGAAGAAATTGGATACATTGTTGCAAGATGTCCAAACAGAGAAGAAAAATATGAAAAGAAACACAAGTACAAAAGAAAGAAGTAATTCAAGAACCTCAAGGAATACAAGAACAAAAGGCTATAAATCTTTTTTTATGGATAAAGACTTAGATAGTAGTGAAGATGATGAAATGGTCTATATTGTTGTAAAAGATGAATCTAATAATGTAGATAAAATGGCACTTATCTCTCCTAGTAGCAAAAATGATACATGGGTTATTGATAGTGGTTCTTCACATCATATGACTGGTGAAAAAACAAATTTTTAACATATGGAACATTATGATGGTGGAAGTGTGAGATTTGGAAATAATGAACCATGTTTTATAAAGGGAAAAGGTTGTATCTCACCAATCAATGAACTTAGATGTGATAATGCTTATTGGGTTGAAGGACTAAAACATAATCTACCAAGTGTTGCATAGTATAATAACTTTGGATTCAAGGTAGAATTCATGAATGGGAAAGCCAAGCTACTGGATGGAAAAGGAAATCTAGTTGGGTTTGATAAACAAAACAAAGGTAATCTATTCTACCTAGATCTCAGTGAAAGTTCATGTTTTATTGCTCAAGTAGAAGAAAGCTGGTTATGGCATAAAAAGTTATGTCATGTGATGTTTTATAATCTTATCAAGATAAGAAAGAAAAAAATAGTGAGAGGTGTTCCTATTTTGAGGAAACTTGATATGGGCCTATGCAAAAATAGTCAAATTAGGAAGATGGCCAAGACAAGTTTCAAGAGAATGAACTATCATTCTGAATAATTCTTGGAGTTAGTTCATACACACTTATGTGGACCTATTAGAATAGAGAGCTACAATGGAGATAAGTAATTCATTCCTTTTGTTGATGATTATTCTAAAATGATGATTGTAATGTATCTAGAAGAGAAGTCAAAATATTTTCAAAAGTTTAAGTGATATCTGGCAAGACTGGAGAAGGAAATTGGAAATAAGTTGAAGTGTCTGAGGTTAGATAGAGGTGGTGAATTCATCTCTAATGAATTTAATGAATTATGTACTGAAAATAGAATCAAAAGACAAGCATCAACCACTAGTAAACCATAACAGAATGGTATTGTTGAAAGAAGGAAAAAATCCATCATGGATTGTGTAACAACTTTTATAATAGAAAAGAATGTTGTAAGTGATACCTGGATGGTATCTACATTACTCAATCCAAAATATATCAAGGAGATACTAAAGAATTTTGTAATGGAAAATTCAAGACTAGTTGGAATATATATTTCTACTAGACATAATTTTTTCAAAATTGATGATTCCAAGGAGGTAGATCAAACCACATATAGATCAATGATTGGAAAACTACAATATGTAGTGCATACAAGGCTAGATATTGCATTAATAGTTAGTATGGTGGCAAGATTCTCAGAAAATTCTAAAGAAAATCACATGATGGAAATCAAGAGAATCATGAGGTATCTAAATGGTATTGAACACTATGGATTTAATGGCCTTCACAGATGAAGATTAGGAAGGAAGTGTTGATGACAAGAAGAGCACTAATGGTGGAGCACTCTTTCTTGGTAAAATACTAGTGTCTTGGACAAGTAAGAAGCATAATTGAATTTATTAGTCTACATCAAAGGTAGAGGATGGTGTAGTAGTAGTAGTTAATTGCTCCAATGATGTTAGGTTCAAGCAACTATTGGTAGGCTGAATATAGAAATCAAGGATCTAGTGGTTATCTTATGTGATAACACCAATGTAAATTAATATATCAAAGAATCCTATGATGCATACCAAGACCAAGCACATTGCTATAAAATATCATTTTCTAAAAGAATTGTTGCAAGATAAAGAGGTAAGATTGGAATATGTGAATACTAAAGAACAAATTGTAGACATATTCACTAAGCCATTTCCTAAGGATGTATTTTTGTATCTAAGAGGTAAGTTAGGCATTATTCCCCTATCTAATGCTCACTAAAATGAAGTTTAGTGATGCATAAACTAGAGCATGTTGAAGATCAACCAGTTGATGCAGTCATGTAAAGGGTAGAATGCATATGAATTAGTACATGAGGTACATTGGAATTCATTTTATATTGTCTTTGGCATGAGATGTAAAAGAGGGAGAGTTTGTTGTCATATCCATAGAAGTTTTATAAAGAGGGAGAGTTTTTTGATGAGGCAGAATTTGTAGACATGTCAAAGAAGAAGAACTTGGTCTAATATCAAAGAGGAAGAGTTTTCTATCAGAAGAAGATGTTGAAGATAGAGTTTGCTGACAAAGGGTAAAACTAAAGGCAGGGGAAGGTCACACTAATAGAGGGAGGTCTCATATGAGAATTAAAATAAAACTAAGGATACGTTCCTTACTTTCTTTTGCTCTAAAAAAATCATTCTATTATGACATATTGTGTTGCCATCAATGTCAAAGAGGGAGATTGTTGAAAATAGTTGGTTAATTGTGTATTGCCTTGGATGTTACACAAAATGTCATATCTTTTCTAATTAGTTTATGTCAAGCTCACTCAGGTGATGAAGATAGTGTCTTGTTTCTACTAAGCATTCTAGAGTTTACCAAGTTTAGAAGATAGTGTCTACTAAGCTCACTCAGGTGACAAAGAGAAGTTCCAAAAAATTGAGTGTTAACTTAATTCACTCAATTAATAAATTTTTTTTGGATGGAACCAATGTTAACCAAGCTCACTTAGTTACCAAAGAATGTTTGTGAACATGTGTTGTTAACTGAGTTTACTTGGTTAACACAGGAAAAGTATTTCCAAGTTAGTGTCTACCTAGCAAGGTCGGCTAATGAAGGATTTTCTTATTTTGGCATATTTATTTTAATATATTTGTTTGTTGGTTCTAGCCAACTAAGGAGATGAATATTAATTATTCTAAGTTGTATTTAGGAAGAATTGACAATGTATAAGTTATAAATGTAAGGTCAAGTTGAGGATTGAATGAGTACAAGTGTATGGAAGAATAGAAGAAGCTTAGAAGATGTCAATTAGAAGGATAAGTAGAATAAACTTGAGGAGCTGCGTATATACATTTGATCAGAAAGGATCAAGTATATAAGCCAAAATTGAGATTTGTAATCAGTAATTCAATTGCATTAGAAATCAAATCATCAAGCATTGTTACTCTCGAACCATTGTAGTAGTGATCTAAATCTCTTAATAAAGTTAGCTTAATAGTTATTTGTAAATCTTCTAACAAAGTGAGATTTCTAGATTGAACTGTCTAAAGACCTCTAACAAGGCCACTCCTAATAGGGTGATTAAATCTTCTAATAGGGTCACACCTAACAGTGTGCTTTGTAACATTTAACAAGGTTGGCTCCTAATAGGGATCACTTCAAAAGAGTGAAAATTAGTAACTAGTTGCAATTGATGTTTTTTCCCAAATTGGGTTTCCACTTTAAATCTTGGTGTTACTTGAGTTCATGATATTTATTTTATGTGTATAAACCATAGTTAAGTAAGGTCAATCTTAGGAAATATCTTAATATTTGCATGTTAAGCATTTATTGAGTTACAACATATCATCTGTATTAACCAAGTGTTTATGTGTTTGCCAAGAACCACTATTTTAGTTTGTGTTCTATGTTGACATCTAAGAGATCTAGGATTTATATTAGTGGTAACTAATTCACCACTCCCCTCTTAGTAACTCCTCTTATATTTCCAACATCTTCATTAATAGGGTCCTCTATGTGATCCAAAGGAGGACTATGATGACTTCCTCTTCCATGACCTCTACCATGTCCTAAGCCACAACCACTAATAGTAGATCTAGAACTAGAGACCATATTTCTTACAACACCCAAATATAAGAACGACATCTCAGAATCCATCATAAAACATAAGGGTGTCACATATAAACATAATAAAGAGACTAGAACATGATTTTTTTGAGTTTCCAAGTTTCATTTACTAAAAGTTCTACTATTTCAAAAATTGTTGTTCAATTGTGTTGCCCAAGTTTTCTATTGATCAAATTTTGTTGTTCTAGTATTGCTAAAATTGAAACTAATGCTTAACTAATGTCACACAATATGCTAAGAGTCCCTAGTGTTGAAACTAGTGCTCTAATAGCAGATGTAACAACCCACTCAGGAGCCTAGGAGAAATTAACCCGATATGTTAGAAAGTTTCCTAAACTATTTTTCTAAAGTTTAAACAATATCAAAGTAACAATATAGGAGATATATACACAAACACAACATTAAAGATGCATTTAAAATTCATATTACATTCCTTAAGGATTCCTTCATTTTCAATCACGTGTAAGAAGTTTATGTTAATTAGTTTAAATCTCAAGTTCAATATTCATGATCATAAAGAAATAAAACATACACCATCTCTTAAGAAAATGCATAAGTAAAATAGATATAATGAAATACATCTAATGAATAAAATCCACTACACATGTTGTAGGATATGCAAGAATAGATACTAGTACACCAAAATACTAAATACATGATAACATGTGCACTTCAAATAATTGTACAATTGCATCAACAAACATCCAACATCTATTTGTCTCAAGGGGACACAAAATTTAAGAATTCACTACCTCCCATCTACATGGTTACCAAGTCAGGCTTCCACTCCCACCATGTAGGGAAGACAGTGAATGAATCACATATTGATAATAAAACCATAAAATAATCCTAGGAAAGGAATCATGATATCCAAATTAACCTCAAGGATAACACAAACTACTCATAAAGAAAATATAACCAAATTCAAAAAGATGATCAAATAATCCAACACCTCATACCAATACAAAAAACCAAGTACCATGTACAAAATGAGAATCAAAATAAAGAGATAAAATAAATGAAAGATATTCACTTCAAGTAAAAAAAATCACATATCAAAAGATTAGTAACCAACATATAACAACCATCACTAATGGAAGTAAATTGTCAACACTAAATACACAAACAGTAAATATTTCACCAATCAATACACCACTAGAGGAATATTAAAAACTATAGAGGAGACTCAGGATACATATTAAGTAGTGTCATAACATAGTCAAAGTACTTGAGTTACCCTTGACTAGTCTCTCACTAGACACCAGACCCTTAAGCATTGAGTTACCTTGAACTAGTCACTTTGGACACCAAATGCCTAATTTGACACATACCAAACAAGAATACCATCTCATGAAGATGAGAAAAAATAGATAACTCTTGCTACGTATCATCCCATTCCCATTCTTATCATGTAAAATCACTCAATGCATGTGCAAGGCAACATCACTATATTATCTTTTTAAGGTATCTCAAGGAAAGGGTTGGGCTAGATATTTTCATTACCATGTTATCACTTGTTACATAATTTACAATAGGTGTTGAAGTTGATGAAAGATCAAACCGACAACTCCCAAGAATCACCTGCATACAAACACCTGTCATAGAAAGAGAGAAGAAAAAGCTATGGAGGATGGAATTACCAGATCCATAGATGAGACATTCTTGATGAGAAAAAAGAGAAATTGATATTACAAAAAGTGAATAAATGAATTACAAAGATATCAATCCTTATAAAAGGAGATCAAAACCCTAATGGGTAAAACCTAGGTTAAATGATAACAATTAATAAAATAATTTATTATTATATGCCTAAAGTTTAGCTTAAGTAATTAGAGATAATAAGTCACTTAATAATTAAAGTAATATGATTTATTTAATAAGAAAAATACTTCATTACTCTAACATCCCCCCTTAAGATAAAATTACAAAGTAGCTAAAAACCAAGAAACTACTACTGAAAGTATATTTGGGTACTACAAACAAACCCTGATGAGGTACACAAGCACAACCAAATCTCTTAAAAGAAGAGAAATAGAAAAAACCACATGGAAAATACCATACTCCAAAAAGAGATGGAAATAATGTTGAAAGAAATATTCAAGGACTAAAGAAGCCTCCAAACTAGGGAATGTCCTAGAATATAGAAACAAAAGATTTCCATGAAGAACACCACTAAAGCATGAAGCAACAAACACTACCAAACTATTGATCTGAAGAACCTCTGCTATATAGAACATGACTAGGTAGCGAAGAGTAAGTCTAAAAAGTTGATCAAAAAAATATGGAAGGTATCTTGATGGCCTCCAAAAATAGGAATGAAAGAATGTCTATATGGTAAATGATTCATCTCACTAAAATTCATAGGTATCTAGCCATTATAATTGCCTAGTACAATGGATCAAGTACTAAATACATATCTCACTCAATCAAACCAAGAAAGAAATAGAACCAACATAACCCCTCTATAATGCTAAGAGGTAAGACATGATCACTAGAACTGAATGCAATATCTCCTATAGAAAGAAGAACAAGGAACACTGAGAGTGACAAAGAAGTACACACACATATAATGGCATGTTTTATCAACACATCATGATGATAATATTATGGAAGGAAAACTCACTTGAAAAAGGAAAAGGAAAAATATGGCCAACATGAAACCCCCAAGGAACTTTATAATTTACCATGAGTACAACAAAACACAAAGATGTGCAAGATCCATAAATGCAATAGTGTGACACATTATCTCAGTGTTTTTGCTAAAATAGTATAAAAGGACATATAGTTGATACAATATATAGCACAACCCATGATGAAAAATTTGAAGCAATAAAATTGATCTACAAACCTAAAGAAACCAAGATATCCACCAAAATGCAAAAATTCAAAACAATTAATAGAATGTTCTCAGAGATATATCTAGAAAAACAACCAGCATCACTAGAAAGAGATTGCAAATACCTTTCCAATATAAAGAATTCCCAAAACAGAGATCAGATGCTCAATATATGTCTCCTAGAGAGAAAATTAGAACTCCTCACTTTGATACCAAAAACAACCATTAAAAAAGAACCAAAATTAAAAGTAAACTAGAAGGGGCTCGAAACCATTTTTTTGGTGATATCTCATTTTTGAAAACTGGAGGTTGGACGAGCAAGTTATTGCTAAAAAACCACATGTAGGTCAAAAAAGAGCTAGAAGGGAAAAATAAAAAAAATTACTGCCATAGGTTCCATGCCAAAATTCCTCAAGGAATGTTCCCCCTAGGACCAAAAATTACTTCAGGATCTATGCCAAATTACATTGATTTCAATGCCAAATTTTTTTGACATATGTGCCAAAAAATCTTGATTTCTACACCAAAAAATCTCATTTTCTAGGCCAAAAATCTTAGTTTCCATGCTAAAAATTACAAAATCACTAGCTCATTAAATGTGTCCAATTGGGAGCAATATTTTTTTGCCTCAGATTGTAACTATTTCCAAATTGGACAAATTTTATATGAAAATAGGATTTATTGGGCATTCTGAGTTTAACGATGAAGTCTGTTTGGGCTCAAAGTGCACTACAAAATGGTGACTCCCTAGATACAATACAAAAAAAAAAAAACCTCAAAAAAATTAAACCATCTAAAGAAAAAATAAAGATCTAAAACCCAATGCCAAATCTATCATAAGCAGAATAGGGGCATGAAGATCTAGAGCTCTGATACCATGTTGAAGTTTATGAAAGATCATCCCCACACATCCCAAGAATCACCTACATGCAAACACCTATCATAGAAAGAGAGAAGAAAATGCTATGGTGGTTAGAATTACTAGATCCATAGATGAGACATTCTTGATGAGAAAAAAGACAAATTGCTATTATCAAAAGTGAATGAATGAAATACAAAGAGTTCAATCCTTATAAAAGGAGATCAAAACCCTAAGAGTTGAAACCTAGGTTACATGATAATAATTAATAAAATAATTAATTATTATATGCCCAAAGTTTAGCTTGAGTAAACTAGAGATAATAAGTGACTTAATAATTAAACTAATATGATTTAATTAATAAGAAAAATAATTTATTGCTAGATAACAATAGGTTACCCTGCTAACGACCACTTTGGGTCAAGGTATATTTTAGTGGCTAATATTCGCAAATTGGCTAATTTTAGAATTTTTTGACTATTAATTTGGTTAATAATTTAAGATTTGATACAACCTAAATCACCATAGTTTTATAAAATTTAGTTCCAAAGTATTTAAAATTGCTCAATAATTTATTTTATTAAAAATTTTAAACTCAAATATTCACCACAATATTGGTTTCATGATTAGATTTGGGTCACCTAAATATAATATATTATTGGAGAAATTATATTTAACTGACCAATAATTATCATAATTATTAGTTACTTTAGGGATATATCACCAATATTTAGTTTTCATTATTGATTTAAAGTATATATAATGATCCTTATAATATTCCACAAGGTAAAAAACTGTTCAATTTTGATTTGTAATATTCCATGGTGATTAATTAGTGTCCTATTATTATTGAGATTCCTCAATATTTTATACAAAAAAATTATGATTTGAAAATAATAGCCAATATTAATCACATTTAGAATAAAAAGTTGAGAGATTCACCAATAGAAATAATTTTATTTTTTAAATAATGAAATATTCGCCAATATTTTATATCTTCTTTTGGAGGTGGCTTTCTTAAAGTTTACCCTACTTTGGGTATTAGACCCCTATTACAAGTCACTCCCAAAGACATGTACCTAGACCACCTCCCCTAGGCACATAAACAACAATTGTTTCCCATACCACAACATACATAATGATCAAATTTGATTTCTTAATAGGCAACCCTAAAATAAGTTAGTTCTAATAACCTAAGTAAACATAAAATCTCAACCAATTAAATCTCAAAAATGTAATTTTCAATTTAGATCTCAAAGGTCATCATATCATTCAATTAGATAAACTTAGTAATAGAAACCTCAAAAGCCTCCAGTGTACATCCTAGTTGGCCAACTAAAAAAGTCATAGGAAAACTATCAAGAAAAGGTCATATAACTTCAAATAAGATCACAAGAAAAAATGTAATTTTTTAAAGCATATAATTGAATTCATTTGTTTTCAAAAGTCTACTTTGACCAAAAAAAAAAATTTAGGACTAACAATCTATTAAGTGACATGATAAAAAAGATAACCTTATAATTTGGTTCCCCTTTTTATTACACTTAAATCAATATATTTAATTTTCAATATTTTATTTGAATTTTTATAATATTTATAAATCACCATCTAAATTGTAAAATCTTATAATTTGAACATGTTTTATATTCACTATAAAATTACCCTAATATTAAAAAATATATTATAAAATAATCTGAATCAAAAGGGCAAGTGCAAGAAGTTGGGTGGTAATTCCACATAAGTCAATTTTGTGGAATGAGACCTCTTTAGAAATGGGAACCCAGTTTTTTAGAACTGGGTACACATTATGGTTTGGGCGCTCGATCCATATTTAAAAAATTGGGCACCCGACTTTTGAATATAGACCAGACACCCAAACCTTAATTTAAAAATCGGGTGCCCAATTTTTTGAAAAACATAAAACCCTTTTTTTGTGGGGTTTTTTCTCATTTTCATTGCTCATTGTTGTTTGGAGATGGGAACCCAATTTGGGCTTGGAAACAAGAGCCCATTTTTAGCTTTCTACAGCCCCTATCTATTTTTTTACTCTTCTAGGTGTTTTAATTTGTTTTATATTATTTTATTTCATTGCTTTTAGTTTTTTGCTTTACAATTTTGTCAATTTATTGCTTTTCTTTTCATGCTTAATAATTTTGTATGTAAAATTCTAGATCTCCATTGTTAATAGTTTTATATTTAGATAATTTAGATTATATTTAGATTATTGCTAATTTAAAATCTCTGCAAATTAAAATCCTCCCTTTTTTGATAATTAGATGTTCATTTAAATTTTTGTTTTGTCAATGTTCATTTAAAAATTGTTTTTAGATGTTTCGATGAATTTAATTTATATGACACATAATTAAAGTTAAAGTGATGGATGATGCAATACATGTTTAGATTGTTTAAAAATGTATTTACATTGATAGTTTAGATTTATCTTAACTATATAACTTAATTGTAAATTACTTTGTTGTACATATTAAATATTAACCAAACTTTACGGTTAGGATTTATATAAATCCTATACTTGAACCTACACTTTACACTTAAATAAATGTTAATGAAATATTTTTCTAACTCTAATATATTAAAGTATTACCCTATTTGTATCCCTAACTCAACTATATAATCCAAATCTGGAGTAACTATAATCCCTAGAATTGAACTATAATCCTAATTCAACTCTAACCATAATCTTGAACCGTAACTATTTAATTCACTTTTTGATCTTTAGTATAAATAGTTCATATTTCATTCTACTTGAACCATAACACTATTCTATCCTTAAGTCTAGTAAACATTATTCTTCAACCATAAGAGCAATTGAAGTATATAACTCTATTCTAATTTGAATGCTAACCATCTAATCCAATCTTAACTAGACCCATGGTAACAGTGACCTTAATTTATGTACATCCTAACTAAACCCTACATGATGCACTTAATAAGAAACCCTTACTTCAATCCTGCATCTAACTCTAAACCTTAAATACCTAGCTCTAGATCATAAGTTATGTTTCAAACCTTATATTCCTAACCCTACCATATAGACACTAAATTCTAAATGTAAATGTAAACCATGATGTTAGCTACCCATATCCATACCCTAACACTAAAACCTAACCAAGTTTTATGAACTCATACCCTAAAATGTTATTTCTAAAACTTAACCATGTAGCACTAATCTTTTAGTTTATGGTGATGTATGTCTGTTTGAATTGAATGTAAGTTTAATATTTTATGTAGATGTATTAAATTTATAATTTGGTAAGTGTTTACCTCTCCCAATTATTCACATATGTTCACATGTATGAATTGATAACATTATATGAAAAAATCAAATTAGCATTTATTTTAATTTTTATTATTTAAAAATAATCAATCTTTGTGTATTAAAATAAATTCTAAATGATATATCAAATAATAGATAAAAGTAATACCTTTATATATCAAATGATCGAGAGAAATGTACATGTATATATGTATATCACAACAACAACATGGTTCATAATCAATCTATTAAACTTGAAAATTTCCTCTATCACCTCGAATAGGCCCCTAGGACTTGGTAAGACAATATAGTTCAATTCCTTTAATTTTTGTAAGGTTTTGCTAATGTCACAATTTGATTTTATTTTTTATATTCTACGTTTATCATAACAATAAAATATTTCTTTTTATCTTAAATATATAATAAATATGTAACGTGAAAGTTTTACTCAAAGGTAGAATTAATTTAATTGGGGATAAGACTAATAATTGCACTTTAGGGTGCAACAGGTACACCGAACAAATATTAAAGATCAATTAGAAAAAAAAGCATTGGTGAAATTAAAATTAGAAAAAAAAAATATTGGTGTATGCTTTTGTGTACATATGTAAAACTAATAGATCAAAAAAAATTCTCTAATTAGGAAGATCTAATCATACTCTATTACCATAAATCTTAACCTTGTCAAACTCTATCACAAATATTAAATCATAATGGTAAACAAGGTACAAAGTCTTAATACTAATCATGACATATATCTAAACCATTATCCTAAGCCTAATCCTATTACAATTCATAACTTCAACCAGAAAACTAACTATATTTCTAAGTCTAATCCCAACCTAACCATAACTATAATAAAAATCTAAACCTTAAACATACAACTGAGCATAATATGTTCACTTACCTTAAAACCATAATTTTAGCTTTAAACCATATTCATGTAACTCTAATCCTAAGCCCAACTCTAATACTAACGTTAAATAAAACCCTAATCCTAAACAATCATAACCAAATCCTTAACACAACCTTAGCCCTAATTATGACATAAACCTACTCTCTTAAATTCTATTTATCATTTTTTATAAGTCATGTTTCCCTTCCAAAAAAATGTATAACAATTCAAAAATATAATTAAACAACAAATATATTTTTCAAATGTTTTATTACTATCTATAATTAAATATATTTGATATTTATATTGCAATAAATATAATTAATTCAAATCTAATTTTGATACAAATATCTACTAAATCAAAATAAAAATTTAAAACCATTACCATAAATACAAATTAATTAAAATTTAGACTTCATAATTCTATAAATATTTCTTTGTTCAAAATGTCCACCCTTTTCCATAATTTTAAAAGTGAAATTATTTCCACTCAATAATTTATGAAGTTTGATAATATAGAATTTCAAAATAATAGTTGTAGAAGGGATGAAAAATGAAAGAGTAAGGAATATTCAAGAGATGGGGAATATGAGTACTTATCTTTTAATATACTTATCTATGTTAGTCATAGGTATAAATTAACCCTTCAATTTAAATACCAAACTAGATACAAATCATAGGTAACCCTTAAATCATAGGTATAAATTAATCCTTTAATTTAATAACCAAACTAGATAGCCATAATCTTGAACCATAACATAATTCATTTCTTGACCCTAGCTGTAACTACAATATTTCACTTTACTTTTATGTAGCCCTATTCCATCCTTAGGTTTACCATAACATTATATGCATGTAGCTAGATAATATATGATTGTTTCAAACCTTATTCCTAACAAAATTATAATCAATGTTAAAATTGAAGATTTAACTCTAACCCTTAAATCCTAAATGCACTAAATTGTAACCTTAATTCTAAATGTAAAAATTTTAATAAAAAATGTTAAATCCTAAATCTTAACTAACATATATTAATGCTCAATCTAGTAAAGCCTAATTTTGTAGATATTAACACTTTAGAACACTTTTGTAAAATCTACACACAATCATAACACTAACCTTTTTTAAAAACACTTATAATCCTTAGCCTAATCTTAACCATAATCTAAATGTATTTGAATCTTAATCCATACCCTGATCCTAACCTATACTTTACAGTTATGTATGTTTATGATGTCCACAATGTTTCTTTACTCCAAATATATTAAATTATTACCATGTTCATATTATCTCCTCCTCTTTTTGTTATATTTAAGTAGCTAAAGATGTATTAGATGTAAATATATGGTTGTAAATATGTATTTATATTTATATTTTAGATTTATTTTAATTAAATAGTAATTTTGTGAATTTTTGTGTTGTATACGTATATGCAGATTATATTTGATGGACCCACCACCACCCTCACCCCTCCATCTCCACCTCCACCTCCACCTCCACCCCCACCTCTATGACCACCTAATTCTCCTTTACCACCTACCTTAGAGGATCTATGTGAGAGCATGAGGCACAACCTTCACAACCTCATACAAGATATATGGATTATTAGGCATGATGCCCATCCCCCCTCACCTAATTTGACTTACATAGTGCATGCAAGGTGTTTTATAGTCTATTGAGAATTTAGATAGTCAAATAGATAGCTTCAGGTTATGGAGGAAAAACATACGTGCCTTCTATTTTGATAACCTATCTTATAGAGAGGTCCATTGGCTGAAATTTAAAAAAGGACATTTTAAAATATATTTTATAAACTTGAAGACAAGTCTTGAGATAACTGAGAAGAAGCCTTGTATATCTATTAGATGGTGTACACATCCTTGTATATTGCAACACTTTTGGGAGTGGTCTTGGATGGTATTTGACCATCCACCACGAATTAATCATGAGGTGCCCATATACTTTCTCAAGAAACTATGGATTGAGTTTGAATTGGGTTTGAAACCCAATTATTTTGATATTAGACCATTTCATGAGGTCGGTGGAGGGATGCCTCAAGACAAGCATGGGGTAAAGCTCACCAATAATATGAGGAATCAAAAACATCCCTAGCCACTTGTTCCTCTTCTTGCACTAGTTGTCCTAGTGCCTCTCCATCATTGAGCAGTGCCATCTGTTGTTACTTCATTAAGTGCCCTTTCAGGAAATTTAGTAAACTAATGGATGCAGGTGACAGATATTTGTCCACTTGGACATGTTTTTACTAGTTGCGGAGGTCTTTGTGGAGAACCCTAGAGCAATGTCGATGTAGCATAGGATGGCCATGATGCCGAGGGCACTGATTGTGATGATGAGTCATACACTACTCATGGTGGTGGTAGTGATGATATTGATGTTGAATCATTTGTTGACCTTCTTTGTGGAGAGGGATAGAGTTAGGAGTAGTAGCAAAAAATTTAATTAAAATTTATAAAGTAAATTATTATTTATTTCCTAGACATATATGCATAATTGTATTAACCATATTATTGTATGTTGAAATTTAATTAATAGAGGGTGGATGATATCAGTCCTTCTAGGAGATAATACAGTCTTTTTTCAAAACCTTTAGATGATGGCATCCCTCATATGGTATGCACTTTGAATTACATTATAAATAATGTACATGTAGGAACTCAAATTTAATAACATGTGCTCATATATTCTTTTCATCTAATTTTGTAGGGATTGTCATTTGTTACATAGTTTGATGCTTGCACAGGTCTTGATCCATTGACCACTAAGGCTCAACCTCAAATACCTATGGTATGAACTTTTGAAGACAAATAATTTGTGCTATTTTTATGTAAATATTGTTAATAACTTATCTTCAACTTTGATTCATGTATAATAATATATTTTGGTTTTATGAATAGGAGATGGATTGTACTTTTCCATAGAAGCCTCAGTCTAGTCTATTTTTGACTCCATCATGATAGCATATCTCTAGACACATCTATGAAATTGGCTACTACTTAGGTATGATGTATATGTTTTTATTTCAAAAAAAAATGTAGTATAAATTATGTACTTTTTAATTTACATACTTTTTAATTTATGTATATATAATTTTTTGACTCAAGGTTTGTGTATCCATGATTTTAGGACTATCACCATGAGTGTACCAGGACTAAAGGACTAAGCTAGATGGAGGTAAAAAAATCATCCTTTCAAGTAAGTATTTTGATTTACACATAGTTCATTATGATCTTTATCAATTTTTTAAAATTTATGTATTCTATTATAGGACCTCACCACTGCCACATTTGGTAGCTTTGACAGTGCACCTCCTTCTATTATAGAGGGACACCTATCTCACATGATATTATTTTAAATAAGTAATAAATATTTTAATTTATTTGCAAGCTAGATTTTTTAACCCATTGTAATTAAGCATGTACACATTGTCTTCTCAGGACATGACACACGATGCCCTACAGGATGTCCCAAATGTTGAGATATGTCATGTTACATTGGATGATCCATCTGAGTCCTCTTCACATGGAGTAAAGACGACTGTAGATCATATAGAGTAGGTCTTTTGGCACCTTTAGTTTGTGTTTTTATAACACATTATTTATTCTGATACACTTTGTATTAGTATAGTTAACTGTATTATATTTTTTTTTTTTGACTTCATAGATCATCTTATGACATGTCAGACCATGTTATACATTTTTATGACTTCTTATCATGCTAGTGTATTGAGTATAGATTATTATATTATCATGTTCTAAATATGAACCTTTTTCTTTATTGTAACATATTTTATTCGTGTTAGGACACATTTTGTTAGTATATGTTACATGAACAATAATTTTAATAATTTTAACTAAATATAGAAACATTAATTTAAACATCTTTGAATGTAAAAGTAATGGAAAAGTATAGGAGGTCGTTAGTTGAACTGACAAAGAATTTCATATCAAGTGCACACTTTTAACTTTCAAATAGAAGTGAACTACTATATGTTACACAAATAAACTCATATATTATTAAAAAATGTGAATCATATAAATTTAAAACAAGTCATATATATATATATATATATATTTATATATTTATATTTATATATATATATATATATATATATAAAACAAAATGTGAAGGACATAAAAAGAAGTGAACTCCTATTTTTAAATACTTACAACATGCTTTGATTTCAAAATTTAAAAAAATGGTTCAACATATTTCTTCAAATGAGGTCTTGGGTATGTGCAAGATTGTGGTTAACCAAAATATGCTATTAAGTGGCAATAAAAAATTAGCAAATTAGGGTTATGTCAACTTGACATGCAATTTTTTACTTTTTATAAACTTTATATCAAAAAGTTGAGAGAAAAGAATCTCTAGGAAGTTAAACTTAGTTTCTAAACTACTAGGCCTTATCTAGAAAAAATAAAAATTGATTGGGGATCAGTGCAATAAGTTGGGTCTCACTTTTGGCCAAAAAGTGGAAGTGTTTTTCCTATTTTTGAAATATATTTTCAATTGATGGCAAAATTTGAGCCATATAAATATTACACACACACACACACACACACACACACACACACACACATATATATACATACATACATACATATAAAATTCAGAAATAAAAATTGTAGTGCCTAGGATCTTCTTTTTGAATATGTGATTTATATGCATACCCATATGATAGATTTTTTTTGGTATGGATCTTTAAAAACCACTTTTTCAAAATATGTGTTTCAAGACCATACTATGCTCGTGTACAAATACCATAATTTGACAAAACTAAATGATTTTTTGTGAATTCTTTTAAACGAAGTTACTTGACACACCAAAGTTTGATAAGAATAATTTTCTTGAATTTTTTAATGAATATTTTTTATTAATTTTTAATTGACAATTAAGCTAATTTCTAAAACCTCTTGTGTATGAGTACCATAATTTAATAAATTTTTAATATTTTTTTGAACTTTAAAATAATTGTGTGAGGATTGACATGTAAATTAATTTACAAAATATGAAAAATTTAAAAAGTTATTAAAGTTTTAGTGAATGTCACTATTTAACATTTAAGAGATACTTTTGATTAATAAATAATAGAAAAATGGAAAATGAACTCATAGCACTATAAAACTTACATTTTTGAAATTAGAACAGTAAGACCTATAATGGGTTTTTGGTTTGTCAAAAAATTCAATGGGGACGACCATATAAAAATTATGACAATCCCTGAAATTGTTGATTAAATGCCTTAGTAAAAAATTGGTTCATAAAGGCATAGGCTTGGAGGGACCAAGCCTATGCCATGCCTTTTCCCAAGGCAAAACCCCATACCAAATTCGTGCCCATGTCACTAGAATTGGGCACCTAATTTATTATTCAAAAATCAGGTACCCAATTTGGATTTAGCCATTAACCAAATTGGGTGCCCGATTGTTTAAAAATTGGGTACCCAATTTTGAAATAATCGGGTACTCAATTTTAATCTTCTTTTTGGGCTCCAAAAGATCCCCCATAGACCAATTTTCAATGAATGTAATGATTGAATGACAGTTTCGAACTGCAATAGCAAATTTTCATGATAGTTATTCTATTTTCTTGTCTTCTTCTACAATTTCCAAGCTGTTGATTCAAATTCAAAACTTGTGCAAACATGGGATCAAAATAACAAAGAAAGAAGAAAATAAAAGTTCTAACAAATGTCGAGATAGCAACAAATAAAGAGAATGAAGCACAATGCCAATAAGGGAGAAGACAAAGAATTAGAGAGTTGAGCAATGTTTCAAAGGAGAAATACATTGAGGATACCACAATAGATGATGAGGCTAAAGAAGAGAACCTGATACAAGGAGATTTAGGTGCACATTCTAATCAAACATTCAATATAGGTGTGTCTCCAAATCCTCCATCTTTTTGTCATGATGAAATTGATGATTTTTTAGAAGAAAATTACAGTTTTAACTATTTAGATTTTTTTCATGAGAATAGATTGCCAAACGATCATGCACAAAAAACTCCAATGGAATGCATGCCTTGAAAGAAATACCAAGAAAAAATAAAAATGATATTCAAATTCCAAATAACAGTGAAAATGAAATGCCAATTGAAAATAACAATTGTATGAATGTAGACATGGAAACACCAATTACTGAACAAACATGTCAGAATGATACAAAAGTGTCTGCACATAATTTTCATTTTCTTAATGATGTGCTAGATAATCTTAAGGGATTGGTTTCACGGAGACAAATTAGGAAACATGCTAATAGATTATATAGACATTTGTTTTATAATAAGAAATTTGAGTTTCAATATCAGTTGATGTTGTAGCTAATTAAAATGTCTAAATTGCAAAAAGAAATGACAAGGTTAGGGATGTATGCAAAACCTAAGAATAAAAATGAGTCTTTAAAACAAGTTGTATCCACTGTTTCTAGTGCCTTTTTATGTTATTAGAAAGAGAATTCACTCTAAAGGTAAGAATGCAGCACAATGAGCAATAACAACAGCTTTAGTTAACAAATCAACAATTGACAAAAGATTGATTAGTAACATAAGTGGATATCTTGATGTGAATAGTATGACTTTAGATAGAGCTATAAAGAGAAGGGTTAACTTTGAATGTGATCCAACAAATGTTTTGTGGACTTGTAGTGGTAGACTCCCGAAATGTGATATGAAACTTACTAGTGAAGTCAAAAGTTTGGTTGAAAATTTTTGGCATGATAATGCAAGGGTATCATCTAATTTAAGAGATGTTCTTAAATTGAGAGTTGGCTCAAAAATAAGTGATCCACACCATAAACACCTTTTTGACATGACTCAAATTGAATTGTTCAAAAAAATTGCAGATGGTAACGTGTTAACTATTACCATTAGTTAAAGATCTTTTGAAAAGTGTAAACCATGGTATGTAAGGATTAACAAGGAAATAATCACATTTTGTTGTAAAACTCATGTTCAATTTCATTACCATGATGATGTATTTTGATCTATACCTAATACCATGCATAGTAAATAAATGTTGTAGGAATGTGGTATAAAAATACCACCTCAAACTATAAAGGATTTCATATCAAGTTTTTTTTGTAAGCCACCTAATGATCAATACTTTCTTTTCAATACATATCTTTCTAGTACATGTGATATGTGTGGCAATCTTTATTTGATAGCAACAAATAAAGAGAATGAAGCACAATGCCAATAAGGGAGAAGACAAAGAATTAGAGAGTTGAGCAATGTTTCAAAGGAGAAATACATTGAGGATACCACAATAGATGATGAGGCTAAAGAAGAGAACCTGATACAAGGAGATTTAGGTGCACATTCTAATCAAACATTCAATATAGGTGTGTCTCCAAACCCTCCAGCTTTTTGTCATGATGAAATTGATGATTTTTTAGAAGAAAATTACGGTTTTAACTATTTAGATTTTTTTCATGAGAATAGATTGCCAAACGATCATGCACAAAAAACTCCAATGGAATGCATGCCTTGAAAGAAATACCAAGAAAAAATAAAAATGATATTCAAATTCCAAATAACAGTGAAAATGAAATGCCAATTGAAAATAACAATTGTATGAATGTAGACATGGAAACACCAATTACTGAACAAACATGTCAGAATGATACAAAAGTGTCTGTACATAATTTTCATTTTCTTAATGATGTGCTAGATAATCTTAAGGGATTGGTTTCACGGAGACAAATTAGGAAACATGCTAATAGATTATATAGACATTTGTTTTATAATAAGAAATTTGGGTTTCAATATCAGTTGATGTTGTAGCTAATTAAAATGTCTAAATTGTAAAAAGAAATGACAAGGTTAGGGATGTATGCAAAACCTAAGAATAAAAATGAGTCTTTAAAACAAGTTGTATCCGCTGTTTCTAGTGCCTTTTATGTTATTAGAAAGAGAATTCACTCTAAAGGTAAGAATGTAGCACAATGAGCAATAACAACAGCTTTAGTTAACAAATCAACAATTGACAAAAGATTGATTAGTAACATAAGTGGATATCTTGATGTGAATAGTATGACTTTAGATAGAGCTATAAAGAGAAGGGTTAACTTTGAATGTGATCCAACAAATGTTTTGTGGACTTGTAGTGGTGGACTCCCGAAATGTGATATGAAACTTACTAGTGAAGTCAAAAGTTTGGTTGAAAATTTTTGGCATGATAATGCAAGGGTATCACCTAATTTAAGAGATGTTATTAAATTGAGAGTTGGCTCAAAAATAAGTGATCCACACCATAAACACCTTTTTGACATGACTCAAATTGAATTGTTCAAAAAAATTGCAGATGGTAACGTGTTAACTATTACCATTAGTTAAAGATCTTTTGAAAAGTGTAAACCATGGTATGTAAGGATTAACAAGGAAATAATCACATTTTGTTGTAAAAATCATGTTCAATTTCATTACCATGATGATGTATTTTGATCTATACCTGATACCATGCATAGTAAATAAATGTTGTAGGAATGTGGTATAAAAATACCACCTCAAACTATAAAGGATTTCATATCAAGTTTTTTTTGTAAGCCACCTAATGATCAATACTTTCTTTTCAATACATATCTTTCTAGTACATGTGATATGTGTGGCAATCTTTCTCTATTAGATGAATGTTTGCATGAAAATACTTCGACTACTTTTGGACAACAATTAGTTGATGTAAAAAAATTCAAAACTATTGAATATCCATTGAAGGATGGGAAGATTGGAAGAAGGTGTAATCTAGTTATAGATAAAGTTAGTTGCCATGCATTTATGGATGAGTTTAAGAGAGTGGTCATACCAAAATATGTTAAACACTCTCAATATGCTAGATGGCTTGATGGACAATTTTGCATATGTAAGAATACATTTCCAATTGGTACTATACTTTTAGTTTTTGACTTTGTAGAGAAGTACACACTTGCACTGTAAGACGAGGTACAACCACAATATTACAATTCAATGTAAGTAACAATTTATGTTCATATAGTTTAGAGGCATGCACCTAATAGTATAGAGGAGGATCAAAAAATATTGAGAGAGTACCATTTCCATATGACTGATAATAAAATTCATTCATTTGAGTTTGTCCAATATTGTTTCAAGGTCTTTTGATAATTTAAAAGAGAGGCAAATTCAAATGACACAACATTAGATATGGTCAGATAATTGTACATGACAATTCAAGAATGTAGAATATTTTTTTGGTTGAGTAGGACACATAGGAAAACTAATATCCAACATGTGTGGAGTTTTTTTTAGGTTGGACATCATAAAGGAGAACATGATGGTGTTGGTGTTTGTGTGAAGAGAGCCCATAATAGAGAGCAATTAAAATTTGAGGAGAAAACCAAATTCAAAAATGCACATGAGATTTTCAAATGGTGTAACAAATATTTATACACAGGATCAAGTCATAACTCTACAACCAAACATTTCTTCTACCTAGTTGAAGAGAAGAAAATCCTTTCAAGATATAATTGTGATACAATTAGTGGGTCAGCTAAATGACATTCATTTAGGAGTTCAGATTCTAATAGTTGGACTATATGGACTAGGGAACTTGCTTGTTTTTGTTAGTTTTGTCTTGTAGGTGAATGGGAAGAATGAAAGAATACAGAATGGGTTGAAGATTGGCAAAAAAAATTATTAGCACCTACTAACACACATTTTCAAGATGATATAGTAAATGAAGGCCAAAATGTTACTTTTGCATCAGAAGACTATGGCCATATTTTAGACCTCATACAACCTAGTGTTTACAATTAAATTAGATTTTCTTGTGATTATGCTTCAATTTATTTTATTTTATTTATCTACATGTCATTAATATGATTCAAGTACATTTCTTTAATATATTATTTATATATGTACACATGTGATTAAAGTGTTTATGTACTTTATCCTATCTTGGAGGACATGTTTATGTTATTATTGCACCTAATGATAACAATGAAAAGACTAAGCATTGGATAGCTATATGTGTGGAACCTAAGAAAAAATTGATATGTCATCAAGTAGATGATGATGATTTTGAGTATCCAATTGGGTATGTCATTTTAGCTGGCACCTAGCTATGTACATACCTAACAAGAATAAATGGTTTACCAAAATTTAAAGACTACCAATTTGAAAAGAATATTTCACATTATTCTCATTTGGTTGTGGAAATGAATATCAAATTAGAAAGATACAAAGGGAGACCCACCAATAAGGTATTATGGACAATTTTGATGGATGAGCACGAGACAATCATAGATGCATTGCAAAAGAGAAAGGATGCAGATGGTACAGTGGGATGACTACATTTAAATCAAACTCATGTAAGTTTTTTTTTATTGTGCTATTTTTATTTATGTACTTATATAATTTAATTACATGTGTATATGCATTGTCAATAGAAAATTAGAGAACTTTTGTACACCTCTTATTCAAGTCTCAATTAAAATTCATGCAAATTTAAATGTTAAGGTGGATTGAACATCAACACCTTGTGCAATTACACATAGTGAGTACATACAAATTATACATATTTACATAGTTCAAATAGCCTATATTAATTTATACTTTTATTAACATGTTTTTTTGTTTTACAATTTTGTTTTACAATTTTAAAATTTTCCCTGTTGCTCCTGACTCTCTTTCAAAATCAACATACATTAATATGGTTAATAAAATGATGACACAACAATATCATCACTACCATCACCATGGGTAGCATATATGTCATCATCAAAATCAGAACCTTCAGCATAATGGTCATCATATTCCATATCAATATTGCTCCAGGGGCCTCTAGATATATCTCCTCAACTAGTAAAAATGTGTCTAAGTGGATGAATATATCTTTCTTGCATCCACTAGTCTACTCAATTTCCCAAAAGGGAACTCAATGAGGTAAGAGCAGATGACACTGCTCGACGATGGTGTGGTGTTGGGACAATTGTTGCAAGAAGAGAGGTACAAGAGGCTGAGGTTGTATGTGATTCCTCATATTATAGCTCAATTTTGTCCTAGGCCTATCCTAAGGCATCCCTCCACCAACCCCTTGAAATGATCTAATATCAAAATAATTCGGTTTCAAACCCAATTCAAATTTAGCCTATAGCTTCCTAAGGAAGTACATGGGCACCTCTTGATTTATGTGTGGTGGATGGTCAAATACCACCCACCACTACTCCCAAAAGTGTGCTGATATATGTGGATACATGCACCATCTAATAGAAATGTGAGGTTTCTTCTTGCTAATCTCAATAGTCATCTTAGGGTTTATAAAATATCTTGTAAAATGTCATTTATTTATTTTGAGCTTATGAACCTCTCTATAGGATAGGCCATTAGAATAAAAGACACACATTTTTTGCCTCCATAATATAAAGCTATCAATATCACAATCCAAATGCTTGATACAGTGAATAATGCCTTGCATATTATCTATAAGGCAAAGTAGGTGGGGGGGGGGGGGGGGGGGGGGGGGGATGGGCCTTGTGCTTAATGGTCTTAATATCGCACATGAGCTCGTGAAGGTTATACCTAATGCTCTCCCTCAAATCCTCTACAATAGGTATTGGAGAAGGGCTAGGTGGTCGTGAAGGTGGGGGTGCTAGTGGAGGTGTAGGTAGAGATGGAGGGGGTGGAGGCAAGGGTGGGGAAGGCGGTGGGGGTGGGGTGGGTCCATCAAATATAATTTGCAAATATGTCTAAACAATATTAAAAATCAAAAATTTACTATTTAATAAAATAAATCTAAAATATCAATTATATAAATACAAAGATCTTTAAAGCCATATCAATTAATTAAATAAAGTTAAACACTTTAGTAAACTTTTGATGTAGTTCAATATGGGAGAATCCCCATAGGAGATGTCCTAGCCCCTAGCAAATAACCACACAGTAGAAACATAATAATAATTCAAGATCTGATACCAAATCACAACTCTTTATTCATAAAATAACTAATTACAAGAAATGTGTTGGGCTATAATGCCTTCCTGGTTATTGCCAAATACAAAGCAAGTAATAGCTCTTCAAGATCCCTCAAGATCTAATCCAAACCCTAGCTAGTCTAGATCCACACTCTGGTAGAAACCTCCAAGATCTCAACTTGTGTTTGCAAGCCACCAAGCAACCTCCTTGTGCCTAAACTGCAACCACTATCTCTTCTCCAACTTTATCCAAGATCTAAGTGTAAACTGCCTCACATTCAATGTTTTTTCAACACACTCACAACTCCACCACAATCTTGTTGCAAACTACATCACATCAGCACTCTATCCACAGACTCAAGAAAACTCAATCCTCTACTTCCTCCTTTGCTCCAAGCTTCTACTAAGAAGAGATCACACCTTTAAGCTTGATTAAAAATGCTCACACGCCTTGCTTAAATAGGCACTTACCACCCAAGATGTTACAAACACAACCAATGTGGGATAAAAGGTAAATACAACTACCTTCAACAAATACTTAATCCCCACCCAAATACAACTAAGCACCACCACGTGTCCCAACAAATATTAAATGCATGATTTAAGGAAATGTCCACAAACTTCTAGAATTCCACCTACACACCTCAATGAATGGAATGACAACCATTAAATTTATTTATTTTTCTATTTACACCACCTATGCACCTCAAAAATAGAAATTCTTTTTTCTCTTTTTTCCCATTTTAAATTATTTTTCCTCTAATTTTTGTTACTTTCTCTCTCCTCCAATAATTTTTAAAATATTTTAATTTTTTTAAGATTTCCCATGCAACATTCTCCTACATTAGACTCCCTAGGTAGATAAAAAAAATGTGTCCCACACTTTGACGCCAAAAGAAAGATCTACAATCATCTTCATCTTCACCAAAGGTTTCCACCTCAATAGGGACAAGAAAACCAATCTTCACATCATCCACATAAACACTGGAATCTCAACCATCCAATCAACATGCTCATTCCTAGGAACAAATTGAACATAATTCTTTATCCACAAATCTTCATCCACATCAACAACTAGTGAATCCACGCCAACAACAACAAACTCCACATCAACAGAAATATGTAGATCTCCATCAACACATTTTGAACTCACAACACCAACAATCTCATTTCTCACAACAAGATTCTCTACAACAAACAACTCACCACCAAAAATAACTAGATCATCCACAATCGAGCACTCTACAATCTCCATGTTAGACTCAACCAACTGGTCATGAAAACAAGTCTCCATCCCAACATCAACAAGGTTAGGAATATCCTCAGTAACAACCTCCAATTTCTCTCTAGGTTTTGTATTAGACTCCACAAACTAATCAACAAAACCAAACTCTTCCACCTCGACCTTGTTATGCCATATTCTCTCTTGAAGAAGTCTTTTAACCGGCCAAAAAAACTCTCTTTCAGATTGGTAGACTCCAAATCCAATAGCATAAAACTTCCTTCTTTTGTTTCTCAACTCTTTTAGAAAAAGAAGCATCCACAACAACATCCACCTAATTTATTGTCTCATTAATCCTCCTCTCCACTATATCATAGATATTTACAATCATCCCAAGGTCCAATCCTCTTGAAGCCATCTACTAGGATTTTTGCAAACCCTCTACAATAAATCACCAATAGATCAATCTTCCCAAACAAGATCAGCCCTCCATCTTCACAACCATAGATCCATCTGCATGTCCTCCCAAGGTCCTGGTACAAACTGCCTCAACTTCAAAAAATTGTCTACATGCTCAGGAAAAACCTTCACTGTAATACCACTTGGTGCAGTGCAAGGCAGGAGAATCACAAAAGGAGATGTCCTAGCCCCCAACAAATAACTACATAGCAAAAACACAATAACAATGCAAAATTTGATACCAAATCACAACTCTTTATTCATAAAATAACTGATTACATGCAATGTGTCAGGCTATAAGGCCTTCCTGGTTATGGCCAAATACAAAGCAAGTAATAGCTCTACAAGATCCCTCAAGATCTAATCCAAACCCTAGCTAGTCTAGATCCACACTCTGGTAGAAACCTCCAAGATCTCAACTTGTGCTCGCAAGCCACCAAGCAACTTCCTTGTTCCTAAACCATAGCCACTAGCTCTTCTCTAACTTTATCCAAGATCCAAGTGTAAACTGCCTCACATTCAATGCTCTGTCCACATAGTGCTTTGTCCACACACTCACAACTCCACCACAATCCTGTTGTAAACTGCCTCACATTTGGTGCTTTGTCCATAGACTCAGGAACACTCGATCCCCTGCTTCCTCCTTCTCTTCAAGCTTCTACTAAGAAGAGATCACACCTTCAAGCTTGATTAGAAATTCTCATATACCTTTCTTAAATATGTACTTACCACCCAAGATGTTACAAACATAACCAATTTGGGATAAAAGGTAAATACAACTACCTTCAACAAATATTTAATTCCCAACCAAATACAACTAAGCACCACTATGTGGCCCAACAAATATTAAATGCATGATTTAAGGAAATGTCAACAAACTTCTAGAATTCAACCTACACACCTCGATAAATGGAATGACAATCATTTTTATTTATTTTTCTATTTACACCACCTATGCACCTCAAAAAGAGAAATTCCTTTTTTTCTCCCTTTCCCTTTTTTAAATTATTTTTTCTCTAATTTTTATCACTTTTTTTAAAATAATTTTTTTAATTTAATTTTTTAAAATTTTCCCATGCAAGATGCTTCTGCATCAACTTTAATATTAAGGCTAATTGAACATTATACCAAATTTATGCCTAATCATAAAATAATACTCCAAAAAACTATATTAATAAATCAACTTAAATGTGAATTCTAAAAATATCTTATATAAATATATTTATGATTATGCCTTGGAAAATTTGTACCATTAAGGTTCAATATTAAAACAACCAGGATTGAACATATAAATAAGATTGTGGTTTGAGTTAGGATTTAGGGTTATCCATTTACAATTAGGGTAGAGTATTTACCATTATGACTAATGTACAAGATATTAAATTTAGGATTAACATTATGATTTTTTTAGAAAATGGTTAAGACCAATCACATAGATAATAATAAAATGTAAAGATATTTGCATTTTCCATATATACCAAAAGGTAATGGGAGTTCACATGTGCTAGAAAAAGGGTTGCAAAAAGAGTCATAAGAAACAACATGGAATAAGAAAGCATGGCATACCATCTTAGAAATCTAGATGGTGATCAATATCATTACTCAAAAGTGGAGTTAATATGGTGATGCCACTAAATGGAAGAGGGAAGTATTATGACATTTTATTTCCCTTAGTGGCCATATCCAAAACTAGAAGGGTGGTATGCATTGGTAATGTAAAGATGGAAATGACAATTTCATTTTGTTTATTGTTATGGAAAACATGACTTTATAAAAAAAATATATAAATTTTACTTTCCATTCTAGTAGTGACACTCTACATTTAAGGCGTCATCATATGGATATGTTGATTCGGATTACTCATATAAGATTAAAAAAAAAACTTTTCTTAGGGGTGATTTTGGAGAATAGTATTAGAAAGGTTGATTTTTGAACATGACCTAGTAATACATATAATGCATGTGAACACTATCATTGCTACATTTTTTGTAGTCCTATTGGATCTTAGTAAACCAAAAGAAATGACATGTGCTCTATGAATTAACCTATTCAAAAGGGTTTCTCAAGAGGTTTAGATGTTAAACAATTACCAATTGATATGTAGAAAGAAAAAGGAGGTGAATTTTTTTTCCCTTCTCAACTAGGTGATGTTTCAAGAATTAAATAGAGGTGTCCATGGTGGTAAGATTTAGTGTCCATGCAAAACTTAATATGGAAGGAACATGCACATCAAAAAATCAACATGTAAAGAACATGCACAACCTACACTTTTCATAGAGACTTTCTATATTTTACCACATTGAATTAATTCTTGATATCAACTAAAGAGGTCCGCATTTAATACCATTAATTAAATGTGCATAGATAATTACATAAAAAGATAAATAAATAATCATAACAAGAATAATCAAAGATTGAGATAGTTATTTCTAAGAATCTCTCACTCATTGAATATATTTTAAGAGTCAACTAAAATAACAAGCTATCAATTATTAGGGTCCATGAGGCTTATCAACTCTAAATGCCACCTAAAATTGTGTATGCTCAAAGGTTTTTTCAAGGTAGTTACAATATTCACCTAAGTGTCAACTTTCTTCAGTTTTACATTTCTATCTCTACCATGTCTCATGTGAGAAAAATGGTATTGGACATCCATGTGTTTTTCTTTCTTATGGAAGATTGGATTCTTTTTCAAATTTATGATACTCTAGCTATTACAATATATAATTATATTTCCCAAAATAAAAACTCCTAACCAAATAATGCTTCAAGAAAAAAAAAATCCAAATTTAACTTAGACATAGACACAAAATTATTTACACCAATGTCTAAGTATAAAAACCATTCTAAATATAGTTTTAGTCAATTATGTATTAAACAGTAAAAATACACGTCCAATGTGAACAAACCTCATGCTAAAAGAATAAAACACACATCTAAAGATAAAATTCATATCAATTGAAATGTATTATCTACATAAATTACATAGTGAAAAGTTAATTCCTACATATTGTGTGGAGAAATTAAAAGAATATAAATCATAAAATATCATTATCAAGAGAAATATTAACAAATTAATACAATTAGATTATAAGTGTACAAAATAAGTTTTTCTTGAAGTACTATTTTATAGTTTATCATTTAAGATTTCAATATTTCTTCAACCCAATTTAAAATCATTAAATAATATTTTCAAGCCTAGGATTAAGATTACTTTCCATTATGGACCTAACTAGTGTTATGGTTATCTAGCTAGGGATCAAGTGTTAGGTTTAAGATTTGAAGTTATAATTAGAATTAGGGTTTAACATTTAGGATTACATATATTAATTATTAGGGTTAGGTTTCTCAATTTTAATTACATAATTTGGTTAAAATTTTAATCAGTGTTAGGGTTAGGCTTACAGTTAGATTTTACATCAAGCTTAATACTATGTTTACAATTAGTGTGTAGTTTTATTTAAAAAGATATGGTCATAAAATTATTGAAAATTTCATTGTAACATTTATCTAATTAAATAATGAAATGATAAATGGATATGATGGTCCAGATAATTTGGAGTAGGGGGATTTAAAATCACAAATAGAATTAAAGAGCCTATCTACGTTTAAATGTCATAATTAGGGCTAAGGTTATGTTAAGGATAGATGGTTATGTATATTTGTTTAGGGTTAGAGATTTAGTTAATGTTAGGATTAAAGAGTTGAACTTACAATTAGAGTTACATGAATCTAGGGTTTAGAGTTAAAATTGTGGTTTTAAGGTAAGGAACCACATTAAATACTTAGTTTTATGTTTATGATCTGGATTAAATTATTATACAGTTATGGTTAAGTTGATTTTAGACTTATGAATATAGTTAGTTTTACTTTCTTTGTTATATGGTTTACAAACTAATTTATGATTAATTACAATTTAGTTAAAATAAATATAAAATATCAATGTAATTACATGTTTAAACAATCTAATTTACATCTATCTAATCATTCAACACTGTAATTTTTATTAAATACATTGAAACATCTAAAGATAAAACTATTAACAATGGAAATTTACAATTTTACATATTATAAGTGAAAAAAATAATAGATTGACAGAATTGTAAAGCGTAAAATTGAAAACAATGAAATAAAATAGTAGAAAACAAAGTAAAATACCTAGTACATTGAGAAAGAGCAATAGGGGGTTAGTAGAAATCTGAAAATGGGCTCCCATTTCTATGCTAAAACCAAGCTCTCATTTTGCACTCAGTAAAAATGGTCAAAAAACCCCAAAAAAGCAAGTTTTATAGTTCTACAAATGGGTACCCGATTTTAAAACATGCTTTAGGCACCCAATTCATGTTCAAAAATTGGGTACTTGGTTTTTTGAATATGGATTGGGTGCCTAAACCATAATGGGTACCTGATTTGTTAAAATCAAGTACCCATTTCTAGAAGGGTCTCATTCCATAGAATTGACTTCTATGGAATTGTGACCCAAGTTTATGCTCTTAACCTTGGTCAAAATTTTGAATTTTAATACAATAGTAAAAAAAATTTAGGACAAAAACAAGAAGTAGATGTATGCCTAACCAGCTTAATCAAAATTAAATGGTAATATTTTTTAATAATATTCTAGATGTAAGAAGTAGACTTATGTCTGGATGTAACACATATTTTTGGGTATTTTTATTCTAAGTAATTAATTAATTATTAATTTTCTACTTTAGTATTTTTGGAATAAAAAACTCTCGTGTCTGACCACCTTGACTAATTCAAAAAACTACAAAATTTAATTTTTCTTTTATTTTCCTTATAGTAGAAGAAACATGGAATGTGATGCATCTTTTGGATTTCAATAATGTTGTACCATTTCAAAGTTACAATTGTTTTTCAAGTAGTGTGTCAATCAACACTTTATACGTAACTCCATTAGAAAATAGGTAATAATTACTTACTAAAATTGTATTTGACAAACCTTAAATTTATGGAAATCTAAGAATATTTTTAAGAAACCCTTTTCATTTCATCAAATTTTGGTGAAAAAAAGTCGTTAGCTACATGTTTGAAGTAAAAAATGCACACAAGAATAGGCCAAAAGTACATTTTTGGGACGTTTCTAAAGTTGACCATAAAGGATTGATATTGAAAGATATAGTAGGCCTTATAAATGTATTAATTATTTTCATTTAGTATCAGGATGGTGGGAAAAATGTTGGAATAGATTTTAAAATGCTTTGAGGCATTTCAGAACTACATATTTTTTAGTTTGCCACTTTTTGGCACACAATGATCCTGCACATACCCTCTTGCAATTTTTTTTATTTTTTTTAAACACAATTTTAAATGTTAATAAAAGCATAAATTAATAAGACCTATTTGTATTATGTAAATGTGTAATATATGTACTATGTGTAATTACAAAAGATGTTGATGTTGGATCCACCTTAAATATTTAAATTTGCATAAATTGTACTTGAGGCATGAATAAGAGGTATATATAAGTTCTCTAATTTGATATTAATAGCACATACATACATTTAAATTGTATAAGTACATATATAAAAAGAGCGCAATAAATGAAAACTTACATTTGTGTATTTTGTAGTCATCCCACTATACCATCTGCATCCTCTCTCTTTTGCAATGCATCTATGATTGTCTCATGCTTATCTATTAAAATTGTCCAAAATACCTTATTGGCACGTCTCCCTTTGTATCTTTCTATTTTGATATTGTTTGCCACAACTAAATGATAATAGTGTAAAAAAAAATTTTTCTAATTGGTAGTCTTCAAATACTGGTAAACCATTTCTTCTTGTTACATATGTATGTAGCCAAGTGGTAGCTACAATGATAGACCTAATTGGATACTCAAAACCATCATCATCTACTTGAGGACATATCAATTTTTTCTTAGGTTCCACACATCTAGCTAGCAAATACTTAGTTTTTTTATCATTATCATTAGGTGTGATAACAACATAAACATGTGGACTACAAGATAAGATAAAGCACATAAATAGTTTAATCACATGTGCATATAAATAAATAATATAATAATGATGCATACTTGAATTATATTAATGATATGTACATAAATTAATAATATAATTTGAAGCATGATCACAAAAAAATTTAATTAAATTGTTTTTGATTAGATAAACAAGTTTTGCAGGGATCCTGAAACTCAAGTTTGAAACAGAACAAAAGTTTGAAAATAAGTAGATAAAGCCTAGCCAAACGACAGAGGCCAAACAAAAGGCCAATACAACAGATCACCAAACAAAAGGTGATCAAAGTGGCAAAACAATAGCCACCAACATAGGTTTTGACTAGGCTCCTGAAACCCAAAGATAAGAGGGGAAGAAATCCCCAACCATAATGCACTACAAAGAATGACATTCTAAAATCCAGGGGGCAAGAAAAGAACAGCAGACCAAAATCATGCCTTGCCTTTAGATCCCTTCTTGCGAGAACGTAATGCCATGTCAAAAGAGGCTATGGATGGCTTGATCTTTTTACCTTTTACTATAGTCCATCCATCCTCCACCAAACCCGCAGCCTTCTACCACCGAAAATCAGAAACATTAGAGCCACTAGAAATCCCTGAGACCACGGAAGAGACCACAACAAGAAAGCCTACATCCAGGGAAGAGGACACAGGAAGGGTCGATCCAGATGATATAGAAATGGTGCGCACTTTAACTGAGGACCTTCCAACCCCCACCAAATTAGTAGCTAGGTGGCACTGAGAACAAGCTAAGCTACAACGAGACCCAGAAACCCCTGAAGCCAAGGGAAAAATAGTAGTAGTGGAGTTTACAGTAGGAACAAGAGAAGGAACAACAACCATAGATGGAGCAATAGAGGTGGTTGCCCCCAAGACACCAGAAGACAGATTAGCTACATCCACAGAAGATGGGACAACAAAAACCAGAGGAGGAGCCAATGGAGGATCCTCCATTAAAGCACCAGAGGACGGGACAACAGAAATAGAGGACTAATTTGCCGCAACCAAAGGTGCCAAAGGATGATCTTTTTCCGAAGAGCTTGGAATAGTAGAAGAGACCTCCACCACAATATCTTGAAGAGAGTCTTCATCCCCTGTAGAGAGGACCATGTGGACCATGTAGTGATCTTCTGAGACCCCTTTCCAACAAGAAGGGGGCAACTTTGATCTAGATTTTCCCAGGGAGCAACCAAAAGCCATGTGACCAATCTTGCGACACTTCCTACAACAGAATCAAGAAGGATATTCCAAGATCCTAAAGAAGAAGCCACTGAAATCAATTCTAGGAGTCCCTTAGAAACATCAATTTCAACTAGTATGCAAGCATATGTAGTATGGAAAACATTGGAAGAATCTTCATCAATCAAGAAGAAAGAACCAAGGGAACTCCCCACCTCCTCCAAAACAGAATCTACCCAAAGGTGAAGGGGGAGATTCAACAACCTAACCCAAACAGGGAAAGTGTTAAAGGATTTTTTCAAAGGGTTGAAATCTTTATGCCAGGGTTTAGCCAATAGGGGATACTTCGAATTCCAATAGAAAACATGGTGAAGGATGGCAACCCTATCAATAGAAGATTCAAATTTGACAATGAATAGGCCCCTAGGCAAAGGGTAAATATGGGTTGTCTTTGAAATAATGGGGTTCCAATGATGAGAAATCCAGGCATGCAAGTCTGATAAAGAAGGCCAAAAACCCTTAAAGTAAAACATAGCAGCATTAGCTGAGAAGTCAACCAAACAACTAGAGATCTCATCAACAGAAAAGGGTTTTAAGTCTAAATTTAAAGGGTTACTAACCACAATCGGCTTCCCCAAATGCATAGTATCATGGAGCCATGGCTTAGTAGCATGTCCACCAAGACCAGCCTCAAAGGTAGCCACATCAACATAGGAAATGGCTGAACCACCCACACTAGGTGAACAAAACCCAGAAGCTGAAGGGACCTCCATAACACCAACAATAGGAAGAAAACCCACAACAAAACCAGTCACTGGAGAAAGAGCCTGACCCACATTGGAGTCAAAGCTGAAATCAGGAGTAGAAGCTGAGCCAAAGTCAGATCTAGGCACAAAGGCAGGATCGAAGCCAGGGGCCGAAACTGAAGATGAAGCCAGGCAAGGGAACCAGGCAAGAAGTCAGAAAGATGAAGGGCCCAAAAAAGACTCCAGAGCTAAGAGTCCATGTAGGACTAGACGTAGAGGCCAGGACGCCCAGAGCCAAAGCTGAAGCCAGGCGTAGGGAGCCAGGCATGAAAAAATTTAAAAAGTTGTAGAGCGGGAGTTTGAACTATATCTTGTATTTTAACCACATTGCTGCAACATTTCTTTACTACGCATGGTACCATGCATCGATCAAAATGTATCAAAATTATTTAAAAATTGAACATAAATTTTGCAAAACATGTGATTATTTCCTTTTTAATCCTTACATACCATGATTTACACTCTTGAAAAGATCTTTGACTAATGGTAATAGTTAACACCTTATCGTCTAAATTTTTTCTAAACAATTCAATTTGAGTCATGTCCAAAAAGTGTTTAGGATGTGGATCACATATTTTTTAGCCAACTCTCAATCTAAGAACATATCTTCAATTAGGTGATACTCTTGTATTATCATGCCAAAAAAATTCAACCAAACTTTTGAATTCACTATTAATTTTCATATTAGATCTCAAGATTCTACTACTAGAAGTCCACAAACCATTTGTTGGATCACATTCAAAGTTAACCCTTCTCTTTACAGCTCTTTCTAAATTCTTACAAATCACATTAAGATATCCACTTATGTTACTAATCAACCTTTTTTCAGTAGCTGATTTGTTAACTAAAGTTGTTGTTATTGCTCATCGTGGTGCATTCTTATCTTTAGAGCGACTTCTCTTTCTGATAGCATCAAAGGCACTAGAAATGGTAGATACAACTTTTTTTAAAGACTCATTTTTTTCTTGTATTTTGCATACATTCCTAATCTTTTCATTAACATTTTAGACATTTTAATTAGTTGCAACATCAATTGACATTGAAACCTAGATTTTTTTATTATAAACAAAATGTTTATATACTCTATTAGCACGTGTCATAATCTATCTCCATGAAACCAATCCATGAAGATTATCTAGCACATCATTAAGAAAATTAAAATTATGTTCATGCACTTCAGTATCATTCAAACATGTTTGTTTTGTACTTGGGGTTTTCATGTCTACATTCAAATAATTGTTTTTTGCAATTAGCATTTCCTTTAAAATGTTATTTTGAATTTGAATCTCATTTTCATTTTGTCTTGGTTTTTCTTTTTGGGATTGCATTTCCATTGGAGTTTTTTTTGCATGATCATTTGACAATCTATTCTTGTGAAGAAAACCTAAATCATTTAAATCCTAACTTGCTTCAACAAAACCACCAATCTCATCATGAGAAAAAATTGGAGGGTTTCGAGACACACCTGTATTGAATGTTTGATTAGAATGTGCACTTAAATCTCCTTGTATTGGGTTCTCTTCTTTAGCCTCTTCATCCATCGTGGTATCCTCAATGTCTTTCTCTTCTAAAAAATTGCTCAACTCTCTGATTCTTTGTCTTCTTTCTCATTGATATTGTGCTTCATTCTCTTTGTTTTTTGCAATCTCCTCATGTGTTAGAACTTTTATTTTCTTCTTTCTTCATTTTTTTGATCACATTTTTTCACTAGTTTTGAATTTCAATCAATAGCTTGCAAATTATAGAAGATGACAATAAAATAGAATAATTGTGATAGAAATTCACGATTATAGCTCGAAACTATCAATCAATCATTACAATGATTGATAAGTGCTTTGTGGGACATCTTTTGGGGCCCAATGGGTACTTAAGAATTAGACACCCAATTTTTGAACAATCAGGTACCTAATTCTAAATCGAACACCCAATATTTAAATAATCAGGTACCTGATTCTAGATCAGACACTTGATTTTTAAATAATCGGGTACCTAATTATTTAAATATTGGGTGCCTAATTCATAAAATGGCTAAACTAGAATCAGGCAACCAATTTTAAAATAGAAAATTGGGTGCCTAATTTTAATGCAATGGCAAGAATTTTGATTTGGCATCGGGTTTTTCCTTGGGAAAGGCATGGTATAGGCTTGGTGGGACCAAGCCTATGCCTTTATGTATCAAATTTTGACTAAGGTAATTAATTGATAATTCTAGGGATTGTTGTAATTTTTATACAGTCTTACCCATTGAATATTTTGACAAAATGAAAACTCATTATAGGTCCTACTATTTTGATTTCAAAAATGTAAATTGTATCTAGTATTATGAGTTCATTCACTATTTTTGCATTATTTATTAATCAATTTTGAACATAAACTAGTGAGATTCACTATAACTTTAATATTTTTTTTAATTTTTCATATTTCTTAAATTAATTTACATGTCATCAATCTTTACACAATTATTTTAAAATTTAAAAAAATCCAAAAAAGTTAAATTTTGATTAAATTATGATGTCCGTACACGAGAGGTTGTAGAAATTAGCTTAATCATCAATTAAAAATTAATAGTAAAAAATATTAATTAAAATAATTAAAGAAAATTATTCTCGTCAATATTTGGTGCCTCAGGCAACTCAGTATAAAAGGATTCACAAAAATTCATTTAGTTGTGTCAAATTATGGTGTTCATACATGAGTGTGGTATGGTCTTAAAACAAGCATTTTGAAAATGTAGTTTTTAAAGATTGATACCAAAAAATTAATCTATCATATGGCTATACAAATAAATTACCTATTCAAAAAGGAGATTCATTTCACTACAATTTTTATTTCTAGAGTTTTTTAATATTTAATCTCTAAATGCCTCATATTTTGGCATCAATTAATAATATATTTTAAAAACAGGAAAAATATTTCCACTTTTTGGCCAAAAGTGAGACCAAACTTCTTGCACTGACCCTATATATATAATGTAGAACCCCTATTTAAGGGGTCAGTGATGAAGCATCACTGCCTTTTGGCAGCCACAGATTGGGGTGGGCATCAGATCTCTCACCTCAAAAACATCATTTTAAAAAACATTATACAAAACAAAATAAAATTATATATATATAGGTATGTATGTATGTATGTATGTATGTATGTATGTATGTATGGATGTATGTATGTATGTATTTATTCTATTAGAGCAACCTCGTGAACAAATTTTTCTCATCCATTCGATATTTATTTGCAATAATTTAAGGGTTTGATCTATTGGGTTTTTTTAATCATAGATTTTGTATAAATTGAATATGTAGTAATGATTTTTTGTTTGGTTATATTAGTTAAGAGTTTATGTTGATTTTTCCTAATTAAATCTTATTAATAACCCTAGTTGAATTCAAAACTATTTAATTGTCTAACTCCATCTAATTATGAATTATATTGAGCCAATTTCAATTAAATTAAAATAATTATTTGATTAATAACAATCAAGTAGACCCAAGGAACAAATTTGAGATGGGCGCTAGAGGGGACAGGAAAGGGAGTGGACATGCATGTTTGAAACATAGGGTTTCTGGCAACACGAGGGGTGTTGCAGGGGAGTCTCATCTTGGTGAGGAAGAGGATAGCTAATGCTATGAGGGTGAGGATGCTATTGGTGGTAGGATAGGTCTTTTTTCTAGTCTATGGGTGCTCTCTTGCCTAGATTTGACTTTGCTCTTCTTGGACATTGATCGGGTTTCTTAGACTAAGGTGCTTGGACTCTTTGTGGGGTGGCTGGGGCCCTTATCCCTTTTGGATCAGGTGGTCTACTAGTCCCCTTGCTCTGTGTGTTCTAAACTAGATACATGTGTCGTATGGTTGCATTAGCATGGGTTAGTGAGGTGCAACTTGGTGTAGGATTTTCTCCATTTGTGTGGGTATCATGTTGGTCATGGATAGGATGATGGAGGAGGAAGTAGTAATGGATGGAGTCTTGTTTCTACTTTCGATGAACCTAATGGTGATAGTATTGACAGGTTTCTCGCAAATGTCATTATTTTCACTTGCAAAATGAGCAATATAGGGATTATTGGCATTTGCATGTGCTTAAACCATCACTCTTTGTCTATCTAGTTTGCCTGGTATTTTTTGGGTTTTTTATCAAATCTAAAGGATCCTATGTTTTCCTCTACTCTTGTTGGCAGTTTTGTTCCCTTTTGGTTTTTTTATGGTTTCCTATGAGCAATTTTTTGGAAGTGTTAATTCTCCCCCTCTCTCTGTGTTGGATGTTTTATTGGGCTACTATCTTTTGGACAACCTTTCGTTGTGGAAGTAGATATTGTTGTTAGAGTATATAGTCCACCAATATAATTGAGAAGGGGATGAATTATTTATACAACTAGTATCACAATTATCAACCTTAATAAAACTTAACCATGTGAATAGTATAATTAGAAACCATAACAAGATACTCATACACAATAACACCAAATATGTTAACTAGGGAAACCCTTGATCAGAGGGAAAAACCTGGTGGGTATGGTACCCACAAGATGATATACTAATATTAATGTTCCTTGTTAGAAGGTGGACCATATTAAGAGTCTATAACACCATTCAATACATATTAGTCCATGTTAGGAGACTTTGAATCCATGTTAGGAGTTGTGCCAACCTTGTTAGGAGTTACAGAAGAAAGATGGAACCACTGTCCAAAAAAATTCAGGGGAAAGACCAATGAACCCACTATCCAAATGATATTTGTATTATTCCTTGGAAAATAATAGATTTGAATTATACTTCCTTCCTCTTCCTCTATCATGTCAACTAGACCTTTGCTTCTTCTGATCTTGATACCAAATCATGAAGTTAGCATCCAATAATCCCTTGGACCACTTACTCGCATTTACCAATACACTCTACTCATTTTCAAGCTTCCTTGATTACTCCGTATTCAAGTATTCAATTATTGATCACCTACACTTACAAACAAGGAAAAAATCTTTCCTTTATACCCTATCTTCAAAATAATTCCTTGAGTGAACCTTGAGGATTTCCTAATTAATTATAATAAGATAATTAATTAATGTGTAATTACAATAGCAGTGTCAACTCACAGTCTATACAAAACTTCACATGTGTGACTTTAGGACCTCCACACTTACTAACATCACCATCATATTGTCCTCGATCACTATATAACTATGCATCACCAGATTATATCTTTGCTAGAAGGTATAATGGGATCATCAGAAACTACTTTCCATGCACTCTGTCTCTACATTGCTATCTATAAATTAGTTGTAGCTTCCGTACATCATTGACTTAGATTACGCACATTTGACCTCATCATCAAAACATAATTTGGAACATGTCCTTAAAAGCGCTTCACTTGTACATCAAAACTGTTGGAGTTGAGGAAAGCCAACTCCGAAGACGCCAAGATCACCTGCATGTGAACCTGTCAAAGAGAAGCCATAGAAGGGGAGGAGCATGGAGCATGGGCAAAACCCTAAACGGACATAAGAGCCATCATAATGCAAACACAAGAAGAAATGTATTTACAATAAGAAATGATATGATGATCAATATTTTACAATGAGAGAGAGCCCGAATATAAAGAGCTCCAGGAAGCTTGTAGAACAAGCTGGAAGGAGGTAGAGGACAAAAATGACAACTCAGCACATATCCACAAAAAGTGGAATATGCTAAAAAAGGAGAAAACTCCCGAGTTGTCAACAACTAACCACTACATGCATTAAATATAAAATATTAAATGAATGCATGACCTAAGTAAGCTTAAGCAATAGAATAAATAATTAAATATTAATTATTTACTCTAACACCCCCCTTAAGTGCAACTTAGGGAAATGCCTTAAGCTCACAAAGCTAAGATGAAATGCATAATGGGTCCCGGCAACAAGGCCATTTTAGGTACCCAAGTACAATGCAAGAAGAAATGCAACCTCTGTAAGCGAGGAAAGAGAGAAAACCACATGGGAAAAGTCCTCCCCCAAAAAGAGGTAAGAACCTAGTGAAGAACTGAAGAAGTCTCCAACTAGGGAAAATGTCCCCTAAATCAGGAACAAGGAATGATCATGAAGAAGCAGCATCACTGAAGCATGAAGAAGTCGCAAATCTGCCAAACTGCTGATCTGAAGAAACTTCCATGGAAGAAGAAGGCACGAACGGAGCATGTCTATATGGTAGATGATCCATCTCACCGAAATGCATAGGTAGCCAGCCACTGCAATCGCCTTGTATGTAGGATCAACCACTGAATACATAGTTCACACTATCGAACCATCAAACCACGGATGCATTAGAACACAGCATAATCCCCCCTTAATGCAGACGGGGTGTGATGACAGGTAACTGAGAAGGTGAGCCAAAATCTTCTGCAAACGAACCAAGAACGAGGAGAGAGGAAAAGAAGTACAGACACCGATAAAGACACGGTCTAACTGACTCTGCATGGGCTAATGTCATGGAAGGGACACTCACTTGACAAAGGGAGAATGCCTAAAACAGCAAACAAATAATCCCCCCCATGGTGCTTTATGAAATAGTGCAAGTACACCTGACTCAAAACAACGTTCATGACTCCCAGAATGCAAAAGTGACAAATTATCTCAGTGCGAAAATGAAAAGTGCTTCAAAAAGATAGCTACAATGATCAGAACTGAAAAAGAGCTGAACCAAAAGAAAGTACGGCCGAAAAGAAAGCAAACCATGCCAGGAAAACGATCCTCGGGCCTAAAACACTCAAAATATCCACCATAGAGCAAAAACGCCAAAACTATGATAGAAAGAGAAGAGGCCAAAAGTGAGAAAAAAAGATGACAGTTCTGAAAAGTACACAGAACCAGCTTTCCAAAAATATAAAGTTTTCCAAAAACAGACATGGGACGCAAAAGATATGCATGCCGGAGTCAAAAATAGGACTTCGAACTTCAACAGAAAAAACAAGCAATAAAAATGCATCAAATCCTAAAAATACCTGCACCAAAATCTCCGTCTCGGAACCAGCTTTCTGGCGCTTCTTTCGAATCGGAAAAATACCTCCGTATGCAAGAGTTATGGCCAAAAAACCAAAGGTAGGTCCAAAAGCAATCGGGAGAGGTGCATGCAAGGGCTGATGCAGTGCTGACGTCAGCAAGTCACGCGATTAAATTTGACGGCTTGGAGGCCGTCGCCACAAAAAAGAGTGCCACGTGGCATTTCCACGTGGCAGTACGGACGATGACGTGGCAGGCCCACGTGGCAAAGTGCCACGTGGCAGGCCTGCCACGTGTCACGCACAGACTGGTGCTGACTGTGCTGCACAGCTGGCAGGCGGAGGCCTGGCGGAGGTGGCCGCAGGGGCGGCGGAGGCAGAGGAGCCACCGGCGGAGGGCGGCGGACGGGCGGCGGGCTGGAGAGGCGCCGCCGGTGGAGGGTGGCGGCCAGGAGGCGGCCAGGCCGTGGTGGTTCGCGGCCGGCGCTGCCTGCTGCGGCCGCTGCGGGCGGCGCGCGGGTGGCGCAGCGGTGGCCCCGTGGTGGCGCGGCGGCGGCGCTGCCGAAAATGCATTTTTAAAATTTTTTTTCGCTCTGCGTCCATACGATCCGTACGGCAACGACCTGGACTCTTCAAAAAATTGCCAAAAATGCCCTGTCTCCAAAAACGAAAAGCTTTATATGAATCCTGACTGCAAACGGCCTTCTGGATCCAATGGTGATGTCCGTTTGGGCTGAAAGTGCTCCAAAAATTCGCTGACCCCCTGATTTGAAGAAAAATTGCACAAACAAACTAGGGTTTGTGACTTCAAATCACGGCTTCAAAATTTCTTTAACGAAGCAGCAACAAGAAGGCTCTGATACCATGTTGGAGTTGAGGAAAGCCAACTCCGAAGACGCCAAGATCACCTGCATGCGAACCTGTCAAAGAGAAGCCATAGAAGGGGAGGAGCATGGAGCATGGGCAAAACCCTAAACGGACATGAGAGCCATCATAATGCAAACACAAGAAGAAATGTATTTACAATAAGAAATGATATGATGATCAATATTTTACAATGAGAGAGAGCCCGAATATAAAGAGCTCCAGGAAGCTTGTAGAACAAGCTGGAAGGAGGTAGAGGACAAAAATGACAACTCAGCACATATCCACAAAAAGTGGAATATGCTAAAAAAGGAGAAAACTCCCAAGTTGTCAACAACTAACCACTACATGCATTAAATATAAAATATTAAATGAATGCATGACCTAAGTAAGCTTAAGCAATAGAATAAATAATTAAATATTAATTATTTACTCTAACAAAAACTTTGTCCTACAATTATGATCTATGTCTTTTATTCTGGTAGTCTTCACAAAATTACTGCTATGTTGACATCAATGACAAACACAGTCATGAATGAAACATGCCAATGCTCTCCAATGCTTAGGATACTCCCCAAAAGGAATAACATCAGCATTCACACTAATAGTTTTTTGGTTTCCATATTCTTTGTGAGCACCCAGTTTGAGGATTGTTTGTTGCCCTTGCATAACTTTGGTGGGGTAGATCTCTGATTGAGGGTCTTACTTTTTGGATATCTCATTAGAGCTTCTCTCTAGTTATGTTAAGTTACCAACCATGTTGTGTTTGGGTATTGGATATTCTTGTGCCTCTATGCATGTTGCTCAAGTTTGGCTTTTCCCTTTAATGGGTGGTTGGTTCCTTGTTGGGAGGGCTCTCCAACATTCTATGGTTATGAGAAATATATAGTTATACAGGTGGTGTACTTGTATATTTTCATTTTCTTCTTCTTGCATTGCTTCTATGGAGGTGAAGCTACCTCCTATTGAGGTGGAGAGTAGGTGCAAGATTTCAGAAGTGGAGGATACTCCTATTGAGGGGGAGATTTTCAAAGCTACCACTTGTGGAGGGGTTGATGGTTAGTGGCATCACTACCTTAGTCTTGGTATTTTGATCTTTCTTCCCCCTGTTTCTATTAAGGTGGACCCTTTCACTATTGAGGTGGGACAAGAGACTATGGTGGGTTGGAAGATCTTTGATAGTGTTGACCAAAACAAGGGGTCTGGATGGTTATGGATCTTTCTTTCTAATAGAGAAGAATGGATAGGCAATTATCGCTTGAGCTTTGTTATTGAATCTTATGGTCATGAAAGTGAAATTCTAGTTCTTATCTTCCTATGATTGGGTGTATGTTGGAAGTTTTAAAGGGATCACCTGGGTCCTTTGTTATTTTATTTAGCTAAAGTTTACAAATTTTGATGGGACTTGTCCCTAGTTAACCTTTGTCGGTATTGACATTGGTTTTAATTACTTTCAGACATTTTTCTTTGATAGAGGTAGGTCTAGATTCAGTTCCTTTATGATTAGGTTTATATTTTTGTTTAACGGTGCCTATTCTCTATTGTTTGTACTATGGGTCAAAACTCTTTTGTCGATTTTCTTAATAAAAGTCCAAGCAGACATGAAGATTACATATCATTCCCAAATAGATTCTAGTACAGGTTTTCAGACCCTGCCTTATTCTGATGCTAACAACCTAGATGATCTAATGAAACCCTTGCTAATATTAACCCTTCAAAGATCGCAAAAATTCTAAACCTTGTGTGTGAAATAATGAACAAAAATCTTTTAATATAGAGCCCTAAATTCTCTTTAGGGTTTTTGTCTCTCAAAAACCCTAAAATACAATTACTTTATTTAATTAATCCTTGCATGCATATTTAACTCACTTTTTAATTGAAATATTCTTTTATTTTATTTTTCCCCCTCTGTTATTTAATGCAAAAATTATAAAAATAATATTTATTATTTTAATGAATAATGATGATTAAGTTTTATTATTTAAATGCAACTCTAATTTAATCAATATTAATTAAATCTTCATAATAAAATAATATTTAATACTTAATTTCTTTTAATTTAATTTTCGAAGATAAACTTTTAAATTACAACATATATCTAAATAGTTCCAATAAACTTAAATATCATCTTTTTTTAATATTTTGTCTTTTTTAATCAAATGACATGTAATAATTCAAATAAGCCAAACATCGCAAATAGACCATTAGTCTAACATAATCAAATAAAACAACACGAAAAAATGATCAAAGACAAAAACAAACAATATACATAAAGAAAGACTCGTGGGTTTCACAAAGGGTGGTAAGTTAGTTACGAGTCTTCCTTCTCATGACAAGTAATTAGGCTATGGCTAGGATTAGATGTGATCAATATCTTCTCATTCTTACCATTGAATTATTGTGACAGGCCACACTCATCTTGGTAGTTGAGGGAAGTCGATGTCTGGTACTTGCAACCTGCATAAAATATGAGCATATACATATGCATTTACATATCTAAGTTAAATAGGCAATGGTGGGGAGTGTGACATCGTGTAGATCCCGACTAATAGGTGACTACAACTCCCTCACTCAAGCACATCAAACACAATAGACAGAAAAGTAAAATAGACATGTGCACCATACACATGCAAGTATAGGGTAAGTACCATAGTAAATCATAAGTAAAATCATCACATATTCAAATGTTACAACTCGTCATTATGAATATAAAGTAAATTATTATTTAAAGACATGTTAGAAGACATCATAATGAAAGTGATTTTATTTACTAACTAGGGGACATTAAAGCATCATCATTACGATAGTGATCCACATAAAATTAAGTCACGAAATAATGCTATATAAAATCAAATCAAATATCTCTAAAACTATCACATGTATGAAATAGGCCTAGAAGAGTTCGACAACCAGTACAGCAAAGAAAATTACGGGTGGGCTGTACAAGTACCCATTTTGTATGACAATTGGTCTCACCTTCTTTTAGGAATTGTTTTAAACACCTTGGCAAAAAGCATATTGATATGGTATCAGTTTCAATGATGCGGCCTTCAACTTTAGTTATAAATAGAGCACTTTCCAAGTAAGTTGTAAACAATCAAAAATGATTTGAAATTTCTACATAAGATTTTGAAAAATTTGTGAATTTAGATACTAAACTAGTAAATCCTCTCCCCAATTATATTACCTACCAACATTCATGGAATAAAAAAATGGAAGAAGAATGCACATTTCAAATGTGGAAAATTTGTTACACGAAAATCCAACTTTTGAGGAGATTGCATCGCCTATGGACATTCATTTACTTAAAAAGAAATAATTGTTTTAGAGCACATTGATCACGATGGAAATGTTTTGCTCGTTAGGGGGTGGAGCACTTTTAAAAGGTGGGCCATTAATATATGTCACGTTGATCACGTTGAAAAACATTCGAGCACTTGAAAGGCTCAATTCTCCGTGGCACGTGTATAACATTAAGACTATTTTTTCGCGCATGTGGCGCAGGGCCACGTTGGAAATATTCCCGGAATTTGTTTGTCGTATGACATTTGCAATTAAATAACTCGCAAAAACGTGGGCCAATGTTTGAGTTGTGTCTGTCTTTAATAGAGTTTATGCAATTCTTAATTATTATTTACATTTATAGTTGGCTCCGAAAAATGTCGTCTTACATGCTTTCGTTGCTTGAAAAGATGCCAATTGTACTACTACTATGATAATGTGTCCAAGTAAAAATGGTAACATTGATAAAATTACATTATTCAAATGGTTTATCTCATGTACAAATATAATATAATAAGTACAAAGAAGAAAATAATAGAAGTGTAGCATTCAAATGGTTTACTTTGTGTTTTTATATATATATATTTGATAAAGTGTTTTTAATTTTAATTTTAATTGTTTCCATGATTTATTATTAGATTATTCAAAAATATGGAGTGTCAAATCATTTTGTCGTGCATTAAAAAACATTAGAGCTTAGAAATAGTTGCAATTAGTCAAATAATAGTTATTTCTTTGTCATCAATAAGTTTTATTTTTCTTTTACTGATCTCAAAAGTATAATGTCTGCCCAGTGTCAAGGATCCTCTGAAAATCAAATATTATAATTAAATATATATAGTTACTAATTTGGATCAATTTTTGATGAGTAATGATGTAAGTGCCAAGGATCCTTTGAAAAGGATCCTCTGAAATTGATCCTCTGAAAATCAAATATTATAATTAAATATATATAGTTAATAATTTGGATCAATTTTTTATGGGTAATGATGTAAGTATTTATAGGATGGTAATCTTTAAGTTCTAGTTTAAGTGATTTCTTTTTATTTTTAATATATCAATGTACATAAAAAAATTTAAAAATTGAAAATTTTTGGTGCATATGTTAATATGTTTTGGACAATTTTTTTTTTAAACTAGCAAAAAGACTTGCTAGATTTGTTACAAAAATGTTGAAGATTTCAAAGTTTACAAACACATATTTCATTAAGTTAAGTTTACAATTATGTGATAAAAAATTTACAACTAAAGGTGCAAGAAATGAGTATTTTGTAAAAGGTAAAAATTATGGAAAGTGTTAAAATCGTACAACTTCAATAATGCTTTTCAAATTACATTAGGTAATAATTTTTTAAATATTATACTATTATAAATATTTCTAAGTATTTTGAAAATTATTTTCCAAAAATTAATTAGAAATTTTAGTTAAAAAAATTTAGTTATCATTAATATAAAGAAAAATAACATTTTTTTCATTTGTTAATTTGGAGGTTAGTTATAGAATTCCAAAAAATAAATTCATAAATACTAAAAAAAATGATTCACTCTATATTTGACAACAAATATACTTAATATAACTATAATTGTAATTAAGATACAATTTATCTTTTTATTAAAATCAAATTAAAGATTTGGAGATTAAGTAAAAAAACAAAAATAATCACATAAATAGTTCTATTTTAACTTACAAAATTCATTACTTTTTTTTTAATAATCAAAAAGTGACATAGCACTTATATAATATATTTATTAATAAACTAGTTCAAGGGCTCATCAGGGAAAGAACTAGCAAGAAAATTCTGAATCGTTGTTGAAGTACAAAAGTGTTAAAAGCTGATGTGTCATACTAGGCATACCTACAACAAAATACAATTTCTCTGGACTAAGCAAGAGTACCCAACATATGATATATATCAATACTCAATAATGATTAGGGTCCAATTATGCCAATGAACCTCTCCTTCTGAAAGATTTAACTAAAATCAAGAGAGCTTTGAACCTCTTGTCTAATTGGAGCATTGGTGAACATGCACAAAGAATGTGAAAACTAATAGCCATGTGTCAATCAATTATAGTACTATTTTCTATTAAGCTTCATTCATCTTCTTTGTGTCCCAAATATGGCACTCTGCTAAGCATGGGAATTTCAAAAAAATAACCTTTGAATGGCAAGATTCAAATATGGAGCCTTCACAACCAAGATTAGCTAGACAACCAGCTAGTTTATTGTCCTCCCTTAGAGTATGAGAGAAACAAGTAGCTTGAAAAGAATCAATTAAATCCCAGCATTGTTGAAGGATATAGGCTAGTTTCTAGGTATTAGAAGATCATGAGAGACAAGAGCTTATAATTACCTGAGAATCACCTTCAATATGGATGGTGGAAACATTACATCTCTTTGCCAAAATTAGACCTACCAATAGAGCTTGAGTTTCTACAAGGTTGCTAGTACCAACTAGTAAAACATCTACTTTGATTGCAACTACTTCACCTTGCCAATTCCTAATACAAGCACCCAATCCTGACTTATCAGGGTTCCTACGATAGCAACCATCAAAATTTAACTTTAGAAAATTTCTGGAAGGGGGAGACCATTTTACATGAAGTTGATCAGATTGATGATTAGAATTCCAGTTTGGAGAGAAACCTAGAGGTAACTTAATTTGTTTCCACAATTTTAGAAGAAGATAATCCCAAGCCAATACTGAAATATTATTCATACAATTGAATATATTTGCATTTACTCTTTCTGAAATTGCATTTTCAATCCCATCTAGAATAGATTCTAGGTTTGATTTTTGATTATGAAAAATGATCTTGTTACGTTCCCACCAGATGGCCCACGCCATAGCAACTGGGATGCACTTCCAAATACTAGTAAATAGAGATCTTGAGAATAGAACTAGCCAATATTGAAATAGGTCCCAAAGATTGTTTGGCAGAGGTAAAGACATTTGAAGCTTGTTTAGCACAAAAACCCAACACTGATAAGCAAAGGGACACTGGAGAAGGAGGTGATATGTAGATTCTAGTAGCTCCGTGTTGCATAATTTGCAAATAAAAGATTCAGCAATACCTAGCCTAGACAACCGTTCGCTAGTGAGTATTCTTTTTCTAAGGGCTAGCCAAGCAAAACATCCAGCCTTGGGCAACACAGTGGAGTTCCAACAAAAGGAAAAAGCTCTACACTTCCTGCTTGAATTATATGTTTTTCTTAGACCATAATAACCTTCCTTGATTGAATAATCACCACCTTTGGTTGGGGCCCATATAACTATATCTTCTAGCTTTCTTTTATAAAAAAATTAATTTAATTAAATAATTAAACTCATTTTAATGACATAGAAAGTTAAAATTTATTGATTTCTTTTGTTTTAAAAATTGCAACTTAATTATTTTGTAAATTTCTTGTTATTTTATTTTGAACAATGATTTTAAGATATGTAAAATGTTAAAATGTTAAAATTGCAAATTAAATTTTTTTTTTTTTTAAAATTCAAAAATTAGAATAACATCCAAACACAAATATTTGATTTATTTTCTTCACAAATCTCTTGTATTTATCAATCAATTCCTTTAATTTTTCATCATTACATTATTAAAATTAAATTAATTAATAGACTTATTAATTAATTCAAATGACATGTTTAGCATTGTTATATAACATTAATAAAGCATTGTTTCTTATTAAATTTTATCAAAATTAGCTAATTCTTAATAATTTATTTGAAACGCTTTCTTTTTGGCACTTACACTTAATACTTTATAATACTTAATGCTCATCTCTTACTAGGTATATCTTCCCCCTCTTTGTATCTTAATTGGATCCTTTAGTAAAGAAAATTCTTAGTATTATTTTGGGAAATTAACATTTTGCCCATATGCTTTAGTGAAAGCACATGTAAATTTTGATGTCAAAAGTAATCTTTAATTAATAGCTTGACATGAAATAATTTATATACTAAAATAAAATTATAAATATTAAAACTAAAATGTACATATGATGTAATCTTCATTAATGTAATTGTTTCCCTAGCAAATCATTATCAATTTTATAAATAAATTGATTATAAAATTGTCAATTACAATTAAAGTTTTACAAACAAACTACATGCTGACAACTATAACCCTACTATTTACTTGCAACTCACAAAGAGCTCTTGTTAGAATTGTTGTGAAGTGTCAACTATTTCATGTGTTTAATTATGAAATATCTTTTGAGATTAAGTGTACTTAACTTGTTATTTCATTTACAAAACTTTCATCTAATATTGTATGTTTTAAATCATTCAATTTAGAGTTATTTAAAAGTTCATAAGGTAGAACACTTGTTGAAGGTTTTGCAAATGAGGTAGCATGTTAAGTGGCTTGATCTTAGAGGAAAGTTTATGGAAAGTGTGTTTGAGTTGGAGTTATATTGGGATGAATCATCTCCCAAGAAGATTGATGCTTCACCATTATGAACTTCACCTAGATACAATGTGTTCTAATGTATAAGGATGACTGACTTCCAAGGAATGGTCGATGCTTCACCACTCTAGACATCACCTAGATGTAATAAGTGCTAAGAGTTATATTCATTCTCATGAGAGATGGGTTCTTATGAACCATTACTCATGAAAAATGGGTCAATCAGTTTGATTTTGAAACTATAGAGCTAAATCTTGAATCTTGATAGTGATATTGAAATTTGACTTGAAGAAAATATCTTTTACTTATTGATTACTAAATTTTAATTTTCTTTCTCTTTATAAAAAAAGAAAATCTTTCTAATACTTTACTCTGATTTTAGTACAAATTATTATTAATATATCATACACAAATTATTATTAATACATCATACATATTTAATATCTAGAATATCAACTCTACAAATAATTCTTAAATAGACACAAAAATGGTCAAATAACCTCATTATTGTATAAAGTTCAATGAAAGAAGACAATTGTAATATATTTGAAGGAGTTAAAAAGAGAAGATTTACTGTTGAACTATTAATTATTAAGAATGTAAATATTATATAATTTATATTTTTAGATTAAAGTATATTTTCTAAAATCTGATAATATATTTATTACATATAATATATTATTTTAAGAGTATTTCAACAACATCATTAATATATGTTATGGTTGTGTTTTATAGATCTAGAGATAGATATTATTTGAAGATAAGATTTCATATTTAATTGTAATAATATCAATACAAAGAAGACATAAACTAATTACTTGTATAGTTAATTTGGACATTAACAATTCTTAAATCATAATGTTAAATTTTTCCAAAAGTTAGAATTGACATATAACTATAAAATGAAAAAAATAAGGTTGAGATTTTTATTTGTATTTAATTTTAATATTTTAATAAGACAAAAAAAATTGATATAGATATTTGGTTGGATATATCCCCTTTTTTTGTTAGATTTACACATTAATCCTATCTTCTTCAAAAGTCACAATAAATGTAGGATAAAAAAAATTACAAAAAGTGTTAAGATGATGCTTGTAACTATATCCCATGATTGTGAGAAGATAAATAAAAGAAATAAACATTCAAATGTGAAGTTGACTAACTTTCAAAATGTGAAGTTAGTAAGAGAGACTAAAATTATTATAAACTAAACTATGAATCATTTGGTGGTGCAAGGCCATTTCAATAAGCATTGAAATGATACGTTTGGGTCTAGGAAATTCTCAAATAATCATCACTTTTTTAGGGTTTCATACATCTACATGACATATCTTTTTTCTTTGTAACTTTTGTAAAATGTTCAGTTTTTATTAGGAAGATGAAAATAATTGATTTATTCAAATAGTTATGAAGTTCATCTCTCATGTTATTGAAGATATTAATACATTCGTATTTTAATAAAATCTATGTAAACAATCTCAAAGATGCCACTTTGAACATGCCTAGTTTAAACCATATTTGTTATTGAAGATACTAATACATCTATATTTTAATAAAATCTATGTAAACAATCTCAAAGATGCCACTTTGAACATGCCTATTTTAAACCATATTTATTGACTACATGAATTGAATACATAAAGAATACATAAAAAATTGCAATCTCTTGATATATTTTTACATTAAAAAATTATAGATGTGAAGTAGAGGAAAGGAGACTAGAATTATTTTTAAAAATGTCTTATCATTACTATAGATAAGGGACAACTTTAATGGCAAATACTCACCAATTGGCAAATATTTAGTATTCATGATTTCAAAATCCACAAACAAGTGGGACCAAATGGGAGGATCAAGGTTCAAGGTTAGGGAAAAAGTTTAATATATAATATTGACATCCATGTCTCTATTCTAGAGACTTTCTATGGAACCATCGCAACTTTGGTTCAAAATATATTTGACAATAGACACAAGTCTTTATCTTTAAAGACTTTCTATTAAAATTTGTGTCCATTAAATGTTTGACTTGAAATAAAATTTATACCTTTGATTCACGATCATTCAATTGCTACAAAGGTCAGCATTAAATATTAAAAGTCATTTGAGCTTCAATTGTTAAATAATTTGGGAGTAAATTGCAATAGTAAAAGTAAGAAAAACTTAACCTTCAGTTTTGATAGTTGATTAGCATCCATATAATAATAATGGTGGAATGAAGATTTCAAAGTATGTGTTGATGTTAATGTGCTTGAAATTTTCTTCAATAATTAAATATTCATGAAGATTTTATAGAGATTTCACATGATTGAAAAATAATAATAATGTAAAATTAACCAATATTTTACACATTTCCCCCTAGAAGGGGTTTCTTAATGTAATGTGTACCATAGATGTATATTAATAATGAAACATTTGACTCCTTTGAAAGTAAATTTATTTGTAAAGATCTACCATTTCAATAAATATCTAAAGAATTGGTTTATGAAAAAATTCAAATAAATCATCATTTTTTTAAAAGTATAACATATCTTTATGATTGATATATGACTTCATTTTTCATTGTAACTTAATTAAAGTTGTTCATTTATTGTTGGTGAAATAAAAATATCAAAATAGAATTAACATTTTAATCATTACTATTATTCTATCTATTTCAATTTTTAATATAAAATATGAACATCAATAATACTTTTAATATTTTTTAATTAAAATTTTTTAACTTTGAAGTATACACATAAAAATGAGATCACTTTGAAATAAATTATTTGTAATGGGCACCCTAGAAATGCCCAAGAACTGAACCAACCATAGATAAAGATTCTATTTTTTTGCATAGATTTTGAAACGACATAACATGAGTAAGAAGGAATTTATGCAAACTCAAGTTTTAACTACTACTGAAATAATATTAGTTCTCAAACTAATAAAAGTAAATACATAGAAAACTCACTAATTACTCCAACATCATAAAATCAAATACATAACAAACTCTTCAACTCACTAATTACACCCAATCTGCCTATAGCTAGAAATGCATCTGAGCTGCCTATTAATGAGTTGATAGCAATGAATTCCAAAGGCCAAACCCCAAGGGAATGACATCTAAAATGTCACAAGAGAGGATAGACATCCTCTACTACCAAGAATAGATCTGTAAGTCACACATCCAAGTTCTTATCAAATACAATTCACAATAATCAAATGGTAAACAATGAGGCATTCACCCCTATTTATTATTTTCCTTCACCTTTCTAGAAGGAAATAAAATATTAATTAATTGCATTCTCTAGAAACTTCCCCCTTTACAATAATTAATGCACTCTTTAGAAGATTCTCCCTTGCATACAATAATTAATTGTACTTTTAGAAAATTAAATTACTAGAGGGTTCCCCCTTTCCCATAATTAATGTACTTCCTAGAAGATTCTCCTTACAATACAATAATTAATTGGGCTTATAGAAAATTAAATTAATTAAATATATAGTCACCTTTTAATTTTAATTTATTTAATGACTTTACAAGAAATTAATTTAATCAATTTCTCCTTATTTCACCACTTAGCCGTTGGAGAACGTAAAGGCTAAGAACTCCATTGAGTTGCCAAAAAGATGGGGACATTATAGTCTGCCCCCCTTAAAATTGCTTGTTCTCAAGTAATCCAGCAACATAATGAACTCCAACCTCCACTAGGATCCACTATGAAGTAGTATGTGACATCCCTGTGGACATTAAACCAACTGCAAACAAGCATCATTAGGACCAACCACATGTCCTACGGCCTAGCACCCAAAACTTGTGCTGATGATGTAGAAATCAAAATGTCACCAAAAAGAAACTTTGTAGAAGATCTATGAAACCTATTCTTGCCTGTATCCACCCACATAATATATATTGGACAAATCTTGATCATCACCAACATGCATTGAAAAAGATGTAACAACAAGTGAACCATATGCACTCATGCCAACTATATCAACAATAGGTGTAGCCACATCAAAATATATGGACATAGGAACAACACTAACTACTACAATAGAAAACTAGACTGAATTTGTAGTTGATAAAACCTCATAATCATCACATACACTATCATTAGAACACACATCAACAACTACATGCATAGTGCTAAACTCCCTGTTGGATGGTTCAACTAACGCAAAGGTGGCTGCTAATACGAAAATATCCTCACATTCTCCTAATACAACTATTGTTGCATCACCATCCCCTAACAAAGCCTCAGCTACAAACTCCTAACTCTGCACACATGAATCAGTGCTAAGCTATGAATCACTAATACTAGAACATAAACCCACATCTATTGACTCTACTAAAACACCCACATTGTGAACATCATAGTTGAGTGACTCTATACATGCCTCCATCCCACCTGAGGAAGCAACTATGTCCTATAGTATAGCAACACGATGAGATCTCAAGTACAAATCTCCAATAATAATCCTTTCCTCGAGAGAGCTGAAAGTATCAGGGTTAACAACTACATCAATTATCTCTGTACTAACTATAACAACAGCTCTAGCAATGTTAACCTACTAAAGTTTAGTGTCATTAAGTCCATTTTCAACACTCTAGATAGGACTAGTAGATGTTGTACCAAATATACATACATCTACATCAAGGACTCCTATTAGAGAAAACTCAAGCTTCCTTCCCTAGAACATCGATGTTAGCTTTCTAAAGGTGGAAACCATATACTTTACTGCCCTTTCAATTGTCTTTGGATCTAACAAGCTCTCTGTCAATCTTTGTTGATGAAGCATAAGTTTCTCCATACTCTCCTGCAAAGCATTCAACTTCATGCTAATTTCATCATTACTCCATTGACTTATAGAACTGCTTGTCCTCCTATATTTGTCCATGGCTAGAAAATGCTAGAGTGTTGGTCACTCCAAATGTAACAACAAATCTGACAATAATATAATTTTCCTACCCCACAAGATGGTAGGGAACCTAGGACCTATGGGTTATGGGCCCATCATGCTTCTGCTGCATCAACTTTGATACCACTGTAATAACTCAAACTAGTTATAACTTCAACAAATACAAAATTATTTACTAATTCAATTGTTTGACATTTTGTCAAACGTTAGCTTAAAGAATAAATTTGACAACTGAGTGTCAATACACTTAACCAAGATCAAGAGTTAGTGCCGAGTGACAACAAGTGCCGAGCGCAACATGTGCCGAGTGATACAGTTTTTGTTCAAGTGCCGAGCTATCCAGAAAATAGTAGGTGTCGAGTATCAGAAATACTTCAGGAGCCAAGTAACTCAGTAGAACAGCATAAAAGTCTGGAATTGCACAAACTATGATGCAAACAGTTTTTTGCAGTCGACAGAAGGTAAATCTTGAAGGATCGAATGATAAGATTGAATCTTTTATTTTTCCTATGCAATTTTCATGTAGCCAATAAAAAAAAAAACACTAAAGGCATGCAACCAATCGGCAAAAGATAAGTATTGAACGGAAAATGAAGATTGAATGTGGATCGTAGATCCATACCTAACCCTAAACTTTCAAATGTCTCTATAAGGAAGACGAAATTTCATTGTAAAAAAAAATGAGGAATAAGATAAGAGGTGTGAGAAGACTTACAAGGGTTCAAAAGGAGTTATATTTTCAGAAGTGAGGATTATTCAGATCGCAAAAACGATCCAGATCAGAGAAAGCATAACAAGTGCCTGCAATCTGCAATCAAGGATTGTAATCAGTCAAGTTTATTGCATCTAATACTCTCTAGCAATTGTATTAGAATAAAAATCCTATGGTGATAGGTTAGCTTTACAGCTATTTTGTAAGAACCTTTGATTAGGTGATTAAAATCCTTTAACTGGGTGACACTTCATGTTAAGTGTTTGTAAATCCTCTAACCAGGTCACTATTAACACAGTGTAAAGCCTTTAACAGGGCAAACCATCAGAAGTGGTTGAACTATATTGCTGCAGTAATTTTTGTGGGTATCATCCCCACCCCAGTTTTACCTTCTTATACCCGGAGGGTTTCTGGGTTACCAAATTTTTGGTGTTATGAGTTATTGATGCATATTTGTTATATTTACATGCATGCAATTTACTTTCAGTTAAAATTTTATTTGCTAAAGTATGATACTTATGATTCACCCCCCCTCTCATAAGTACTCTTTCCATATTTGAATATTTCAACAATTGGTATCAGAGCTAGCCAGGTTCTCACAAGGAAAATCCTAACAGCTTGGAGGAAAAAGATCTAAAGATGGAAGCTTTCAAACTTGGAAAGATCATTGAAAATTAGGTGATAGATGTGCAACTTGCTTTGCATAGCCTGGAGGAATTCAGAAACAAATTGAGAAACTCATTAAAAAAGAGGAAGGATCTAGCCATAGCTGAAAATGATATACACTACAAGGAGATTGACACCACCAACATATTTTCCAGTGGAGACACTAAAGAGTCTGATGCAGCAATAGCAGAACTGATGGAGAAAAATAAAATTCAAGTAGAAGAAATAAGAACTCTCGAGATGGAACATGAATCATAGGCTATAATGATATGTGAAATTACTGAACAAAAGAAAAGAGCAGTTGATGATAAGGTCATGATGGAAAATGACAAAATGAATGTTGCAAATAGACTTGAAGAAAAATGTACTGAACTGACAAGAATCTCAAACATACAGATGGATACACTTGCGCAAATGATGAACCTTCATCATGAACTTAATGTAAAGGATATTAGATCTCTACCTTGAAGATGCAAAATGAACAAATGCAGAATGAATTAAATAGGGAAAAAGAGGTAGCAGAGAATCTCAACAAATCAAGTGAAGCAATCAAATATTTTGAACAGTTGCTAAAATCACCAAAATCTACCCATGATACATCAGGACTAGGATACAATAGCACTGAAGTTGGAGAATCATCAAAGAGTGCTGAAAAAAGAAGTGATAAAGGTAAGAATTCAAAACCCACTTGTCATTTCTGTAATAAGAAGGGACATACAGCTAATGTGTGCAGGAGTAGAAGATTCAATCAATCAAAACTATCCAAAAGTTTTTGTCACAAGTGCAACATGCAAGGACATATGACTCAAAATTGTAAATCCAATGTTACAAGGACTCAAAGATTTGATGGACATTGTTATAATTGCAAAAAATATGGACATAGGGGATTTGAGTGCAGATCAAAACCTATGTGGACAGTAAATCAGCCAGCAAAGACATCAAACTATGAATTTTGGGATTACAACACCAGGAACATCTGTCACTATTGTCAAGAATATGGACATATCCCACAGAATTGCAGAAGAACACATTTTAGAGGGAACTACAAAAGATGGTTGAGTCAAACCACATGTTTCAGTTGCTTAAAAACTGGTCATGTCAGCAGGAATTGCCCAACAAGGTCAAAGACATCAAGTTCTGAGTTTAGCAATGCAAAGGCAAAGATAGATGTTGAACACATCAGAAGTGAAATGAATAAGACATGGAGGAAGAAATATGAGTCTAGCACATCAAATACAGAGATCACTTCACCTAATAGGTGAAGTGATCACACTTCATCAAATTAAGTAAAGAATAAGTGTGAGGGATTGATAAACCAAGTTACATCATAAATCAGTCCCAAGATGTGTTAAGTACTGCAAAAAAAAAGGAATCAGCATAAATAAAGATGCTAAGTCAAAATTGAGAACTTTATGAAAATATGTCAAAATTGTCTTCAGGAGTCGAGTTGCTAACAACAACCGAGTTAATAGTTGATGCCGAGCTATGAAATATCAATAGGAGCCGAGTAAAGTAAAACATAATGGGAGCCGAGTTATGACAAAACCTTTCAAGAGTCGAGTAGACAGTTGGCAGCATACTAAGAATTTATTACTCTGTTCTGAAGGGTACATAAATTTGATTTTTGATTATTTTCTCACCATTCGAACAAGAAGCAAAGCCGAAAAAGGAGCAAAGAAGATCAAGAACAGCTCAAAAGCCATTCATAAAAGATTTCAACAGTGATTCAAGACAATTTCATCGATTTAAGGTATTTTACTTAAGTGCCGAGCTACGTAGGACTTATAAACTTGTTTGAATTATAAACCCTAGTTTGGCAAACAATGGCATCTGGGTCAGGAACCACCAAGTGTTTAAAGAGTAATGAAGTTTAGTTGGTCAGCAACGAAGTAAAACAACCTGAATTTAAGCCCATTCCAGAAGTAGCATACAAGAATGATCCTGCAGGAGCATTATCAGTTATTCTGGATAAAGTTGTTATGGTACAAGATGTTCGCAGATGTTACAATTGCAAAATTGGTGCCATAGGAGACTTAGAAATTCATAATGCATATAACAACCTGTGTGAAAACAAAGTACTAAAAATGAGTTTTCAATAGTAGAAAGAAAAGGATTGACCAAAACCCTAGCATTTCTGACTGTTTTCAAAACAGAATGGGTACGAATAATTTTGAGCCGAATGCATGATGAAGCTTTTTGGTTAGAGTCAAGGCCAGTAAAATTTACTAAGAAAACTGTTCATAGGGTTACTGGTATTCCAACCCTAGATCGGCCAAAGACCCTGCGAAGTGACAAAAGGGAAAATAATAGAGAAAAATACAGGTGCCAAATGGAACAATAGAGGAATGACTATCGACACAGTCACAGATCCCCTACTAGATTTTGCTGTGAGAATTATTTCACACAAATTCTATCAATCAAGCAGGTTGAATAGTGTACCTTGCATAGCAGTTGATGTTGCATACAAGATAATAAAAAAGGATCACACTTATGATCTGGCAGAGCTCATGTTTCAACAGATTAATGAAAATCTGGGAGCTATAAGGAAGAGCAAGGGAGCTCAATGCATATTTGGATCAGTTTTGATGTGTATGTTCTTCTATCTAATGAAAGAATTTCCTTCTATGGGGAAAGTAAAATGGAATCCGGATAAAACAATTGTTGAACAAATTAATGGATACATTGAACAAATGGGTGAAAATTTTGATGCCCAAATGACAGGTTATTTTGAGGACTTCAAAAAGTCCATGAAACAAAGAATGAGAATTCTAGTCTCATTGACTGAGAAATATGAAAAAGATATTTGCTTTCTTGTAGATATAGATTATACTTATATACAAGCAGTTATACCTAGAATAAGATAGCTTAGGCCACTAGGTTATGAACTTGATGTTGATCAAGCCTTTTCAACAATAACAGCTCTACTTGTAGAAGAAGTTGATAAAAATGCACAAATTTTTAGAACCTATGATGTTGTCAAATCAAAGATAATAAAAGATTTGAAAATTGCTTCAGCAGTAAAGAAGAAAGAGAAAATGGTGAGACAAATCAAAAGAAAGTTTGGCATGGAAGAAGAAGAAGGAACAACAGAAGAAGAAGGAGATAAAATTCAAAGTCAGACTCAAGGGTCAGGAGAAGACAAAGAGGAAAGTGTTGAGGTAGAAGAAGCCAAGGAAGCACCAGTTAAGAGAAAGACCACAACTCCCTCTGCTCCTAAATCCAAAGGAAGGAAAGTGGATGCCCCTGCGTCAAAGGGACCCACCACAAGGACTACAACACAAAAAGCCCAAGAAGAGGGAAAAGGAAGGAAGAAAGACACAAAGAAGACTGCTACTGAGACAAAGAAAAGGAATTTTATTCCCCAACCTGAAACAGATGAGGAGAAAACAGAGTCAGAGGACAACAATCAATTTCAAGTGGTAAGACACAAACCTCAGACTGATGTTGATAAATTATGTTCAAAAATTAGAAATAATGATTTAAAAGGTCTAAAGAACCTGAATTTTTCTAAGCTCACCAAAGAAGAGCAAAATAAACTAGAGGAATCTGTGTATGCTATGATGGCTAAGTATAAGCACACACCTCTAGAATTAGATGAATCTATGCCGAGAGAATTGTATAAAATTGTAGAGGATAAATGGCATTTTTGTTTACAAATGGAAAAAGAAATAAAGGATTCTACATTAGCAAGATTGTTGCCTGATCTAACTAAAGATCAAATTATAAATGTCGTAAAAAGGCATAATAACAGATTCACTCCCAAGTATAAAGTATTTAGTATATTACAAAATAAAATTGAAGAGGTAGTTACCAAATCCACAAGATTGTGGAAAATAGTTTATAAGAAAATTGAGGATGTATATAATGAAGAATATAAGGCAGAAGCAATTGCCAAGACAAAGGAAAAGAAAGCATCAGAAACAAAAGAGAAGAAACTAGTGGAGAAGGAGAGTAAAGAAGAAAAGGAAGAAGAGGCACACAATGAGGAGAAAGAGGAAGATAAAAATACAGTTGAGCCACAAGATCAAAGTATACAAGATATACAGACATCTCCTCCTAGTCCTTCTCATGCCATTATCACACCTGAAGATATCATAAAAATAAAGGATGTTACAGATACTTCAAATCTAAACATCAATCCATTAACTGCAGAGGATTTGGAAATCCTTGACCAATCATCACTTGTAGCAAAATTAAGCTCAAATCCTATATTGGTCAGTGTTGATAAATTGCAGAATCCAGAAGTCAAGGTAAAAGCACAAGTGCCACCTTTGACCACACAAACTACTGTTATTCTATTCCTTCCACCACCACCTCCATCAAGTATAATCACTGATACACTCCAAGTGCCGAGTACAGTAGCAGGGGAAATAAAAAAAATATCTAAACAATCAACAAGTTCAACCCCACCTAGCATTCATAAAAGGGATATTCAAGCTGAAGAAAAAGAGACACAGAAAAAGGCAGAGACTGCAATACAAACATTGGTTGCATTACCAAAATCTGGTACTCCTACACAAACTCTTCAGTAGCCAAGCACAGATGGACTACAGCTGCAAATCAGGACACCAGGCTCGAGCTCATCAAAGGCAGTTAGGAGACTTCACTATGGAGTTCCTGAGCTTGATGAAGAAATAAAGATCTCATATTATGAATCTAGCACTCTTACTGAAGAAAAGATTAATGAAATTCAAAGTGCATTAGACAAAAGAAGGAGACAAGAAGCACTAAGAAATGAATACAAGCATAAGCTTACACTAAATGAAATTAAAGATGATGACAGTATGCTCTGATACCACTTGATAGAGGGCCACACCACTCTAACAACTCACAACCAAGAATGCAACAATATAGAGACCAAGAAAAAAATACTTCACAAATAATTTTATTATACTTGAAAAATCCTTACAACACCCACAAGATGATATGACTTCTTCAACATAAGAGAAATCCTAAATAAGAGTCTTCACACCAAGAGCTTCACCAATAACTTCTACTTGAAGAGCTACACCTTTAGAGTTTTCACACCTTGAAGTCTTCACGCCTTCTAGCTTCTACTTCTCAAACTTCTCCTTCTCGAGCTTCTACTCCTCGAGCTTCTACTCCTCAAGCTTCCCCTTGAGCTTTTATTTCTTGAGCTCCTTCTTGAGCTTCCACTTCTCAAGCTACTCCTTGAGCTTGATTACAAATGATAATAAGCCTTGCTTAAATAGGCACTTCTAACCCAAGACATTACAAACACAACCAATGTGGGATAAAAGGTAAATACAACTATCTTTAAATAAATATTAAATTCCCACCCAAATACAACTAAGCACCCAACAAATATTAAATACATGATTTATCCAAAACCTTCTAGAATTTCCACCTACACACCTCGATTAATGTAATGTCAACTATTTTTCTTATTTTTCTATTTACGCCACCTACGCACCTTGAAAATAGAAATTCCTCTTTTCTTTTTCTTTTTTTCTCCTTTTCCCCTTTTTTTAATTTTTTATTATTTCTCCTCTAATTTTCGTCACTTTTCTCTCTCCTCCAATTTTTTTTTTTTTTTTTCCAATAATTTTCCAATGCAAGATGCTCCTACATCAAAAGACATATTCACAGAAGCTTTTTGCTTACAATCTCCAGATGAGTCAAGACCAATCATGGAACAACTATTTGATATAGTTGACTAGGTGACAAATGAAGACCAGAAAACAAATGCTAGATTGCTTGAATGGTCAGAAAAGAAGTTCCAAGGTAAAGTAAATAGTAAAATATTCGGTGATATAGCACTGTCTAAAGAAGAACTGGAAAAGAAAATTATAACAGTTAAAATTGTACTAAGAAACATTTTTTCCCTGTACAACAAGTTGTGTGATTTTTCCACATTCACACAAGACACTAGCTAGAAAATACTGAGTTTGGAAAATAATCTGAAAACTTCTAGCATGCAACTCCCCACAGATCCAGCTCAGAGTGAGAAGCATTTTGTCCAATCGCTTCACACACAGAGAGAGCTAGCTGTTTTAGCAGTAGAGGAGGAAACCACAAAAGCCAAATTGATACAAATTCAATCATCAATTACTCCTCATTTGGAATTACTTCATAAGGAGCAGATAACTGCAGAAACAGTCCTCAGGAAAGATCCCAACCTTTCTTCATCTGATGGACTTGTACACCTAGCAGTAGAGATTGCCATCCAGCATAGGACATTGGATGTCGCATTAGCAAATTGGGATGCATCTCTGAAGGTACTCCTTGAAGTAAACAACTCATTTTTGGCCAAGTATGGCATTTCACTGTAAAGACCATTGACATAAGTGTCAAAAAGGGGGAGAATAAGTATAGAGTTGAGTATAGGAATGAAATGATAAGTATAATAAAAGGGGGAGATAGCAAATTTTGTGAAACTTTGGGGGAGATAGTAAATTTTGGGAGCAAAGTTTGAATAAAGGATAAATTACTGAGTCACATGGGTCTTAATTAAGTGTTTTTGCCACTCAGGTCAAAGGGGGAGATTGTTAGCTTAAAGAATAAATTTGACAACTGAGTGTCAATACACTTAACCAAGATCAAGAGTTAGTGCCGAGTAACAACAAGTGATGAGTGACAACAAGTGTCGAGTGACAACGGGTGCTGAGCGCAACATGTGCTGAGTGATACAGCTTTTGTTCAAGTGCCGAGCTATCCAAAAAATAGTAGGTGTCGAGTATCAGAAATACTTCAGGAGCTGAGTAACTCAGTAGAACAACATAAAAGTCTAGAATTACACAAACTATGATGCAAACAGTTTTTTGCAGCCGACAGAAGGTAAATCTCGAAGGATCGAATGATAAGATTGAATCTTTTATTTTTCCTATGCAATTTGCATGTAGCCAATAAAAAAAAAACTAAAGGCATGCAACCAATTGGCAAAAGATAAGTATTGAACGGAAAGTGAAGATTGAATGTGGATCATAGATCCATACCTAACCCTAAACATTCAAATGTCTTTATAAGGAAGACGAAACTTCATTGTAAAAAATAATGAGGAATAAGATAAGAGGTGTGAGAAGACTTACAAGGGTTCAGAAGGAGTTATATTTTCAAAAGTGAGGATTATTCAGATCGCAAAAAGGATCCAGATCAAAGAAAGCATAACAAGTGCCTGCAATCTGCAATCAAGGATTGTAACCAGTCAGGTTTATTGCATCTAATACTCTCTAGCAATTGTATTAGAATAAAAATCCTATGGTGATAGGTTAGCTTTACAGCTATTTTGTAAGAACCTTTGATTAGGTGATTAAAATCCTTTAACTGGGTGACACTTCATGTTAAGTGTTTGCAAATCCTCTAACCAGGTCACTATTAACACAGTGTAAAGCCTTTAACAGGGCAAACCATCAGAAGTGGTTGAACTATATTGCTGCAGTAATTTTTGTGGGTATCATCCCCACCCCAGTTTTACCTTCTTATTCCTGGAGGCTTTCTGGGTTACCAAAATTCCGGTGTTATGAGTTATTGATGCACATTTGTTATATATACATGCATGCAATTTACTTTCAGTTAAAATTTTATTTGCTAAAGTATGATACTTATGATTCACCGCCCCCCCCCCCCCCCTCATAAGTACTCTTTCCATATTTGAATATTTCAACAACTTTGCAAGCAAGCTTTGATACCACTATAATAGGCACCTTGAAAATGCCCAAAAACTAAACCAACTATTGATTAAGATTCTAATATTTTTGCATAGATTTTGAAACAACATAACATGAACAAGAAAGAATTTATGCAAACTGGAGATTGAACTACTACTGAAATAATATTAGTTCTCAAACTAATAAAATTAAATACCTAGCAAACTCACTAATTACTCCACCATCATAAAATCAAATACATAACAAACTCTTCAACTCACTAATTACACCTAGTCTTCCTATAGCTAAAAATGTGTCTGAGCTCCCTGTTAATAAGTTGATAGCAATAAATTCCAAAGGCCAAACCCCAAGGTAATGATGTCTAGAATGTCACAAGAGAGGATAGATGTCCTCTAATGCCAAGAACAAATCTATAACTTACACATTCAAGTTCTTATCAAATGCAATTCACAATAATCGGAGGGTAAACAATGAGACTCTCACCTCTATTTATTCATTTTCTTCACCCTTCTAGAACGAAATAAAATATTAATTAATTGCACTCTATAGAAGCTTCCCCCTTTCCAATAATTAATGCACTCTCTAGAAGATTCTTTCTTGCAATACAATAATTAATTATGCTTCTAGAAAATTAAATTACTAGAGGCTTCCCTCTTTCCAATAATTTATGCATTTTCTAGAAGCTTCTCCCTTGCAATACAATAATTAATTGTGCTTATAGAAAATTAAATTAATTAAATATAAAATTACCTTTTAATTTTAATTTATTTAATGACTTTATAAGAAATTAATTTAATCAATTTCTTCTTATTTCTCTACTTAGCCTTTGGAGAACATAAGGCTAAAAACTCCACTGAGTTGGTAAAAAGATATGTACATTACATTCTTATGCAAGACTAGGTACTCTAGCTTATGAAAAAGGGAATTTCAGACAATATAATTTTAAAAAAATGTTGTAAGAATATATTATTTTACGTTGTCACAATTTTTTTATTGAGGAAATAGGATTAGGAGAGAGGACCTAGTAGCTGAGCATAGCCGCACATATGATGCCAAATCAACATACTTTTTGCTAGTGTCAGCAACATACTCAAAAAATTATACCAGTGACTATTCAAAAGGGACACCCATTCTTGTGTAGGCATCACATTCTTAGTTGGTTTTTCCAACCAAAAGTACATTTGTTTCAATTATGACTAAGATTTCAACGTTAAATGACAACCATTGATATACTGTTGTTAAAAAAATTAGACATTAAATATTACATTAGCAAGTAAAATTACTATCATAACTGTTAAAATATTATATCTTTTATCTCTGATTACAAATTGTTTTGCCCTCTGAATAACTGAATCCTTAAACTTTTGAACATCCTGTGTTTAATGCTGCTTCAAAACCGTAGTTTGCTGCAGCTTCCAAAATAATTCGTTTCACTGCCTCGCTTTCAATTTCTGCCCCAAATTTCTTCATCTACACAATATTAAAGAACACAAGCTTTGAGAAACTCACAAATTGCAAGTGAAATTAAACAACATTCAAGAGTCCTTATGATTTCCAGTACCTTAATAATGGCTGTTTTGATGATCTGGCCGTCAAATGACGTGAGATTGGCATTCTGAAAATCCAGGTGAAGGGATTCAAGAGCTTTCGTCAGCTCAATAAGCACGCCTGGCCCTTTCTTGCAGTAGATCCGTATGTGAAATATGTTTTCCTCCACCTTGGCAACATCCAGCTGAAATCATACATATTATAGACGGAACGCTTTAGATATTGCAATGAAAATGGATCATTTTGTTCATTGAGGAACACAAATGTGAGAAATCAGAAGGCAAAGGGGGGAAAAGGGAAAAGTCCGCTTACTTCGAGAAGTATTTTTCGCCCTGGTTTGTTTAGGGGCCTACTAGTGCTACTCGTTTCAAAAGAGGCAAATTCAAGTTCCGCATCTGTCACTACTGAATTTCCGTCAACAAACGGAGAATCTTTGTGCATGACGCCAGATTCAAGCTGTAAGATCTCGGCCTGAATGTCCTTCACTTGTTTCTGCAAGTCCTGCACATAGCTGATTGCGTCCACTACTATTGACGTCTTATCCATCTAAGCACAAAGATCACAAACTTTAAATTAGATCTCTCGATTCTATATTTCCACTATTTCATGAAAATGAAATGCATCAAAACAAATCTGTAGAGTGAAAGAGTTGTATTCTAACTTTTGAAATTTATAATGCTTCTCTGTCAAAATGAAGTACATCAAAGCAAATCTGTAAACCTTTTCGATAAAGATGTATTTAAATCCTTAATATTTGACATCATTCTCTGTCATCAGTCTTCTGGCCGTATGTTTCAGGCAGATTTACTGTAGGATGTACTTATTGCCAGTTTAGGAAAGGTGTGTGTAATGGTTAGGAACAGTTATTATTTTTGTATTAATTTGTCTTCTAAAGAGTATTTGAATCAAAGAGTTGCAGTTACAGTCTGAAACATTTATCAAGATTCAAAACTTCACTCAGAGGTTTATTCGTATAACTTTCTCAAGTTTAGCAAAGATTCTCCTATCATATGAGACAGCAAAATGAACAAGACGTTTAAAATCTCAATCTATTAAACTATACATAATCGTCCAAAACCTTGTAAAAATTCAAAATTTACTAGATTGTGAAAACCTAATGCCTGCAATGACATACCTTGGTGATTTTAGGAACAAGAGAGCGAAGAGCATAAAGCCTCTCATTCAGGCGGCCGCGCCGTCTTCTCTCGGAGATCAAAGTCCTGCACTCGGAAGAAGGAGCAGACTGCCTCGATTTAACGGATCCTTTATCTCCCTCATTCAAATGCCCTGAATCTTCCGAAGAATAGCCATATTTGACCATATCTCCACTGCTTTTGCCTCCGTGGGGAGTTGAATCGAAGCCATTGTAGGCCTGCTGCCATTGAACAAGCTCGGAGGTACTATTAATGGCGGAGTCCTCAAGATTGGGCTTTGCAGACAAATCTTGCGAAGTCCACAAGTTGTCGGTGGGAAAGCAGGTCCAAGCGTTTTCTGCTACACAGTCGAGATCTGTGAAGAGAAGAGCATCATCTTCTTCCATGGATTCCACCATTCCATTGAAATCCAGATATGAGTAGTTATTTTTTTCTCCAGATCTGTGGGCCTCCATTGATATGATTCTGAGAGGTAGGGTTTCCTGTGAGGTGTGAATACAACTCACCAAGAAAAAATAAAATTTGGTGATATTTTTGCTGCTTTGCTCACGGATTTGCCCGCTTTTTATCGTGAGATTTGAGCAATAAAAAATTCATTGAATTTGTCATTGGGTGTTGTGGGATGAAGCATCCTTCTCCTCTGCAACAAATCAATATTTGAATTTATTAAATTTAGGTAATGTTTCCTTTAATTTGTCTTATTTTACTTAGGCTCCGTCTTATGAAGGGGGGCTTTTTAGAAATAGAGCTGTTTCTTAGTTTTATAAAAAATTTAAACATTGTGGTTTCATAAACTTTGTACTCTAGTTTCGTTTATAAATTTATACTTTCTAAATTTAAGGAAGATAGTAGTATCTTGAATAAATAACATTATCTTTTGTAATGTAGGTTTTAAAAATTAGTTTAAAATTTGATTTTTTCTTCAAAATAATTCAAAGAATAATCTGAAATTAAACTTTAGACAAGTGACAAAAAGTATTTGTAAGCTAGTAGGGTACCTAAATATATAATGTCCATGGTTTTAATAATAACACAAACTAAGTAATGTCCATGGTTTTGAAAAAAGAGTTCAAACCTTTGAGTTTATCACCCATCAAACTATCTAATCAATCAATAGACTAATAACAAAGTCTATCTTAGTAACTATAATAGCAATTATGGAAGGCTAGGCTTTATTGGATTATCTTTGTCTTAGTCATCCCTCTATCCCTCGCTGGAAAGTTCCTTGAGAGATGAAACCTTTTCCTTTTGGGGTGGGGATTTTCCTTATGGCCCTAGTTTGTCTCTTTCTCTATGAGTTTTTCACCTTTTCTTCTACTTTCTTCATTGTGGTAGAGATATGTTTTATGAAGGTAAAGTTATATCTAGTTAGAGAGATTGAATGTTTTTGTCTAAGGGTGTGTCTCAACTTTGGTTTTTGGATTGTGGGGAGGGACATAATTTTTCTTCTCTTCATGGTGGTTCCAATCACTAATATCCCTATTGAGGTGGGTATCTTTGCTTTTGAGGTGGAGAGATGTTATGCAATTTTGATTTGTGTTGGTTAGAGGAGAGTTTTTTCTTGATGACTACAATATCATTATGGGGACCATCTCAAAACCCACTGTGAAGGTTGAGGGTACCTTTCAAGACTCTAATGCCTCCCTTTTAAAATGGTTTTCTTTTCCCAAGGGATCTTTGATTGTTAATATCTTTTTCTGGAAGGTCCAAAGGTTTAGGGAGCCTTTCAAAACCATGTGGACTTCCTAGAATGAGAAACTTATTTAAGTGGCATGGGGATGTTGGAATATTCAAATGGGAAGAATGCTTCTAAGAGGGGGGGGTGAATCAGAAGTAATGTATTAAAATCTTGTAAACTGAAAGTAGATTGCATACATACAAACCTATCAAACAATTATGAGAAACACATAAGAATCACCACATAACACTTGAGATTTTGGTAACCTAGAAACCCTCCAGGAATAAGAAGGTAAAATTGGGGTGGGGATGATACCCACAAAATTTGCTGCAGCAGTAAGGTTTTAACCACTTCTGATGGTCTGCCCTGTTAAAGGCTTGCCTTGTTAAAGGCTTTACACTATATCAATAGTGACCTGGTTAGAGGATTTACAAACACTTTACATGAAGTGTCACCTTGTTAAAGGATTTAATCACCTATTTAAAGGATCTACGAAATAGCTGTTAAGCTAACCTATTACCATAGGATTTTCATTCTAATACAATTGCTAGAAAGTATTAGGTACAATAAACTTGACAGATTACAATCCTTTGATTGCTGAATACAGGCACTTGATCTGCTTTCTTTGATCTGGATCCTTTGTGATCTGATAGTCCTTACTCTAAAAGTAGTTTTCCTTACACACCCTTGTGTATCCACTCATATATTTTACAATGAAATTTTTTCTTCCTTATAAAGACATTCGAGGATTTAGGGTTAGGTATGGATCTACGATCCATATTCAATCTTTATTTCCTGCTCATTGTTTGCACTTCTTCCATTGGTTGCATGCCATCATCATTTTTCTTATTGGCTGCATGTAGATTGCATAAGAAAAATAAAAGATTTGATCTTATCATTTAATCCTTCAAGATTTTTCACATGTCGGCCATGAAAATGATTTACATATGAATTAATGAAGTTAAAAACTCATATGTACATTCTGTGTTGCTCAACACTAGTTGATTCCAGATGCTTCCCACTAATAACAAACTGGCTTACTTAGCACTTGTTTTATTTCTGTATTGCTCGACATCATCTATGACTCAGCACTTGTATCTGCTTGACACTTTATTTTTCTCGGCACTTTATTCTGCTCGACACTTTATTCTGCTTGGCACTTGAACTTCACTTGGCACTTGATCGGCACCTGAAGACTACTTGGCACATGAAGATCACTCGGCACCTGAAGTCTTTCCCAACTCGACTTTTGTTGTGGCTCGACATACATGGTGTACTCGGCTTCAATATAGAAAGTAGTTAAGTGTATTGGCACTCAAGTGTCAAAAACCATTATGAGGTTGACAAGGGAGCCTTGCAAAATCCCTTAGTTGTGTTTTCATTCTACATTCTCTTAAGATTGTTGGCAATGATTTGGGGAGACTACAAAAACCCCATGATGTTATTTGGTTCCATGTTAAAACCTATGATATTGTCAGTTGGATTTTCAATGTATATTTTAGGCTAACTGTAATGTTTGGGGAAGCATGCCAAAACCCTATGTTAGGCTATGGGTGCCTAGTGAAACACATGTTTGGTTTTTATTCTTCGGGTTCAAGATGCCTTGTAAAACCCTTTAGTAATTATTTTTAGGCTTTGACTTGTAGTTGTTACATGAATGTGCTTTGGACGTCTTCTCTAATTGGTTATTTTTTCATAATTGGTTGGCTACTATTATGTAGTGTTCGAATCTTCTATAGCTACAGTTCTAAGTCCCCCTCAAAATCTACTTTTGTAGGGTTGGTCCCTTCAAAAGCTATTTTACTCTAAAATAATTTTATTAGCAATTCTTCTAACTTAAATACAAAGTGTTGACATTAAGGTCAATTTGTCTATCAGTGACACAACACTTAGTCAAATTGATTACATTGCTACTAAGCTCTATAGAAACTACTCAGCTTATGACTCAGTTTGTAGTGCTAACCAAGTGATTCAGTTATTCGTGAGCTAAGGAGTCAATTTGTAGTGTCTACCAAGATTTAGAGAGAAAGTTTAGTGCAAAATGAGCATATCAAAGGCTACCTAGTTAGTCAGTGGAAGTGAAGAAGATTGTAATGTTAATGGAGCTATGTAGTGTTAAACAAGTCCAACAGTGTCTATTGAGCTCATAAGGTTAATGAAGTGGATCTAGTGTTGATCGAGTCATATACTATCAATCGAGTGATCCAGTTGCTACCGAGTTTCTTTGAGTTCACCAAGTCACACAGTGCTAACCGAGTTCAAGCTACTTAGAAGTGATTAGTATGAACCAAGCTTCAAGTTCAACCAAGTGGCAAGATTGTTGAGCATTGATAGTGTTTATCATGAATCAGAATATCATTGAGTTTTTCTTTAGAACCCAAGTTATAACAGTTGGGCCAACTTTGTGAATTATGATGAAGTTGGTATTGTAGCCAACTCCAGTGAGTTGTAATTTGGATTGGTATATATGTAATGTATTGTATCATATCCGAGTATGTATGAAAAGGGATATATGATGAGAAGAATTGTGAATTGAGGAAGGCTACAAGAAGTATAAGGGAAAATAAAGATTTAACTATCATAGTCAGGTGATCATTGAAATACAAGAAATCTTAACTAGCAAATCAAAGTTTTAGATCAAAGATCAGCCATTCGTTCATTCTAACAAATGCATTAGTCAAATCTTTTAATAGGGTAGATTTAACAGTCTTTGCTAAATCTCTTAACTGAGTAGATACTTCATTGTATGTTTGTAAATCATTTTACAAAGTGGACCTCATAGTCTGTATTGCTCCTAATAGGGCAAATTACTAGAAGTGGTCAATTGTAAGCCTTAACAATTTAACTTTATATTGCAGTACTAAAGAATGTGGGTATCATCCCCACCCCAATTTTACTTTCTAATTGGAAGGTTTCTATTCACCATATCTTGTGTCAAATTTTTATGAATGCTTATTTTCTCTCATTCTTTCATGCATGAAATTAGATCAGAATATTATATGAAGGATTAATCGATGAAGTGAGATAAGATTTTATTGGTTCCTAATTAACCCGTCCACTCTTAGTAACCTTGCCTACCTTATATTTCCATCAATTTGTATCAAAGCCTATTTGGTTCTCACATCAAAAGTCTAATAGCTTGAGAAAAGATCAGAGGAAATGGAGGTATATAGGCTAGATAAGGCTGTTGACAATGAAAAGTTGGATCTTGAATTGGCCACTAGGCAACTAAAGAATGAAAAGGAGAAACTCACTCAATCATTGAAGAGAGAAAAATCTTGCAATGCAAATGAATGAAAATATCTATATTGAAGAAAGAATTGAACATTGTTATCCTAAAAGAAACTTAGATGAAGCTGATAAAGGAATCAAAGTGTTGGAATTTAAAAATGGGAAGATTTACTTCTGAGAGGGGAGGGGGGGTGAATCAGAAGTAACTAACTTTAACCTTTTAAAAAAATTAGCTGAGATCATTCACATGCATCTACCATATCTAATTAACATAAAAGTAAAGACATGCATGAAAATAGATAACACAAGATTTGGTCACCCAGAAACCCTCCAAAATGAGAAGGTAAAATTGGGATGGGGATGACACCCACAAATTATCACTGCAGCAATATGTAACTATTTAAGGTTACAAAGTTTGACCACTTCCAATGGTCTACCCTGTTAAAGGATTTAGCGCGTTGTTGAAAATCTTACAACATGGCTATTAGACCAATCTATCATCATAGGATTTTCATTCCTAATACAATGGCTAGAAAGTATTAGAATGTGTTGACCTAATGACTTACAATCTTCAATTTTTGATTCTAGATCCTTGTTCTACTCAGTTTGATTTGATCCTTCCTTGATATGATATGTCTCTACTCTAAGTGTCGATGCTCTGTTCTAACCAACTAAATCTGCAATGCTGCTCTTCCTTTAAATCCTCGCACCCCTCTAAAATTCGCTAGCACTCTCACATACAACTTTCTTACATATTGAATTATGGGGTAATGTACTCCTTTTAAAGACATCAAAGTCTTAGGATTAGGGATGAATCTACGATCAATATTATTCCATGTTTTCCCACTCAATTCTTTTACTTTTCCTATTGGTTGCATGCTTTCTCCATTTTACTGATTGGTTGCATGTTGATTACATAGGGAATATAAAAGATTCGATCTTATCATTTTGGATCCTTTGAGATTCATCCGGAGTTGGCTCAAAAATGGTTTACATCTGAGTTTGTGAAGGCACAAACTCATATGTTGATCTTGTGTTACTCAACACTTACCAATTGCTAATGCTCAACACATATAGGAATTCTATCTCACTCAAATCCTGTAGTAACTCTGTCTTTCTCGACATCTAAAATTTTGTTAGAACCTATAGTGACTTGGCATCTATAGTGACTTGGCATCACTTATCACTCAGCACTTGAATCTTGCTCGGCATCTAAAGTTCACTTGACACTTGTTGAATCTCTGACTCAACACATACTATAGCTCGACATCTATATTATACTCAACATGATCTTGGAAATTGGTTAAGTGTGTTGAAACTCAATTGTCAAAACCAATCTGAGACCAACATCAAAGATCTATTAGAAAAGAATTCCCTTTGGGTTGTGCAGCTTTCTGCTTTGCAACTTCTTCTTCCTTTGCATCCTCACCTATGCCTTGTGTTGGTGCTAATGGCTCTCGTCCTTGTTCTTTTTCATCATCATCAACTTCTTCATTTTCTTCATATCACCTATAGCACCAATCTTGCAGTTATAGCATCTCCTAACATCTTGGATCATAAAAAATTTAGGTGGAATTATAGATAGGGCTTCGACTGGGTTGTTTTTATATGCAACTTTAGGGATTGGCCAAAAATCTAGTTGCTTAACTTCATTTGACACTAGTTGGACCTCAAATTGCTCTTTCTCCTAAGGTTTCCTAGAATTGGAGGCCATTTCTGCTATCTAGGGTTTAAACACAAAGAAATTTAGGACTACATACCTTGGCACTAGTGTAAATACCTTGGAATCGATGAAACTAAGTTGAATCTACATAAAAATCTACTCAAATGCTGGATTCTCTACTTTGAAATCATTTTGCACTCTTCTTCATCTTTCCTCTTTGTTCATGATGAAGAAAAATGGTTCAAAATGTGATCATATATCCTTATTTTGCAACATTTAATGCTTAGTGCATTTATAACTATCCTCTTGGCTTCTTAAACATTTCTACATTACTCGACTTCCATTGGCTTTCAAACACTTGGCATCTACTGGAGTTTCCCTTCACTTAGCTTTCACTACCAACTTAGTTACAACTAGTCATTCAGCTTCTACTGACTTTAGCAAGCAACTCGACATGTATTGGGATTTTACTCAGCACCTAAAGGAAACTTTTCTTACTCGGTAGTACTAGTGAAAACTTGAAGTTTTAACTTTGCATCTGTATTCATGTCGATCTCTCTTTTTCAGTACTTACTTGTCTTGGAACTGATGTATGATAAAGCTTTGTATATTAGTTCCACACACCTTCTTTTTCTTAGTTGGATGAAGTGTGATCACTTGACCTTTTAGGTGAAGTGATCCCTTCATTGGATTTGCTACTTCCATCTTTCTTCTTCCAAGTCTTATTCATTTTTCCTCTAATGTGCTCAACATCTATCTTCTCTTTTCCTTTGTTGAACTTTGAGTTGGGTGCCTTTGACCTTGTTGGGCAGTTCCTACTGATGTGACCAATTTTCAAACAACTAAAACATGTGGTTTGACTCAGCCATCTACTGTAGTTTCCACTGAAATGTGTTCTTATGCAGTTTTCAGGGATGTGTCCATATTCCTGACAGTAATGTTAGTTATACTTGGTGTTGTAGTCCCAATTATAGTGATGTCCATGATTGTTTCCCCTTGCTAGTTGATTAGGTGTCCATATAGGCTTTGATCTGCACTCAAAGGCTCTATGTCCATACTTCTTGCAATTGTAGTAGTGACCTTCAAATCTTGGTGTCCTGATAGTCCTAGTCCTACAATCATGTGGTTGATATCCTTGCTTGCTGCATTTGTGATAGTGACCCATATTTTTAGGTTTGTCATGCTGATGAGCATTCTTGCTCCTACACACATTAGAGGTTTGTCCCTTTTTAACACAAAAATCACAAGTGGATTTAGTAGTCTTACCTTTGTCACTTCTTTCTTCTGTAGTCTTGGATGATTCTTCTTTCTTAGTGCTGGTGTATCCTAGTCTTGAAGTGTCATTACTGGATCTTGGTGATTTTAATAGCTATTCAAAGTACTTGATGGCCCCATTGGGTTTGTTGAAGCTCTCTAAAATTTCTTTCTCTCTTTTTAGGTCATTTTGTAGTTGTTCATTTTGCATCTTTAGTGTGGAGATCTCAATATCCTTAACATTCAGTTCATGATGTGCATTCATCATCTAGCTTAGGGTGTCTAGCTGCATATTGGAAATTCTTGAAAGCTCAATTGACTTTTCTTCTAGTCTATTAGCAAGGTTTCTCTCGTCTTCTTCTAGCATAGCCTTATCTTCTATGGCTCTTTTCTTTTGTTCAGTAATTTCACAAAGCATCATGGCCTGTGATTCTTGTTCAAGCTTGAGTGTTCTAATCTCTTCTGCTTGAGCTTTATTCTTCTCCATCAGATCTGCTATTGTTGTATCAAACTCTTTGGAATCTCCATTTGCAAACACTTTTGAGGTGTCAATCTCCTTTTACTATGTATCATTCTCAGCTATGGCAATCAATCTTCTTCTCTTAAAGGATTTCCTTAATTCTTCTCTAGCTTCTTCCAAAGTATGTAGAGCGAGTTGTATATCAATCATTTGGTTTTCTATGACCTTCCCAAGTTTGTAGACTTCAATTTCCAGATCTTTTCTTCAAGCTGTATGACTCCTCCTTGTGAGAACTTGGCTCTGATACCAATTGTAGGAATTTACAAATGAGAAGATTTGGTTCTAAGAGAGGAGGGGGGGTGTAAATCAGAAGTAACTAACTTTAACCTTTTCATATTTTTAGCTGAGATCATTCACATACATCTACCATATCTAATTAACATAAAAGTAAAGACATGCATGAAAATAGATGACACAAGATTTGGTCACCTAGAAACCCTTCAAAATGAGAAGGTAAAACTAGGATGGGGATGGTACCCACAAATTATCACTGCAACAATATGTAACTATTTAAGGTTACAAAGTTTGACCACTTCCAATGGTCTACCCTATGAAAGGCTTGCCTTGTTAAAGGCTTTGCACTCTGTTAAAAGTGACGTGGTTAAAGGATTTACAAACACTCACTTGGAATGTTACCCTCTTAAAGGATTTAACACCTTTTTGAAAGGCTTACAACATGGCTGTTAGACCAACCTATTATCATAGGATTTTAATTCCTAATACAATTACTAGAAAGTATTAGAATGTGTTGACCTGATGACTTATGATATTCAATTGCTCATTCTAGATCCTTGTTCTACTCAGTTTGATCGGATCCTTCCTTGATTTGATATGTCTCTGCTCAAAGTGTTGATGCTCTGTTCTAACCAACTAAATTCTACAATGCTACTTTTCTTTTAAATTCTCACACCCCTCTTAACTTTTCTAGCATTCTCCCATACAACTTTCTTACATATTTAATTATGGGGTAACATCCTCCTTTTAAAGGCTTCAAAGTCTTAGGGTTAGGGATAAATCTACAATCAATATTTTTCCATCTTTTCCCACTCAATTCTTTCACTTTTCCTATTGGTTGCATGTTTTCTCCATTTGACTAATTGGCTACATGTTGATTACATAGGGAATATAAAATATTTGATCTTATAATTTTGGATCCTTCGAGATTCATCCTGAGTCAGCTCAAAAATAGTTTACATCTAAGTTTGTGAAGGCACAATCTCATATGTTGATCCTATGTTACTCGGCACTTACTGATTGCTAATGCTCGACACATATAGGAATTTTTTCTTGCTTGGCTCCTATAGTAACTCTATCTCACTTGGTATCTATACTTTGAATGACACCTATAGTGACTTGAAATCTATAGTGACTTGGCATCACTTATCACTCGGCACTTGAATCTTGCTCGACGCCTAAAGTTCACTCGACACCTATTGAATCTTTGACTCAACACATACTATAGCTGGGCATCTATATTATACTCAGCATCATCTTGGAAATTGGTTAAGTGTGTTGACACTCAATTGTCAAAACCAATCTAAGACCAACATCAAAGATCTATTATAAAAGAATTCCAATCTTCAAGAAGAAGTCAAAAAGCTGAAAAAAGAACAAGAAATTCAATCAGTCAAATTATGTGAAGTCATGGAGGAAAAATACAAAGCCAAAGAAGAGACAAAAGAAAAGAACAATAAAATCCAACAACTGTCCCTTCAACAAGTAGACTTCATTGATTAGCTCACAAATGTAAATGAAGAACTTATGAATCTAAGATTAGAGAATGAAAGACTATAGAAGGATCTCAACATAAAAAAGAAAACCCATGAAAGAATGATGAAATATCAATAAAGTATGAATCAATTGAATGAACAAAATCAATACAAACACAAAGGCAAAGATATAATAGGATACACAAAAGAAGGTGAATCATCCCATCAAGGAGCTCAAAAGAATCAAAGACCTACTTGCAATCATTGTGGTAAGATAGTTCATACATCAAAAAAATGTTGGAGTAATGGAAAAGAAAAATTTAATGGAAAGTATTATAGTTGCAATAAGCATGGTCATAGAGCAAGTGAATGTAAAGAGAAACCTATGTTTGAAGATAAATGTCACAATTGCAAGAAACAAGGACACAAATCTTTAGAGTGCAAAACCAAGTAGTGGAACCCAATAGAACAAATTGTGAAAGAAATATTTGGATGGGATTACAATACATGGTGCAGGTATCACTATTGTGGTGAATTTGGGCACATAGGAGAAAACTATGTGAAACATCATATGAGGAAAAAAGATACTACAAAAAGATGTTTTATTTGTATAGAACTTGGACATCTTACAAAGAACTATATGAACATAAGTAGAATTGAAGATGAAAAGAAAGCCAAAGCTGACAATTTTAGAAAACAAATGAGGAAAAAATGGGTATCAAGATCTCCAAAGAATGCAAAACAAGATCATGAAGTGAATGAGATCCAAGTCAATGACGTGGGTGGTCAAAAAACTTCTACTCAATTTCCTATGGAGATCACTAGAGTTGAGATTTAGAAGAAGAAATCTAACACCAGTTCTAACCAATAAGAAAAATGATCCAATCAACATTCAAGGTGCATAGAGATCACTAAGCATAATGGAAAGAAGAAGACCTTATCGAGCAAGGTCGAGTGGCAAGACCTTACCGAATAAGGTCGGGTTACATATTGTTGCAGACTCGAGTTGGTAGTTTCTACAAAGTGATGGTGACTCTACACAGCTATAGATGTCTTCTGAGCATTAAAGACTAAAGTGAGTGGAAGATATCCTATCAGCAAGCAAGTATGAAGTACAAAGCATTAATGATGATTGAAAGGTGGTAATTAGTTAAAAGGAAGAAATTGAAGGCATTTTTTCACCATGAATTTCTGGAGCTAATTGAGAAGAGCTAATTTAGAGTCCCCCAACAATTTGAGTATTTTTTTGTTGAAGATTTTCAAAGTTTTTAAAAACCCTACTGAGTAATGGCATCTTCCTATAGAAAAAAATAGAAAGAGTCTAAAATGTTTCTTTGTGGAGTTGACTACAAGGCACCAAACTTGAAGTTGAGTCTAAAAATTATAGAGACACTTGACCCAGCTACTGCACAATCTTAAATTCTACCTAAGGTATAACATATGTACAACATACATTCTTTTTATCACTTCTCAATCCAAGAACTTGGAACCCTAGAGATGAATGAAGCATTCAGGGAATTATGTGTGGACAGTGCATTGAAACCTGAACATTAACATTTGAAAACTAAAGGCTTGCACACATATCACATATGCTAAGAGACTTTTAGGTCAAGTGATGAGATATATTATGAGTCATGTACACAATGGGCAATTATGGTTGGAGCAATGTATTTAGATAATGAATAAAATGATTCATAGAATCACTAGGCTCTCGATGCTTAATAAAGCAAAGGCAACCAAAACCCTAGGTTAGGTCGAACTGGAAAACAAACTCTTGCCAAGTAAGACATAAGAGGAACGAAGATTAGCAATGTAACTGACATGGAACTAAAGTTTGACATTCATATCATTACACATAATATTTATAGTTCAAGGAGATTAAACAATGTGTCATGTGAAGTTGTCGATCTCACATATAATGTTGTGAAGAATAACCTATCCTTTAACCTTTCTAAGTAACTATTGAACCAATTCAACAATAATATGAAGAGAATTAGAAGATTGAAGAATAATTCATGTAAGTTTAGATCCCTTTTAACATGTTTATTCTTCTTTATTTAGAAAATTTTCCCTTCCAAAGGTAAAATAGTATGGAGGAAATATGTTCCTATTTTGTATCAGATTAATGAGTATATAGCAGAGATGGGTGAAAATTTGGAACATGTCATAGATAACTGCTTTGAAACATTCAAAGAGAAGATAAATAATATATTTAGGATTCCTAAGAATCTTGTAGAAGATTACAAGGATGATAGTTGTTTCATGGTGGATTGTGACAAAGTATACATTCAAGTAGTCAGACCTAGAGTGGCATGGGTTAAGCCTCTAGAATATGAGGTTAACATTGATGACACCACAGATATGGTAGAGGCTCTATTGAATGAGCCTATGGATCCCAAAGCTACATAGTTCAGAACATATGATGAGGCTAAGGCAAGAATAGAGCTTGAAATTAAGCTATCTCAAGTGGTAAATAAAGGAAGGAAAAGAGTAGAGAAGATACTAAAATGCTCAAAACAAGAAAGTTCTACTCTTATGCTCACTGAGGGAAAAGGTGATGTTATTGAAGATAATGATGCAAAGGATGAAGAAGAAGAAGCTAAATCTGAGGAAGAAGAGACTCAAAGGAAGAAAGAAAAGGTTATCATAATCAGGCCTACCAAGTCATCCCCTGCTATGTTCACTATAAGGGTGGCCAAGTCAAGGAAGAAATTGCATTTAGGTAAAGATGAAGCCAAGAAGATAATCCTCAAAAGAGATCCACCTACACTTTAGTAAAAATTAAAAAAAATTGAAGAAGGAGCTGGCATGGAAAACTTCAAAATTTTCAAATATGAGATAAGGAATGAGGATGAGAAAAGATAGATGTTGTTATGACCAAGCTAGGTTAATGGAAGTGCTCACCTGATGAGCTTGCATAGTAGATTTCGAATGAGCTTATGCAAGAAATTAAGACTAGATGCAAGCATGAAAAGAAAACTGTTAAGGACATCTTTGAGCAAACCTTGATGCAACTCATGCCTAATCTCAGTAAGGAGGTCAAAGAATCCTTGAAGAGAAATGAGAAGAAGTTCACTCTCAAAATGAACACATGTATGATATTGATAAAAAACATTGAATCTGTAGTAAAGGCAGCCACAACTACATGGAAAACCATTTATAAGTTGCATCAACCTAGTGACTCTATTGTAAATGTTGATGAAAAATATAATGATGAAGATGAGGAAGAGGATATAGAAATAAAAGGTGATGAGATTGATTATGTCAATCTAGATGATGAAGAGGAGGAACATGAAGCTAGTAGAGGATGTCTTCCAGAGATACAAAGTATTGAGGAAACTAATGCAAAGAAAATTGCAGCAGTAGTCATGGCCTTATTTCCTTACTCTTTAAGCATAACCATAGTGCAATCTAGCTTAGAGATAGCTTCTACCGATTTGGTTGTGGTTACAACTGCTATACCAAGCTCTAGGTCTGTTCATCTAAATGTAACAATAACAGAAGTGCCTAACACTTCATTTTCTAAGTAGAAAATGAAGTGTTAGGCACTTCTGTTATTGTTACATTTAGATGAACAGACCTAGAGCTTGGTATAGCAGTTGTAACCACAACCAAATCGGTAGAAGCTATCTCTAAGCTAGATTGCACTATGGTTATGCTTAAAGAGTAAGGAAATAAGGCCATGACTACTGCTGCAATTTTCTTTGCATCAGTTTCCTCAATACCTTGTATCTTTGGAAGACATCCTCTACTAGCTTCATGTTCCTCCTCTTCATCATCTAGATCAACATCATCAATCTCATCACCTTTTATTTCTATATCATCTTCCTCATCTTCATCCATCATCAAGCTTGACCAAGAAGCAACAAGGTATTCATGTTGTTAGTGTTGTTCTAACATTTGTTGCTAATCCATGATTTTACAAAGTTACTTCTATTCTAAGTACATCTATAGTTAGTATAATGATAGTTGAGAATTGGTCTCAATTGAGTACTGAAGTCGTATACAAGGGGAAACAAATTGTTTCCACCATTCTAAAGGAAAAGGGAAAAGAAGCATAAATAATTATTCTAGATGAGGATGTAATTATTCTGAACTAGGATATCTCTACCCTCACTCTTGATCAAATGGACACCATGGGAGAATTAATGAAGAAGAGAGATAAGTAGAAAAAGCTTAGAGAAGAAAAGAAGAAAGAGAATCAAGTTTTTGAAGACATAAAGAGCATATTTGTTGATGCTCTAAGTATTGAGGTTGATGGTACTCAACCTATTCTTGATCAGTTAGTAGAAATTGTCCAAATATTCAATGAAGACTATAACAGACAAGAGAAGCTACTTCAAAGAGAAGAAATGAAATTTGAAAATAGAGTGTTAAAACAAGTTACACAAAGAATTGCAATAGATCAAGCAACATTAGCTACTATTCTTGGTTCATTAGAAATCTCTGTCACTAATGTTGTATCATTATTTATCAAGTTAAATGACACATCTATATTTACCAAGGATATCAAGGATAAATTGTGATAGATAGATGAATACATGAAGGTGAGTGCACACGGTTACTTGACCTAAGCCATAGTTCTGCACATTATTCAAAGATCAGATGTCTAACAAACTTGTAGGCATAATTATTAAAGGAAGAAGCCAGGATTAGGGCCACACTTGCAGAGATCCAATGCATGATTCTTCCAAACATGGATGCATTGCAGAAACATATTTCTCATGCAAAAACTCTCATCCATGATAAAAACTTCTCCATACCTGATCACATAGTGGAATTATTAGCAAAAGTTTAGATTTCACTACATGCAAGTAAGGTGATATAGATAAATTGGGACAAACCAACGGTACTTCATCTGAAGGTACATTATGAATTCCTATCACATTTTGGTATTATAATATAGTTATTATACACCTCTGACATTTATGTCAAAAAGGGGGAGAAATAAAATTATATAAGAGGGAGAAGTGAATGGGGAGAAGTAATATGTAAAGAAGGAGAAATGTAATTTACTCCATTTGTATGTTTATACAAGGATATATGTATTGGAGAGCAACATAAGTATAAATAAGCAGAAAATACTTTTACAAAAGCAATTTTATAAAATCACAAAAATAGTGTATGTTACTAAACCACAATAGATGACATTCAAAACTGAGTTAAAACACAAAATGATGGAAAAGGAAGTTTTGACTTGCAATTTTGATTGATCAAATGTTTTTTTTTTTATAAGTTTTTTTTGTCACTAATGCTGAAGGGGGAGATTGTTGACATTAAGATGAATTTGTCTAAGGGTGATTCAACACTTAGTGAAATTGGTTACATTGCTACTGAGATCTACTGACACTACCGAGATTTTTATTTAGTTTGCAGTGCCAACCAAGTGATTTAGTTGTTCCCAAGCTAAGAGTCAATTTTCAGTGTCTACCGAGCTTTAGAGACAAAGTTTAGTGCAAACCGAGCATAGTAGAGGCTACTGAGCTAGTTAGTGGAACTGGAGAAGATTGTAGTGTTAACTAAGCTCTATAGTGTTAAACAAGTCCAACAATGTTTACCTATCTCATAGGGTTAATGAAGTGTATCTAGCATTGACTAAGTCATACACTACAAATTGAGTGATCCAGTTGCTACTGAGTTTCTCAAAGTTCACCGAGTCACATAGTGCTGACCAAGTTCAAGCTACTTGGAAGTGATCAGTATGAACCAATCTTCAAGTTCAACCAAGTGGAAAAGATTACTAAATGTTGACAGTGTTTGCAAGTGTATCAGAGCATCACTGATTCTATCTTCACAACCCAACTTACATCTATTGGGCTGATTTTGTGAATTATGTTGAAGTTGATAGTGTAGCTAACTCCAGTAAGTTGTAATTTGGATTGGTATAGATGTAATGCATTGTATCATATCTAGGTATGTATGAAAATTGATATATGATGAGCATAAATGAAAATTAAAATAGGCTACAAGCAATATAAGGGACATCAAATATGTATCTATCCTAGTCAAGTGATCATTGCAATACAAGGAATCTCAACTAGCAAGTTAGAGTTACAGATGAGAGATTAGTCACTGGCTCATCCTAACAAGTGCATCAGTCAAATCCTTTACCAAGGTGAACTTAATAGTCTTTGATAAATCTCTTAATTGAGTGCATACCTCATTGTATGTTTCTAAATCCTTTTGCAAGGTGGACCTCATAGTCCTTATTGCTCCTAATGAGGCAGATCATCAGAAGTGGTCAATTGTAAGCCTTAACAGATTAACTTTATACTATAGTACTAAAGCTTGTGGATATCATCCCCACCCCATTTTTACTTTCTAAATGGAAGGTCTCTGGTCACCAAATCTTTTGTTAAATTGTTATGAATGTTTATTTTCTTTCATGCATGCAATTAGATCAAAATATTATATGAAGGATTAATTGGTGAAGTGAGATAAAATTTTATTGGTTCCTAATTCTCCCCTCCCCTATTAGTAACCTTACCTAACTTATATTTGCAACTTAAATAATAGTAAAAATTGTTCACATGTTGCTCAATATGGCACTGATCAGGAAAAAAAAGAAAAAGGAAGAGACGTCACCCCTAATGAGTGGCCTTCTAAAAATATCAAACATTTTTTAAAGTGATCTTAAAAATCCTCTAGAAGGAAATTAAAGAGTTTCTTTCCTATAGTTTCCTTCATTGTCACCATCTTCGCCCAACATATTTTTCTACAAAGAATAATGGGGTGTTGTGGAACTATGAATCACTCACAAGGAGAACCTCTAAATACTACCACATTTTAATTCTAGCTCTAGAATTTTGGCATTCAAATTTTATATCTATTTAACAAGTGCAATACGACTATTAAAATTGTCAATGTGATGGATATCAAAAGTTCCAAAAACAATAGGTTTAGTATTAACTAATTTCTTTAGGCATCATTTTACAGGTTAAGTCAATTGGGATTATTTTAATGCTTTCAAAACCGTAAATCTAATTGTTTAATAAATTCAATATGAGCCAATATGTAGAGCTTATGAATTGTATAAATTTTTGTGACATTTAAAATTATCATAACCTTTGAATATGAGGGAAATATAATGAGTTTAAAGAGAAACACTAAAGCATTATATTATAATAATAATTATATTATATTGTAATTTTATATTTTATTATAAATATTATAATATGTATTTTGTATTTGTTGAGTTTTCCTTTTGCACAATGTTGAATGGAAGGGATCCTTCAAATCCCTCTCTTGAAAAGTTGATTAAGGACCAACTCCAATGTTTTAGGTGGTTTTTTCAATGGACTAGGTAACTCAATTGAAGATAAATGTGTATGTTCATGAGGAGGCCTTTGTTGGTTCAAACCAATCTTACACAACCTGTTGCTATAATGTAACCACAAAAGAGATATATTTTTGTATTTTATATTTTATGATGAATGAAATTTTTCATTGCAACTCTATGAGTTCCTATTTTAACCAAGTGTTTGAAAAGTAAATACAAAGATAGAGTAATGAGATATTGAAGCAAATAAATAAAAGGAAAATTCCTAACGAACATATGCCAAACTAACCAGATGTATGCGAATTAAATTATCAAAAGGATCCAGTAGGCAACCAATAAAATTAGGAGCATAACTTCCTCAACTCCATTGATGCAATCGTCGATGGGAACTTCAATAATAACTTAATGATGTTTTAAATTTCATCAAATTGCAAGGCCACAAAAGTGCACTCATGCGAGATAAAATACTATGCAAGAATATAGATGATCCTTTCTCAAATTTGTCACAAAAGCAAAATTCATTAACACAAGGAAAATACTAGAAGTAAAAGGTTGCACAATCATAACAACACAATAAAACCATTGGCTCCATTATTATTCATGAACATGCATTACACTTCAAAAATATTTACTACACTCAAAATGAGAGCTCCAATAACGTCTATTATTACATCAAAATAACAACATGGAGTGCATATTATATCCATGTATTTAAAATAAATCATATCCTCCCTTTGTGTTGGTAGTGAGACCTCTTCTAATGCAGACTCATGCTAAAAAACTAATAAAATAAAACTATTTACATACAAACTAACTCTCTAAATGGTGTTTAGTATGTGTCCACCCTCTTTTATATAAACTAATGGGTGCATGATCCTTTACATGACTTCAAAAAATTAAAAGAATGACAAGATAAGAAGATGGAAGCCATGAGATGATCTGGGAGTCATTGAGAACTCTGAAAATGCTAGCTTGACCTTCTTTAGGTGTCTTTAGAAGTTGAATTACTGTCAAAATTGCATTTTTGATGCATGGAATGCTCTAAAATAGTAACTACTAGTTAACTACTCGTGCACTACTTCTCTTCAAAACTTTCAATGCACCTTTGAGAAAAGTGCATCTATGCACCTATGCACATGTGCACCTATGCATCTTTAAGGAAGCGTAAAAGGTGCTCAATTCACCAAAAAATCAAAGTTCTCAGTTTTGAAAAGGGTTTCTAGGTTTCTCTCAAATGGGGGTTTAGATCACTCTTGTCTACTTATTTTGATCTTTTTGATGATTTAGGCCCATTTTTGCACCTTTCACACCTATGCATTTTACTCTTCAAAACTTTGTAAAATTGTGCACTTGCACACCTTGGCATCTATGGGACTCTGGGCATCTTCAAGACTTTAGAATTGTGCAACTCTCCACATTCTTGCATGCACACATGTACATCTTCTAGAGACAATTCCTTTACCTAATAATCAAATTGTGCACCTTTGCACCTTCTAGAATCCCAACTTATGCACATTCAAAATTATAATGCACACCTTATGTACCTTCAAAAAGTGCACTCTGAGAAAATTGAGCCTTCAAAAAACACACCTTCAACAAGTATACCTTCACAAAAGTGCACCTACACAACTTCGCAACTGCACACCTTCAGGGGAGTGCAAAAGGTGCTTAGTTCACCAAAAAATCAAAGTTCTCTATTTTGAAAATAGTTTCTAGTTTTTCTCAAACAAGACCTGGGAGCACTCTTTTGTACTTATTCTTGATATTTTTGAGAATTTATACCCTTGTTATAGACCAACATTATCATATACTTGAACTCCTTTTGCTTTTACTATGTAAAATCCCAATGCACATGCAATACTAGTATGGTAATTTTTCATGCTATGGATGATTAGGATACCATTTGGACCTACACAAAAGAAAAACATCAGTATACTAATGTTAGGGGTTACAAAAAATGATGCTAACTGACCAAAATCGTAAACCAAAACTACAAAATTTCTAGTCGCTAAGGCACCGTGGAAGATACCCTATTTTGAGGGTCGAGCTTTTGTGGGCAAAAAAGGGGGGGGGGGGGGTCCACATTTCCGAAGCTTAAAATGGTGCGTGTGTTGTGGGACAAGGAAAAACAACCCTAAAAAATGGAAGAAATGATAAAGGCATTTCTTTGTCAGCAAATGATTTTCAAACCCGTATCAAGTTTGCAACTTGACTCTAGATGTCACTAGTGGCTTTTGAGAACTTCAAACAAGAAACTCAATTTTTAAATTTTCACACTCAATGTGTGTTCAGTGTCTTAATTCCTTTGATGCTTGTAAGTGTCAACCACACGAGTGTGCAACAACATAGAAAAAAAATTCACTGACTAGTAAGAGTTTGAGAAATCCCCATTGAAAAATTTCCAATCACTATTTGACCAGATGTGAGAAACCATTTAGAAGGATCTTAATGAGTCATCAATTAATTTTCCTTTGTATTTATGGTGATTCATTTTTCAACTTCATGGAGCTTGTGTATTTCCACTTGATTCTTCCTTGAAACTTTTGTTTGTTTGAAGTGAACCACTGATTATATTGTGCTAGCTCCCATTAATCATCTTATTTGGGTTCATACCAAGTTATGGAATCCTATTTGATAACACTATTTTTTTATTTATTTTTGTAAATTTTCTCTTGAAAATGATTATACTATGTGGTCAAGGTGTTGGTGTTCCTTTCTTATGAACCTTTTCCAATTTGATGACTCATACATTCATCTTTTAATTAACTTTGGGAAACTCACATGCCAACAACTAATTTTGATAAGCCATTGGGGAAATTTTCTATTCAAATCAAAAAAATTGGACTGTCCCTTAGCCATTGTCCACCTGGATTAAAAACAACCTTGATGAAAAATTCTTTAAATTTGTAAAGTGTTGAGAGTGATCAATCTAGAATCTAATTTTAAGACTGAAAGTTCTCTTTACCTATGAGAAACATTTGTATTTAGTCCATAAAAGAGACAAAGTTATCCAAATGCTTTGATGAAGAAATACCTCTTTCAAAAATTGAGACCAGTTGGGATGGACCACATGGTGGGAACAATCTCGACAAAATACAATGACTCCTTGACTCAAAGACTAAAAAAGAAAAGGAAGCAAAAAGGTGAAAAAAACACAAAAAAAATAGACTTGACAAAAAGAAAACTAACACCAAACTAGAAGGACTAAAAAAACCAAAAACCAAAACTTATATACAGAAAAGCGAAAATAATAATAATGTGGGGTGTCTGTCAGTAGATTTCTTATTATGCGCAGTACTAATAAATCATCCCATATAGATCTTAAAAATGTTAACTTGTCATTGTACTTAGAAAAATAAAATTTGAGCTATCTTGGTTCAAATTCTAGGTGCAAATAACACAATATTGGAAGTTGTGGTAACTCTCCATGGCCATGATTAATCCACAAACAAGTTTTCTTACTTTAACATCATATTCAAACTAAAAATCATCAAACTAAGAGGGATAATGGAAATATATCACCAGATCTAGTGAGTCCCCCACCATAGGGGTGCACTCACACATTGTAATTTCTCCACCTAGTGGTCTTATCTCATGGTACACAACTCCACACTCAAATGGAAACACTAGCATCAATGATGTAATGTAGCTATCAGAACAAAACCCAAAAAATAAAACATTGTCTTTATAATCCTTATTATCACCATCATTAGCCTTAAACCATGAATTTCCACCTTTAAGCTCCTTGGAACTAGAAATCCCAATTATGAGCCTTTGTTTTCAATTACAAGGTTCATTAATATCATTAATCAAGGTATTTTCTCCCTCATATCTCAAAAATGCATGTTCAAAATCAGACTTAACCTCCATTGCGATCTCCGAAGATAACAATAAATCATGACAACTTACTTTTAAATGGTGCATAGTTTGATATATGCATAGAATACCCATAAATAGACATTTTCTTAGTCAAGCTTGAGACCAAATTAAGCAATCTATCAATCTTGTCTAATGACATATCCTATTCTAAGAGAGGTATCTTATCATTATTTGAAAAAAATCATTACTTCTAACAATTTCAATAGGTTGATCTATATGGGCCAACACATTCGATACTGCATCTTGGCAACTAGCACATTCCAACTTTGAATGATTCCTCTGATGGAGGAAACAATAGGTAGGAAGAAAAAAGATGTTTGGATTTTTACCATCTCCAAGATACTTGAAATTTCTTGTTATATTACCCATAAAACCTTTCAAAGCCTCATCCTTTATATGAAAATCCTTATGAACTATTAGGGTAATGTTCGTTGGAGCCTCATAATACATCAGAGTGTTACATACTTACATGTCTAGAGGAGTGGAATGTAACCATAGAGATCACTACTACATTTGGACCAGAATTGTGACAATAGGTCATCGCAATTGTGATAGCCACTTCTAACCTAAGCGAAAGTACCACAAATTAGCTCCTATCTGATAGGCATCAGAGTTTTTTTGTTGCAAATTGCAATGGAAAGTGTGTCCATTGAAATTGCAATGGAGAAAGTTGTTGTAACTTGGAAGATGGGAAGGGAAAGGGTTCATCTTCATGTCATCACAATTTTGATAGTACACCATCACAAATACAATGGCTATTTTTTGTAGAAGGTCATTAAAAAAGAGACAAGTATATGATAATTGTGTTGTGGGAGAGATGACTATCCATTGGAACAAGTTATCACAATTGCGATGACTTGCTAAATTATTTAAAAAAATTGGCCAAAAACATTGAATAAGTATTCCTAGATTTCCCACGAGGACATAAAAGAGAATAGGTGAAGTCAATGCCTTCTTGTATGGATTTATTATTCATGGCATGGTTCTACCTTTGGTCTCAAGATATTCCTCCTAAATAGGTGAAGTCAATGCCTTCTTTTTAAATGGCTTTAATAATTGTGCATAGGGCACCCAACTTCTACAGTTATAATGAGCTCTAAAATATTTCTTATGTCTACTTTGATAATTCAGGAAGCAATACCGAGGAATAACAATAGATTCACATAGTTAGTTTTCATGCAATCATAGGTTAATATTGAGCTTCACTTGGTTTCAACAATAGTTTAGTATTCTCTACTAATCAAAGCCAACCACATGAAGTTGGAAGCTCATTCGGCCCTACCCCCTCCACCCCAACAACTAAATTCCCTGCTAACATCTAAAATTCATTCATTCATTCATTAATAAAATTCATTCATTCATTAATAAGATTCATTCATTCCATTAATAAATTCCTTATTAACATCATACCACTGATTTGATAAACTTGTGAATGTCACTCTAAACTGAGAATGCACGTGAAACTATGTTCTTTATGCATGGACAATAGGGGGAGCTGAAAAAACCCACCACATTTACATTTGTTTAATAGTTATATGAAAACCTCTAACAAAAATGAAAACCTATTGGGTATTTTCAGCTCCAACTAATGTCATATGCATATGAATTGAGATTGTATATTGAACTATGATGTCCTTTAGCATTACCTAAAACCAACATATTCACATAGTTACTTGTCATGCAATCATAGGTTAATGTTGAGCTTCACTTGGTTTCAAGAATAATTTATTATTCTCTACTAATCAAGTCCAACCACATAAAGGTGGAAGCTCATTTGCGCCCCCCCCCCCCCAGCAACATCTAGATTCCCAAGTAACATCTACAATCTTTAAGAAAGGATCAATCTTTAAAGTACCTAGAATTTCCTCATTGCTTCCTGCTACTCTCAAGAAAAGTCCATCTTCATTCCTCACGAGCAATTCATCACAATTCTTTAGTGATTCTCTTACATCTAACATGGGTACATCATGGAATGTCCTCATCCCGTCTTGCATAAAAATGAATCCAATCTTACAAAATGCCCCTAAGAAATAATAGTTTAGGTGAAATAAACACATGAAAAATGAGAGAGAAAAAGAGGAATCTACTTACCAATAGGTGTTTCCATCGTATTTGTGGCCATGCTACATGTTGAGTGAGTTTTATTTCTTTACTATTATGTCAAGATCTCTTTGTATATATACATACATGCATGCATACATAGATACACACACACACACACACACACATATATATACATATATACAGACATACATACATATATACATACATATACAGGGATCACAATGACATGACAATGAGTTGCAGAGGTCACTATCTTCAAATGACAATGGAATGCAATGATCACAAGGATACATACATACATACATACATACATACATACATATATATATATATATACATACATACATACATATATGCATACATACATACATCTATGTATGCATGTATGTATACAGAGAGATCTTTTTTAAGGTGCTAAGTGACTTACCTCAAGATCCTCCACAAAAATAATGTAGATTGGAAAAAATGGACAAAGTTCACAAGAAATTTACAAAAATGTATCATAGTAGATATTTTTAGAAACAAGCCATAACCTAGTTAAATGGGTCCAGTGGTTGATAAGCTGGGTTGATCACAAATTATTGTAGAAATGTCATCATATTAGGTACATTAAAATGAATGCGATGCAGAGATTACAAGGGCATGACAACAAAATCCTAGATCTCCATTGATCTCCACAATCCATAAGATCTCTTTGTATAGATAGATACATACATACATGCATGTATATATATGTAGATGCATGTATGTATGTATGTACATACACACACACACACATAAATACATACATATATCCATACATACATATACATGTATGTATGTATGTATATATATACAAAGAGATCCTTTTTAAGGTGTTTATTACATCTTAGTCCAATAGAAAAATTGATCTAGCTGCATACATATTCTAGACTCCAAATAATAAAATAATAAAACCCACTCAACCCATGCTAAGTGACTTACCTCAAAATATTGCACACAACTAATGCAAAATTAAAGGGCAATATGTATATATATAATGTATGTATATCGGGGAAATATAATGCCCATTAATAATGCATTAACTCTACCCATTTTTGTTGGTATATATATATATATATATATATATATATATACACATACATACATACTTACTTACTTACATATATACATACATACACATATACATACATACATACATACATACACATATACATGCATCTGCATCCTTGACATGGTTTAGAGGTAATGTCATTTTGGCCAAGGCTTATGCAAGGGAATGAGCCTCGTGATTATGGCATTTACATAGAAGAAAAACTTGCTTCTTCAACTCCCTACACTCAACTCTTCACTAAAGTTATTCTTCCAGCAATGAGAATAGTTGCTACAAATTTTTGGGACCAAGGGACCCTAAAACTATGCTACATTTTCTGAAGACATGGGAAGATCTTTCATAACATTCTTGATCATATAGTGATGCCCAATTTAACAGTAGAAGTAGATACTTGGGATCCTCATAGGAAGAGTGTGTCAATACATGCATAATTACATCCTTGACTTCCATTGTTAAGCTAGTGTTTGGAGCCTTTATCTCAAACCATTCGTTATAAAATAGGAAATGTGCTTCAAGCTTGGCATTCAAGTGATGCATCTGCATATGCAATTTTATTACCATGGAAAATTGTATTTGTTCCTACTAGCAAGGGATATCAAATTAATCATTTTATTGTACCTAATCTAATGACAATTCTATAGTAATTTGTAATCAACCTAGCTAATCAGCAACTAGATCAATTTAATTGGGTTATGGCTTGTATATATATGTATATACATGCATACATACATACATACATACATACATACATATACATAAATAATAATAATATATGTATTTCATCTTCATTTTCTTTTCCATTACTTATAAGAGTTTTAAAATGTTGGGAAACACTTCAACATCCTTTGCATGGTTTAGAGTTAATTTCATTGTGGTAGAGGCTTCTGCAAGAGAATGAGCCTCATGTTTATGGAATTTACGTAGAAGCAAAACTTTCTTCTTCAACTCCTTACACTCAACCCTTCGCTAAAGTTATTCTTCCATTAGTGAGAATAACTACTACAAATTCTTGGGAGCTAAGAGACCCTAAACCTATGGGAGGATTTTTCATAACATTTTGGATCATATAGTGATTCCCAAATAAACAACAAGGGTAGATACTTGGGATCCTTTTAGGGAGAGCATGCCAATACATTCATGGTTACATCCTTGGCTTCCATTGTTGGGCTAGTGCATTCAGCCTTTATATCAAACCATTCATTATAAATTGGGGAATGTGCTTCATGTGTGGTATTTAAGTGATCCATCTACATATGCGATTTTATCACCTTGGAAAACTGTATTTGATCCTACCAGTTGGAAAAAATTGATTGTTCATTTTATTGTACCTAATCTAATGATAGTTCTACAAGAATTTGTAGTCAACCTATTGAATCATCATCTAGACCAATTTAATTGGGTTATGGCTTCTATACACACACACACACACACACACACACACACACACACACACACACACACACACACACACACACACACACACACATACACACACACATGAATATACATAAATAATAGTAATATATGTATTGCATATGTATTTGATTTGCCATTTCTTATAAGAGTGTTTCAAGATTTGGAACCACTTCAACATCCTTTGCATGGTTTAGAGGTAATTTTATTGTGGCAGAGAATTCTTCAAGGGAATGAGCCTTGTGATTATGGCATTTACACAAAAGTATAACTTGCTTCTTCAACTCTTTATACTCAACTCTTCACTAAAGTTATTCTTCTACCAGTGAGAATACCTGCTACAAATTCCTAGGAGCCAAGGGACCATAAACCTATACTAAATTTTCTAGAGAAAATATGATGTTTTTTCATAATATCCTAGATCATATGGTGATTCCGTAATTAAAAGAAGTAGTAGATACTTGGGATCCTCACATGGACAGCATGCCAATACATGCAACGTTACATCATTGGCTTCCATTGTTGGGTCAATGTATGGAGCCTTTATATCAAACCATTTGTTATAAATTGAGGAATGTGCTTCATGCCTGGCATTCAAGTGATACATCTATATATGCAATTTTATCACCTTGAAAAACTGCATTTGATCCTGCTAGCTAGGAACAATTGATTGTTCATTTTATTGCACCTAACCTTATGTTAGTTCTACAAGAATTTGTAATCAACCCAACTAGTCAGCAACTAGTCCAATTTAGCTAGGTTATGGCTTGTATATATACATACATACATACTAAATAGGAAGAAAATAGGACCTGTCCTTGACCCAAATTCCCAAAAAGAATGATCCAAATTGATTAACCAAAAGCAAGTGATCAATGCACATGTGGATCAACAAATGGAGAATATAAAGAAAAGAATAGGTCTTATGGTCCTTCTAAAGTATATGCTTAAATCTTGAATAGATAAATGAAAAATAATAACCTTGAAGTAAGAAAAATATGGAAATACAATTTCAAAAATTCTACAACCTATTTCTGACTAGAAATGTCAAGATGGAGAAAACCCAAAAAACTTTTGTCCTTTTGAAGGGAGATCAACCTTGACCCAAATAGAGGGGCACAATTTTACCCTAAAAAGTTGACCTTAAATTGCATAGCTCTGATAAAATTTATGTTCATGAATCTTGCAAGTACAATGAAAAGGGTATCCAAATCTACACTTTAATTCATCATTCCACACCTGTATCAGCAAGAAAAATGGTTTTTGTGTTTTAATGAGGGGTTTGCCTTGGTCAAACCAAGGTTTGGAATCAACTATAATAATGGAATTTAAATAAGGAATGCTAGCAAGTTGTAGAAGTAAATCTAACAATGAATCTATGGTATTTAATAGATATGTAACTATATTTGAAATGTGAACAAGTATATTGATAAGAAACCATGAACATAACATTAACAAATGAAAATCAAAACCTTCATGATTGTATGGTCATAATCCACCTTGATAGAAGAATGAATAAATCATGAAAATAAAATAAGGATCTTGAAGGAAGATCACACCACCATGATGGCTAGATCTAAGGTTTGGATGACAAATATTGAATGCTTGAACCAAGTCCCTTCAAAGGCTTGAATGCTTCAATCTTTGATCTTTAATGGAAACTTGAATGCTTGATAATATCTCCTTATAAAAATTTGGCAATTTCTCATAGTAAGTAGATAGTCATTTGTGTGTGATAGATCCTTGATGTCAAAATGAGGGAAGAAGGCTTCCTTATATAGATATCTAGGGAACAAACTCCTAGAGAAGGCTGACATGGGAGCAATAAATTCCAATTAACCTTAACCCCTATTAATGGACCTAGATTAAATGCAATTTAAGAGTCTACCATTTTGAAACCTAAAATAGCTAACCCAAAAGCTAGAAAATAAAACTTTCTGAAGCCTAATATCCTGAAACTTCCAGAACTTGAAAAATGGACCTAGGGTTAAGGACAAGGTCAACCCTATGCTAGGTTAGGGTTGAGGTCATCCTTGACCTAGGTTGGGGTTGAGGCCATCCTTGACCTAGGTCAGGGTTGAGGTTGATCTTGAATTAAAAGGCCATCCTTGACCCAAAAAGTCAAAGTATTGAGTTTCATAGAGAAAGTTGACAGAAATAGGTTGCAAATAGAGAGAGAGAAGAAGAAGAACAAGGAGAAATAGCCAAATCCATGCAAACACCCATTAAAGGTTCTTGACATGACCCCAAACTAATTAATCATGTTGATATTAGTTTTGTTTTCACAATTGAGTGTCAACATACTTAAGATATTTACTAAGTTCACACCGAGCTAGTAACACATGCCGAATATAATATGTATAGATGTCAAGTTAGAATGAGTGTCGAGTCACTCATGTGCTAAGTGAATAGTTGATGCTGAGAAAGTTCAAGTGTTGAGCAAGACAAAATTGCAGTAAGTGTTGACCATCAATATTATCAAGTGCCAATAACACAGAATGGACCTAGTCTTTTGTGATGGCACAAAAAACTATGTAAACCATTTTTATGCCAACTTATGGATAGATCTTGAAGCTTTGAAGATAAGACTGAATCTATTTGGTTTTCCTATGCAATCAACATGCAACCAATCAAAAAATTGGAAAGGATTAAGTAGGAAAATGAATCAATCTTAGTCATAGATTCATACCTAACCTAAGTAACCAAAGTATTTTCAAGGAAGATGAATCCCCATAATTCTCTCTGTGTGTGTGTGTGTGTGTGTGTGTGTGTGTGTGTGCGCGCGCGCGCACGCGCGCGTGCGTGTGCGCGTGTGCGCGAGGAAGTGGTGCAAGCAAAGAATTGAAGGGAATGAAAGGGGTGAATTGATCAGAAAGCATTCAAGGTGACTTAGAAGTGTGAAAGAATTGAAAAATCAATTTGTAGAACAAAGGAGAAGCTATACAAGATTGTTATAACAGATCAAGAGGATCAAGATGGATAGAATTATGATCTAAAATCAGAAAGGTAAAGTTGTATGTTATCAGATCAAACATTCTACTATTACTTTCTAACAATTGCATCAGCAGAGTGAAATTCTTTGGACTAAGGTTGATTTAATAGTCATTGTAAAATCCTTTAATAGGGAAACATTCTAAGTGAGTGTTTTAGAGTCCTTTAACCAAGAACACTTCTAACAAGGTGTTTCAAAATCCTTTAATAGGGTAGGATCTAACAATTCTTTGTAAGCCTTTAACAAGGCATGCCCTTTACATGAAAAATCATGAAAATGGTCAAACTATGTAACCTTAAGAGGTGGCACTTTATTTCTATAGTAGTGAAGAATTGTGGGTGTCATCCCCACCCCAGTTTTACCTTCTCATTGGACAGTTTCTAGATAATCATGTTAGGTGTCAAGTGTGTGTATGATTATATGTTTCATGCATTTACTTTACATTTCATTTTAGTTTTTGCATGCATCTAATGAATGGTAAAAATTGATTTAAGTATTAAAGTTTGAACTTCTAATTCACCCCCACTGGAAGTATATATTTCCCATTTGTATTCCCAACAATTGGTATCAGAGCTAAGTTCTCATCAGGAGAAGCCTTATAGCTTGGAGAAAAGATCTTGAAATAGAGGTTTACAAGTTGGGAAAGACCACTAAAAACTAGGAGATTGAGATACATCTCATGCTATAGCAACTGAATAAAGCCAAAGATGCTTTGAGGAGTTTTCTAAAGAGAAGGAAAGAGATTTTTATGGTAGAAGATTACACACAATACAAAGAGATTGACACCACAAAGTTATTTGCAGATGGTAACTCCTGTGAATTTGATGCAGCAACTATAGATCTCATGGAAAAGAATAGAACACAAGTTGAAGAAATCATAAATCTCAATTTGGAACAAGAATCACAAGTTATATTGCTATGTGAGGTAATTAAGCAAAAGAAGAAAGCTATAGAAGACAAGGCCATGATTGAAGAAGACAAAAGACTTTTGGTAAATAGATTGGAGGAAAAGTTAGCAAAGCTATCTAGGATCTCAAACATGCAATTGGACACCCTAATCCAAATGATGAATGCTCATCATGAGTTGAATTTCAAGGACATTGAGATAACTACATTGAAGTTACAGAATGAACAACTACAGAATGACCTGAAAAGAGAAAAGGAGATTGCTAAAAGTTTCAATGAGACAAATCAAGCCATCAAGTACTTTGAGAAACTACCAAAATCCCATAAATCTAGTAAATATACATCAAGATTGGGCTACATAAGCACTAAAGAAGAAGAGGCATCCAAAGCTACTAAGGAAAGAAATAATAAAGGTAAGAACTCTAAACCTACTTGTCATCATTGTGGTAAGAAAGGACATAAAACAAATGTTTGTAGGAGTAAGAATGCTAGTCAAAATGCTAAGCCAAAGAACATGATTTATTGTCACAAGTGTAACAAACAAGGTCATTAGGCACATGAATGTAGAACCAGAACCATGCATGCACCAAAATTTGAAGTACACTACTAAAATTATCAAAAGTTTGGACACAAACCTTTAAATGCAGATCCAAGTCCACATAGTCATCAAGCAAGCCAATCAAGGTAAGAAGCTATGAAAACTCCTATAACTAGGATTACAATACAAGAAATAGCTATGATTATTGTCAAGAGTATGGACACATCCCTAAGAATTGCATAAGAACACACTTCAGTGGTAACTAAAATAGATGGTTGAGTCAAACTACATGCTTTAGTTGTTTAAAGACTGGTCATATCAACAATCATTTCCCAAGAAGGTCAAAGGCACCCAATTCAGAGTTCAACAAAATAAAAGACAAGGTAGATGTTGAAGACACTAGAGGAGTGATGGACAAAATATGGAAGAAGAAAGATGGATGTAGCACATCAAATGAAGGGATCACTTCACCTCATAAGTCAAGTGGTCACATCTCATTAAATTAAGCAAAAGGAGGTATGTGGGACTAATATTTAGAATGTTTTATCATACATCAATTCCAAAAGAAGTTAATATTGAAAAGATATATTAGCATGAAGAAAGATGAAATATAATAAGGAAAATCCAAGGTCAAATCTTCAAGTTTTCACTTTACTGCTGAGTGTGAAAAGTTCTCTTTAGTTGTCAAGTAAAATACTAGTATGTGCCAAGCTATTAGCCAAAGTTAGTTGAAGCTGAGTCGGTAGTAGCTACTGAGTGATGGTAAAATAAATGGATGCTAAGTAAAATGGAAATTGTATTGAAGCTAAGTTTACAGTTGTACATGTACCATGCAATAAATGTTATATTTTGAAATGGTATAATGTTGAATTTCACATATTTTTTGTCATTATGAACTTAGAGCAAGAGCAAGCAGAGTGAAGAAGTGATTCACAAGAAAGATTGACGCAGTTGCACAAATCATAGTGAAGATCAAGCATCAATCCATTGATTTTTACACAGTTTCATATTTGTTAAAATCCTAGCTTACATAATGGCCTCAAGTTCAAAGAATGTAAAGAAGAAAGAAATGATCGACATTCAATTAGTTAGCAATGAGGTCAAACAACCAAATTTCAAGGCTATACCAGAAGTTGATAAGACTGCAAAATTTTCTAGTAATTATGATGTTGTAAAGTCAAAGGTCGAGATGGAATTGAAGATAGCCTCAACTTTAAAAAAGAAAGATAAAATGGTGAGAAAACTAAAAGCTAGGTTTTTGGAAGGTGAAAGAGATAACAATGAAGAAGATGATGAAAAAGATGAAGAGGAAGAAGAGGTACAAGGTCAAGAACCTCTTTCTTTGACCCAAGGCATGGGTGAAGATTAGGAAAAAGAAGGCATCAAGGGAGGAGAAGCTAAGGAAGCACTAGCAAAGCCACAAGCAAAGAAAAGAAAAGCCAAGACACAACTTGTTGCACAACCAAAGGCAAAGAAGATTGCAAAACCAAATGTAAAAAAGCCTACAACTCTAGCAACAAGAGCCACTACAAGGGAAACTACTCAAAAAGCTAAGGAGCAAGCAAAAGAGAAAACTAAGGCTACTAAGAAGACTGGTCCAGTGCAGAAGAAATAAAGAAGAAAATACATACTAGAGACAAATGTTGAGAAGGTAGGGTCTGAGGACACAAATCAATTTAGAATGGTATGTCATTCTCCCAAATCTAATCTTGAAAACATTTGTGATAATGTTAGGGATAATGGAGATTTGACAGGATTAAAAAACATTGAATTTGGCAAACTTGGTAGAGAAGATTAGGACATGATAGAAGAGTTAGTATATGCCATGATGGAAAAATTCAAGAACACTCCTCTTGAATTTGAGAATACAATGCCAAAGGAATTTTACACCATTGTTGAGAATAAGTGGCATTATTGCCTGAACATGGAAAAAGAAATAAGAGAATCAACATTAGCACAAGTGAAGCCAGAGTTAACAAAGAGGGAAAACTACCAAAGCAAACAAAAGGCATGAAATCAATTTGCACCCAAATATAGAGCTTTTAGCATTTTGTAGAATAGATTTAAGGATGTTGTTAAGAAATCCACCCAAATGTGGAAGTTAATATATGAATTGACAACTATTAAAGAAGGAGAAGAAGGTCCCTTTGAGGGAAGAAACAACAAGGAAGAAGGTGAGGACAAACAAGAAGGAATAAAAAAAGAAAAAGAAGACACCACTATAGAGGAGACACAATAGAAGAAAGATGAGATGGAAATAGCTAATGAGAAGAAAATAGAATAGATTGTGGAAGACTCACAATTGGTAGCAATGAGCCCCCCACATGACATAAATACACTTGTAAAGACCATAATAGTGAAAGATTAATAGCTCATCTCAAACATTAATCCATTAACTACAGAGGATCTGAAAAAGATACTTGACCAATCCACATTACAAGCAAGATTATGTGAAAATTCAGTATTGGTCAGTGTGGATGAACTTCAAAAATTTCTAGCTAATATTACAAGGAAAAATGTGAAGACACAAGAACCACCTTCTGCCATCCCTATAGCTACTAGTACTCAACCAATAATACAACCAGAGGATAAATCTACAAAGGTTTATTCACTATTGCAAAAGTTGATGTAGTTGATACAACTTAGACTGTAGAAGTAAAGGGGCCTACAAAAGAAAAAGTAGGATAGACAAATGTTTCTATACCTAATGCACAAACACAAGGTGCACCACAATTAATTGTAATTGATCAAGGCAGATCTGATGAAGAAAAAGACAAATCCAAGGAGAGGGAGCAAGAAGCCATATAGACATTGGTAAACTTATCAACATCTAGAATTCCTACTAAAGTCCTTTAGAGGCCAAGCACTGATGCAATACCATTGTAGATTTTAGCACTAGGCTCTAGCTCAACAAAGGTTGCTAAGGTATTTCACCATGGTGATGAACTTTTAGATGAAGAAATAGTGATACCCAAATATGACTATGCAACCATGACATTAGATCAAATCAATATAATGCAAGAAGCATTGGAGAGAAAGAAGAATGAATAAATACTCAAGAAAGAGTACAAATAGAGGCAAGCACTTAAAGAGATCAAAGACATCTTTTTAGATGCTTTTTTCTTGCCAACACTTGGTGAATCTAAACCTATATTAGATAAACTATCAAAAATTGTTGAACATGTGACTAATGAAGACCAAAATACTAATATTAAACTTATGGAATGGTCTAAAAAGAAATTTTAAGGGAAATTTAATGAGAAAATATCTGGTGAAATAGCACTATCACGAGTTGAATTGGCTACCAAAATTGAGAAAGTGAAGAAAGTACTTGAGAACATATTCTCATTGTACACAAAATTGTGTGATTCTACTCTTCACACAAGAAACAAGCCAAAGGATTCTGAGCCTAGAGACCAATTTAAAAATCTCAGGTATGCAATTACCTAAGTCTCTAGCTCAGAGTGAGAAGCATTTTCATTTAGTGCTTCATACACAAAATCAACTAGCTGTGTTAATAGCAAAAGAGGCTAACATAAGAGCCAAGTTGATTAATATACAAGCCTCCCTTACCCCTCATATGGAAATACTCCAAAAGGAATTAGCATATGCATAAATAGTATTAAAGAAAGATCCCAATCTTTCAACATTAGATAGATTAGTTCATCTTGTAGTAGAGACAACCATCTAGATAAAAGGCTTAGATGTTGCATTAGACAACTGGGATGCTACTTTAAAGATTATAATGGAAGCCCACAAGAAATTTTTGGACAAATGCACAAAAACTGTATAGATCCTTTGAAATAAGTGTCAAAATAGGGGGAGACAAATATGAAAGGGGGAGATAATAAAGAATAAAGAGGGACATAATCCAAAAAGGGGCAACAAACATCAAAAGAGAAAAAGCTAAATATATCCTATAGAAATAGAGTGTCAATACTTTTGAAGACAGAGAGTATCAACATGAAGAAAATCTACTCAAAAAAGAAAAAAATTGAGGTATATGAGTCTATTATAGAGTTTTGAAAATTTTGAAGTTTTGTATATATATGTCGAACTGTGTATATATTATACTTGAGGAAATTAGATTTTTTATGTATAGTTAAGTGTTTTTTACACTCATGTCAAAGGGGGAGATTGTTAATCTTAGTTTGGTTTTGACAATTGAGTGTAAAAACACTTAGGTTATTTACTAAGTTCATGTCAAGCTAGCAACACATGCTGAGTATAATATGTACAGATGCCAAGTTGCAATGAGTGCCGAGTCACTCATGTGTTGAGTGAACAGTTGATGCCAAACAAGCTGAAGTGTTGAGAAAAATAGAATTACAGCAAGTGTTGAGCATCATTATTATCAAGTGTTGAGTAACATAGAATTTACCTAGTTTTTTGTGATGGCACAAAAAACTATGTAAACCATTTTTATGTCAACTTGTGGATAGATCTTGAAGATTTTAAGATAAGATCAAACATATTTGGTTTTCCTATGCAATCAACATGCAACCAAACAAAAAATTGGAAAGACTTAAGTAGGAAAATGAATGAATCTCAATCATAGATTCATACCTAACACTATCTCACCAAAGTCTTTTTAAGGAAGATGAAGCCCCATAATTGTGTGTGTGTGTGTGTGTGTGTGTGTGTGTGTGTGTGTGTGTGTGTGTGAGGAAGTGATGCAAGAAAATAACAGAAGGAAGTGAAAGGGATGAATTTATCAGAAAGCATTCAAGGTGACTAAGAAGTGTGAAAGAATTGTAGAATCAATTTGTAGAATAGATGAGAAACTATACAACATTTTTATAATAGATCAAGAGGATCAAGACGAACATAACTATGTTCTAAAATCAGCAAGGCAAATTTGTAAGTTATCATATCAAATACTCTACTATTACTTTCTGACAACTGTATCAGTAGATGAAATCGTTTGGACTAAGGTTGGTTTAGTGGTCATCACAAAATCCTTTAACGGGGTGACATTCCAAGTGAGTGTTTTAAAGTCCTTTAACCAGGCACACTTCAGAATAGGGTGTTTCAAAATCCTTTAATAGGGTAGGATCTAACAATCCTTTGTAAGCCTTAAATAGGGTAGGCCTTTCACAGGGAAAATCATGAAAATGGTCAAACTATGTAACCTTAATAGGTGATAGTTTATTGCTGCAGTAGTGAAGAATTTTGGTTGTCATCCCCACCCCAGTTTTACCTTCTCATTGGAGGGTTTCTAGGTAATCATATTAGGTGTCAAGTGTGTGTATGACTATATGTTTGATGCATTTTCATTACATTTCATTTTAGTTTTTGCATGCATCTAATGAATGGTAAAAATTGGTTTAAGTATTAAAGTTTGAACTTCTGATTCACTCCCCCCCTCAAAAGTATATATTTTGCATTTTTATTTCCAAAAAAATAGAGGGGCAAACACTCTTAACATGGAGGTTCCTCCATTTTAAGATGATACATTTAGCCCCTGCTTTAGCAAGAGTATGAACTCAATGCAAACTCTTGGTAAACGAGAAGAAATAAGAGATCCAATTGGATTTGTAATGAGATAAAATAATATTTATCTAAGGAAACAAGCCCCCAGGCTAAGGATTCTATCTCAACACACACACACAAGGGTACAATAAAAAACAAAACTATATGAAAGAAAAGGGTTAGTACTAAACAAACCCAAATCAACTAGCACAAGAAATGTTGCTAAGAAATATTTCTCATACTAATATCATATTTGGAAACCTATCATAAAAACATAAGTGTTTACATAAGAAAGAAATGAGAAACACTATAAATAACATAGCTTCATGATCCAATCCAACTAGCATGAAAGCGAAAAGAAAGAAAAGACAAACTAATTACCATGTCTAGTAAGGGTCCCACCTTACCATGAATCACCAAAGGAGAGGGAGAGACAATTGGGTAGCCAAACCTGATAGTTCACCCATAAACTATGCTTACAATTGTAAAAATGTCTTCTGATGGCTTTTTTAATACTCATAGATCCACCTTCTTGTATCACTATGAATATGAAATGTGTGTCTCCTCAGGATTTAGCAACTTATGTGTGTTACCTTTAGAGGATTTAGCATATTGAAAAATTGAAAAATGTGTGTCTCTTTAGGACTTATCAACTTATGTGTGTTACCTTCAGAGGATTTAGCATATAAATTTTTTTAAAATGTGTGTCTCTTTAGGATTTAGTGACTTATGTACATTACCTTCCAAGATTTAGCATATAAATAAAAATATATAGCACAAGAGGGACCCTATATATGCCCCCTTCCTTATCATGGATGTCTACTAGACATGATAAGGAAGGAGAAGAGGATACCTACTTCACAACATAAGAAGATATCCTATTTAGCAAAAATGTATACCATATTCTTAAGGAGGGATATTGACCCCTACAAAGGATATGTTACTTATAGAAAAAGGATCCTCAAAGAAATAGGTCTTATCAACAAGACCCCCATAATAGATGAGTTCTTTTAGATAAAATGTCATCTTTTAAAGATAAACCAAGTAGGAACAAATATTCAATCATCAAGCCCCCAATAACAAAGAGGAAGAGGAATCTTTGGATTGAGGAAAATAAATTTAACACCAAAGAAAGGGTAAGAGTTTATAAAGAATCATAATTCACAACATACAGAAGAGGTGATGACCTAGGACAACAACTTGTCAGATAAAAATATTATCCATAGTCAAAACATTAGTTTTTAAGAAGAAATAATGTTACAATATAAAGAAGTACCACTAGGCTAAGGAAAATAGTTCCCTAGACAAAAGAGAAAGAAGGAAGAACCTTGCCCTCCAAAGAAGAAGACAAGGGATACCTTTGCAAAATGAATTTCTTAGAAAAGATATCTTGAAAAAATTATATGAATGAACATAATACCAAAATCATAGAAAAAGAGGAAGAAAGAATACCAACTAAGACAAAATAAAAAAGCCTAATGGATCCTAGGAGACTAGATGAAAACACACCTCTTGCCTCCTCAGTCTAAAGAAACGAGGAGAAGAAATCTATATTATATCAGAAGGAGGGAAATCCCCTATATAAAAATTATGAAGAAACTGTAAAAATGTACAAGAGTGAGAAATAATTCCTAAAGCATCCTTTTCACAAACATACAATTTGAAATGTCTACAATCAAAAAGTAAGTGTGTATTACGATATTGAAAATGATATTTGTACTTGGATAAGGCACCTTTCACTATAGGTTTGAATTTTTCTTTTTTGGAATTCATTAATTTAACATACACCATTTTAGCCACCTCATGACGAATATCAAAGTTATCTAAAGTAGATGCAGGGAGAAGTTTATGGAGAGAAGGATGATGATTAACATCACCTTCCTTAACTCAAGATTTTGAAAAACCAACACCATGAAAATATAGTTTATAGGGTGTATGAACTAGATACTTAATACCATGTTCATTAACTCCAAGCCCTAAACCTTTATAACCTTGTGTAGTTATCATATTGTATCTTGTAGTGTACATATCATCTAAAGCTTCTACAGGAGGTGATTTTTTATCATGCTCATAAGTAAAGGTTGTATAAGGTGGAATAATAAGTTTGGAAGAAGTGTCTTTACCCTTTCCTTTAATATCATCATGAATCAAAGGAGAAGGTAAATCAAAGAAGTCTTGCACATCTATGTCCTAAACTATAGCTTCAATTCCATTAGAAGTATGGGAATAACAAGGATTAACAAATGCAGATCTAGGCATCAGATTATGAATAATAGGATTTAGATTAGGAAGATTAAGAGATGGTGTATCATCTACCAAATCCTTCACATAATCCAAAAGAATAATAACCTACCACATGAATGCTTAATGAAATTTTTGAATGTAGGAAGACTAGTATCGGTTAAATTCACAAAAGCATAAGCGAGAATAAAATGAAAGATCATGAACATAATAAAATGAATGATACTCTCATAAAAAATATAATTATAGTAAAGAGATGCTAAAAGAAGGGTAATAAGGAACCTAACCACATACCAAAGCATCTTTATAATCTTCATAGTAAATGAAATGCAAGAAATGTTTTTGTATTTTATTGAATATATAGATTTATTTTATGTATTTTAAAATTTTAAAATGCAAGAGAAGAAACAAAATTTAATCTTAATGTTATGTTGTGGAGCCTAATCAGACTTAGAGGTTTATTCGGCATGGTTTCCCTACAAATTATGTGATCTACTATTTTTTGGTATTGGTTATATTTGCATGTAACTATTATTTCTATCTGAGGTTAATCCTAACAAGTGGTATCAAAGCCAGACATTCATCCTTTTTTTTCACTAGACCGTCATCATTTTTTTTAGTGATCCTCTATAGGAAGGTTTCATGATTGAGTGGGAGTGATGGAAGACGAGCGTAAGCTAAGGGTTGAAAATTTTAATGGGCAGCACTTTTAGTTATCGAAAATGCAAATGGAAGACTATCTTTATTAGAAGGCTTTATGGAAGCTATTGGAAAGAAAATCCAAGAAATAAGGAATTATGTTTAATAAAGATTGGGATATTTTAGATAGAAAGGCACTTGGAAGAATTTGATTATGATTGGCACCATTAGTGACATTTAATATTACAAAAGTGAAGATGATGGAAGAGTTGATGGAAACCCTAGCAAAACTAAATGAAAAACTCTCTGCTTCAAATAAGGTATTTCTCATGAAGCATTTATTTAATATGAAAATGGTAGAAGGTGGATCTTTTGTAGATTATTTAAATGAGTTTAATACTGTTACTAGTTAGTTATCTTCTGTGGGTATTAATTTTGATGAACAGATTAGAGATCTCTTGATTTTGTGTTCTTTTCCTAAAAGCTTGAATGGCTAAGAGTAATTATGTTTCTAGATCTAATACCCTAAAATTTGATGATGTGATCAGTGTTATTTTGAGTGAGGAAACTTGTAGGGAATCTTAAGGTGGATCTACATCAGGAAGTGATGTGAATGCAAAAAGTAGTGGCAGAATGACCAAGATAGGAAATAATTATGGAAATTGTGGGAAATCTAGAGGAAAGTCAAAGGGGAAGAGGTCTCAATCCAGAGGATCGAGAGATTGTTGGTACCATGGTAAAACAGGGAATAAGAAGAAATATTGTTGGACTCAAAAGAAAAATGAAGGACATAAACTAGAAGGGAACAAGGATACAAATGTGGTAAATAAAAAATTTGAAGTGGATGCTTTGCTTCTATCTTTAGAAAGTGTTGATGATTCATGGGTTTTAGACTCTGGTGCTTCATTTCATGCTACATCTTATAGAGGCTATTTTATGGATTATGTCCTTGAGGAGATTTTGGGATTGTTTAATTGGGGGATAATGAACCTTGTTAGATTGTTGGAAAAGGAAAAGTTAAGATTAAGTTGCAAAATGAGAATTATTGGCTACTACATGAGGTAAGACATGTTCCCAGGCTGAATAGGAATTTAATTTCTGTAGGGCAACACAGTGATGAAGGTTTTGTAGTTACTTTTAATGATAAAAATTGGAAGGTTCCAAGAGGTTCCCTTGTAGTAGAAAAAGGTGTGAAAGTAGGCACCTTATATCTTTATATAGCTTATATTTTTCCTTTTACTTTGATTGTTTCAAAGAAAAATGAATGTTCAAGAATAGTTGTTGTAGTTGAGTAGGGAGAACAAATAGCTAGCGTAGATTCTGATAATGTGTTGTGGCACAATAGAATTGGGTACATCAGTGAGAAAGGTATGAAAGTACTTCATTCAAAGCAAGTTTTACTAGGTCTAAAATGTGTCAATATGGATTTCTATGAAAATTGTGTGCATGGAAAACAAAAGAGAGTGAGTTTTGTGAAGATTGGGAGGTTAAAGAGAAGTGAGAGATTACAGCTTTTGAATATAGATGTATGGAGACAAGCTCAAGTATCTTCCCTTGGTGGCTATCATTATTATGTTACATTTATTGATGATGCAACTAGAAAAGTATAGGTTTATTTCCTTAGATAGAAATCTAATGTATTTCAAAATTTTAAGAAATCAAAATGCTTGGTTGAAAATGAGATTGGAAAGAAATTAAAATGTCTCAAATCTGATAATGGAGGTGAGTATTATAGTCATGAATTTGAAGATTATTGCTCCAATAATGGTATTCATAGATAGAAAATTGTTTCGAGGACTCCACAAGAAAATGGAGTGGTTGAACACATGAATAGGACTATAATGGAGTGTGCAAGAAGCATGAGGTTGCATGCAAAATTTCCCTTAGACATGGGGGTAGAGTCTATTAATACTATTGTGTATTTGATTAATAGAGGTCCCTCGACTCCTTTAGGTTGTAGTATTCTAGAGGAAGCATGGACTGGTAAGAAGGTGAGTTATTCTTTTCTCAAAACCTTCGGTTGTGAAGAATTTTCTCATATAGATTCTAAAAATAGAACCAAGCTAGAGGCTAAGTCAAAGAAATGTGTATTTGTTGGATATGGCATTAATAAAATTGGTTATAAGCTTTGGGATTTTAAAATTTGTAGGATTGTATGAAGTAGGGATGTCATATTCGATGAGAAATTGTTGTACAAATATTTGTTGCAGCAACATGAGAAGAAACAAGATGGTTATGTAGTGTTGGATGATACTCCAAAAGTTGATGTTCCAGCAATTCCTCATGATCTATAATAACTACAAAAACAAATACCATACACACCAATGAATATTAGATGATCAATAATGCAAAGTAGGCCTCCAAAAATATTTTCTCCTTCTTTGTATTTCATTTTATTTACTGATGTTGGTGAACTTGAATGTTATGATGAAGTTGTGTAGGTGGATTTAAAGATTTAGTGAGAGTCTACAATGAAAGAAGAAATGGACTCTTTGTTGAAAAATAAGACATGGGATTTATGCAAGTTGCCTATAGGTAAAAAAGCTTTATAGAATAAATGGGTTTATAGGTTAAAAGAAGAGGATGGAGGTAAGAAAATATTTAAAGCCAAGTTAGTTGTAAAAGGATTTGCATAGAAAAAAGGGATCGATTTTGATGAGATATTCTCTCCTATTGTTAAAATGACTTCTATTCGCACTATTTTTAAGTATTGTGCTACTAAATATTTGCAGTTAGAGAAGCTTGATGTTAAAACAACCTTCCTTCATGGTGATTTGGATGAAGAGATATATATGGCACATCCACATGGATTTGAGGTCAAAGGTAAGGAGAACTTAGTGTGCAGATTGAAGAAAAGTTTATATGGCTTGAAGCAAGCACCTTGACAATGGTATCTAAAATTTGACAGGTTTATGCATGAGCATGGATATAGTAGGTGTCATTCAAATCATTGTGTTTATTTTAAGAGGTTGGATGATGACAGATAAATTATTTTATGTGTATATGTTGATGATATGCTTGTAGTTGGGTCTCACATGAATCACATTACAGGGCTGAAATGCTAGTTAGCACATGCATTTTCTATGAAGGATTTGGGGGAAGCAAAAAAAATCCTTGGTATGAAGATTTGTAGAGATAGGAAGAATAGGAAATTGACATTATCTTAGGCTAATTATGTTGAGAAGGTGTTGTAACGTTTCTCTATGGAGAATGTTAAAGTTGTCAGCACACTTTTAATTGGTCATTTGAAGTGGACTAAGCAGATGCATCCCAAGACATAAGAAGAGGAGGATAAGATGTCTAAGGTACCTTATGCTTTAGTTGTAGGAAGCTTGATGTATGCTATGGTATATACAAGGCTAGATATTGCATATGTAGTGGGAATTGTTAGTAGGTATATGAGTCATCTAGGAATTGAGCATTGGAATGTAGTTAAATGGATTCTCAGATATTTGAGAGGCACATCTAGTAAGTGTTTATAGTTTGGGAGCTCTACTACTAATTTACAGGGATATGTTGACTCATATTTGGCAAAGGATATTGATACTAGGAAGAGTATTAGAAGCTATTTATTTACTATTGGTGGGGCAGCAGTGAGTTGGGTTTCTCGATTATAGAAGGTTAATGCTTTATCTACTATAGAGGTAAAGTATGTTGCTGCTATAGAGGCATCCAAGGAGATGATATGGATTCAATTCTTCATTGAAGAATTGGGACACCCATAGAGGGATAATTATTTAATTACAAATAGTTAGAGTGTCATTCGTCTTGTAAAGAATTTAGCTCTGCATTCATAGACAAATCACATACAGTTGTAGTACCATTTCATTCAGTTAGTTTTGGATGATGGATAGTTAAAGTTGGAGAAGATACATACAAATGATGATCCAATAGATATATTTACAAAGGTAGTAACAATAGAGAAGTTGAACTCCTCTTTAGCTTTGGTTGGTCTTCTAGACTAAATAGACTAAAAGAACAATAGGGTCTAGGGTGGTTTAATATTTTAGTGAGAGTTATAGGTTTAGTAGTGTTATGTTTAGTCTCCAAGTGGGAGATTGTTATGTTGTGGAGCCTAATCAGACCTAGAGGTTTATTTTGCATGGTTTCCCTCTAGATTATTTCTATAGGAATTTGGAGGTAGCACCCCTGTGAGGTCCATGGGCAACACCCTTGAAGCCATGAAAGACCATATATTATAAAAGGCGTAGGCTACAAATTTTCTATTATTCTAGCCCTAATTTTTAAAGCAACAAAAAGCTTGTATAAAAAGGCTTAAGGTTAGGATTTTTCATAATGTGTGATGCAATAATTGGTTCTTGTGGTGGTATTGAGATGCAAGCGATTACATATTTTAATTAGGTTGTAATCACTAGATCATAATAATATTGCACTTGTTGTTGGTGGACATATCCTAGGGATTGGGTGAACCACACTAAATCTTGGTTCTTGTGTTCTCTTTTATGTGACCTACTATTTTCTGGTATTGGTTATACTTACATGTAATTGTTATTTTTGTCTAAGGTTAATCCTATCACTTAATGCAAGAAGAGACCTAACAAAAATAGAAATGAAATTTAATCACTGCAAAAAGCAAGAGGGCATCTAATTCCACAAAATATAGGGGGTGTTTCGGGTTCACCAAAATGAATAGGAAGAAAATAGGACCTATCCTCAACCCAAATTCTCAAAAGGACTAATCCAAATTGATTAACCACAAGGAAGTGATCAATACACAAATGGATCAAGCAATGAATAGTATGAAGAAAAGAATAGATCCTATGGTTTTTCTACTTGAGAAGTATATGCTTAAATCTTGAATAGATAAAAGACAAATACTAACCTTGAAGTAAGATAAATATGAAAAATGTTGATTTCAAATGTCTATGTACACTTCTAGAGAATTCTGCAACTAGTTCCAGATTAGGAATGTCAAGAAAGAGAAAACCCATAAAAATTTTGTCCTTTTGAAAGGAGGTCAACCTTGACGTAGATAGAGGGGCACAATCTTATCGCAAGGCACAATTGTACATTGAAAAGTTGACCTTGACCTGTGCAACTCTAAGAAAATTTTTATTTAGGGATCCTACAATTCAATAAAAAGGGTATCCAAATTTGCACTTTAATTCATTGTTCCACACATGTGTCTACAAGAAAAATGTTTTTTTTGGATGAGGTGTTTACCTTAGTCAAACCATGGTTGGAATCAACCTTAATAATATAATTAAAATAAGGAATGTTGGAAAGTAGTAGAAGTAAATCTAACAATGAAACTATGATATTTAATAGATATGTAATTTTATTTGAAATGTAAATAAGTATATTGATATGAAAGCTTGAATATAACATTAATGAATTTAAATCAAAACATTCATGATTGTATTCTTAGAATCCACCTTGATAGAAGAATGAATAAATCTTGAAGATAAACAAATGATCTTGAAGGAAGATTACACCACCATGATGGCGAGATGTAGGGTTTGAATGATAAAACTTGAATGCTTGAACCAAAGCCCTTCAAAGGCTTGAATGCTTCAATCCTTGATCTTCAATAAAAAACTTGAATGATTAATAAAATCTCCTTATGAAAAGTAGGTAATCACTTATAATAAGTAGATAGTCATTCATGTGTGATAGATCCTTTCTGTCAAAATGAGGGAAGATTGCTTCCTTATATATAGATCTAGGGCACATAATCTTAGAGAAGGCCGACATGAGAGCATTAAATTCCAATTAACCTTAACCCCTAGAAATGGATCTAGATTAAATTCAATTTAGCAATCTACCATTCCAAAACTGTCATGCCCAAAACTTGAAGGCAAAAATACACACACAATTTTTTTTGAATTAACAATTAAACATGCCCTAGGATTGAAAATGATTGATAATAGTTTTAGTACAGGTTCTTTACTTTACGTCTTAAGGTTATAAACATGAGGGCGATTATATTGTTAAGATTTTGAAACTTTTGTTACTAGATTGGTATCAATCTTGAGTTATGCCCTTTAGAATTAAACCTATCAAAAGATATTAGAGATGTAAGTTACACTTAACTTTGACCAAAGTATAAAGGAAACAATCCAACATGTTCTATTGGTTTTAACATTTACATTAATTTACAATGATATGCAATCAATTTTTACTTACATAACAGTGTACATGAATTCGGGATTTCAAATTACTCGCAATATCAAATCAATCAAACCTTCATTAAAACTTATTTAAATTGCCAATTAATCAATAAGTTTAATCTACTTAATGGTTAAACAATTGGAGTACATTTACATTAAAACTAGCTAATTAGTATTTAAGCATAACTGAGTACAAAAGAAATATTAACAATTACAACCAACGTTCTTAATCAAAAATAAGATAACCTTAACCTTTATTTATTTAACTAAAAATTCTTTAACAATTTTAAATTCATTTTAAAATAACTAGGTATATATATATATATATATAAAGTAATAATATAATAAAGAAACTAAGATAAAAAAAAACTTAAATAACTAACTAATCTAAGACTAAACTTAAAGTTTAAGACTAACCTAACACTATATCCTAATCTAACTACAACTAAACTACAACTCTTAACACTCTAACATATCTAATAGCATTTAAATAAACACAACTTAACAAAATTACTAAACTAACTCACATACTATTTACACACTAAAATAAAACTTAAATGGGATCTACCTATTCTAAGCCCCCTATTCTAAGCCCCCTCCCAACACACCTACTAATTCTACCAACCCCCTAAGCCCACCCTACTCCTAGGCCTGCCTCACCCCACGGGCCCTCACATCTCCAAGCCGCGTGCTGCCCGAGTCTGACTCGGCACGTACTGTCCCAGGCTTGAGTCTGGCCCAAGTGGGAGGTCAGCGCAACTCAGGGCTCGAGGTGGGACATAAGCAAGGGTCTGCTTGCTAGCGCTACCAAATGAAATTAAATGCTTTCCCAAACACCTGCATCGATTACCAAGAGATGAGGAGGAGGGATGGGACAAGGTCAGAATGATGTCATCCCATATGATGACCCAATACTTGCAATCCACTCTTTCAAAGAAACCCTTTTTAAAATATACATTTCTAAGGCTGACGCCCAAGGAGGAAAAGTTGGGCATTAAAGACATAAAGTTTTTATGGTAAGAAAGGGTATAAGAATATTAAATTTATAAAGGTTAATTAACTTATGCATTGTATTAGATATCCTTAATATATATATATATGGTTTTACTCCTAATTTTTAAACACTAATAGATTCTTAGAATATTCTCTGTTGCAAACCAAAGATTTTCACATTCTCTCATACAAACTCTAGCATCCTGTAGGTGGATTATTGGATAATTTGCCTACTCTCTCTTGAAACTCAATGTATATTTTTCTTTTGCAATAATATTACCACAATAGGTGTATGCATTTTCTTATGAATTTCTAATTCGTTATTTCCATGAATCCTCAAATGGCCATGCATTTCAATGAAACCACATTACATGAAATAACCATCTACGTTTCCATTTAACTATCTAATAAAACTGATGGATCAACATAATGACTAAACTAGTCATAAGGCATTTGAGACAATAAGAGAGAGATCAAAATGATAATGCTCCATTCCTTTTGAAAGGAGTATCAAAATACACAAAGTTATTTCTCTATCATGTTTTCAATTGCAGCTTGGATATCTTGACATAATTCTTCCCACATGTTCTTGCAAATTTATTTTCAACACAATCAACCATGAACTAAATCATTTCACCCTTGATAAAGGCATCATACATTTACATGAATTAGTAATATTTCTCACTACTGTCCATATGAATAGAGGCATCACCATACATCACAAATTTAATTATACATAATTTGAACATCATTGTTGCATCCTATCTATGATACACATTCATATGACAACATAGAATACGAAAATTTTAAGAGAAGTAAATTTACTCAATCACTTATCTTATTATCAACCTGATTCAAGGCTCAGCCGGGAAAGAATCAGGAAGAAAACCCAGCTTCGTTTCCATATGCAATAAGGTTTAAAATAAAAATTTACAGTAGGATTTCAATCCCAAATTTCAACAACTTTATGAAATTTTCTTCATGATCCAATCAAGGAGTTTGTTATATTTTCTAAATCTCATTTCAAGAACCATGGAGGAAAACAATAACTGATCGGGTGACAACAAAGCTAAATCAAAGATCATCAAGCATGCATAATCACACATGGTTTACACATTAAGATTCACAATAAATCAAGACTAGGGAGAGGTGGATTCTTCCAACTGGAGAAGTCAAGCACAACACCAATTCAGATGCCCAATCGGGGCCAATAACCAAGAACTTCCGTTCTTCCATTTAAACTTGCCATACTCATACCAGGTTTGTGCTGACGGGTAGGGGCCCATAACACCCTACCCTTTATCCCTCTTCTCATCCTGAGAAGAGACTCTACACAGGTTGGAGTCCAACTAAACAGACCTCTCCCAAAATTGGTCACTTCTGCCCTCTCCTAGGGTGAGTAATACCAAAACACCCATGCAAGGAAAACTCAAAATTTCAAACATAAACAAGAAAGGAAAACAACCAAAAAGACATGGTTTACAAAACTTCCCAACATACCCACAACCATACAACAGTAAAACAACAATAAGGTAACAAGAACATGAAACAAAACATAAAAACTGAATAAGGGAGATGGGAGTTTCCTACCTTCTCAAAGAGGTAATGGCAATCAACAAATTTGAGTAGAGTATCCCTCCTTCCTTCAAGCTTCAAGAAGTCTTCTCTAAATGTAGAGATTGGGTAACCAAACCACTAGACCAAGGAAGGCCTCTAAATAAGCCTCCAACTCAACCACCCAAAAGGAGCAATAACTATTTCCACCCACTAGCCACACTAGAACTCCTAACTCAACCTACACCTTGGTTAAACCCTAAAAGGAGGTGGGGTAAGACAATTCATGACAACCACTTGCAGTTTTCGCACAAAGACAAAAAGGGACTTTTTGAGTGCCCTCAAAAGTCAAAGCTAGGGTCTTAGGGGTTGGAAAAGACCCCTAACCCATATCCATACCCTTAGGTTAGAATAGAAACATGTTTTAAAGCCTTAAGGAAGAGGTTAGAGTCAAAATAAAAATCTAGAAATAAAATAGGTCCATCTAACAACTCTAACTAGCAAATCTAGCCCTAAATCGAATTAGGGATGACTAACCCTCATTAAGAATCTAATAGAAAATTGACACTAAATTGAAACCAAAGGTTAAAAAATTAACCCTAACTAGTATACCAAAGCAAATAACATTTTATGAGTATCAAGCGACACTGAAAGAACATAATTGCGAACAATAGGGTTTCCAAATTTTAGCACATGGAGATCAGTTTTGTTCCTCCGTAGGGTTTCTCGGCTAAATATCTGCACATTCATTGCACACATCAGTAGTCCTGAAAATCACATGTATATAAACGTACATGTATCAAAAATTTTCATAAATTAAAACATGCATCGAATAAGAGTTTCTTCATCCTATATAATTCTTAACCATTTGAAATATCTTAAATCACATCTCAATCCTACATCTACTGATTTCGTCAACATACATATACATGAACATTAAATGACAATCATCAAATATATCTAAAAATAACATCACACAACATGAAATAATAAAATATGTTCTAAGCATCAGATACTGTCTCGACATCTTGAGTCACGGATAACAAAATAAGAGTAATGTATCACTATGCTACGATGGGTCGGGGGCGAGGCCTCACAAAAACCTAAAATAGCTAAACTAGAAGTGGAAAAATGAAATTTTTTGAAGATCAATATCCCAAAACTCATGGAACTTGAAAATTAGACCTGGGGTCAAGGATAAGGTCAACCTTTCCCTAGGTTAGGGTTGAGTTCATTTGTGACCTAGGTCAGGGTCAAGGTTGACCTTGACCTAGGCCAAATATATATATATATATATATATATATATATATATATATATATATATATATATAGAGAGAGAGAGAGAGAGAGAGAGAGAGAGAGAGAGAGAGAGAGAGAAGAAAAATAGGGAGAAAACAACTAGATCAATGCAAAGACCCATTCAAGGCACTTGACATGACCCCAAACCACTAACTTGAAGAGATAAACACTCTTAACATGGAAGCACTTCCAATTTTATATGATACAAGCACATACATACATATACATAAATAATAGTAATATATGTATCACATCTGCATTTTCTTTTTCATTTCTTATAAGAGTGTTTCAAGGTTGGGAACCACTTCAACATCCTTTGCATGGTTTAGAAGTAATGTCATTGTGGCAAAGGATTCTACAAGGGAATGAGCCTCATGATTATGAAATTTACACAGAAGGAGAATTTTTTCTTCAACTCCTTACACTCAACTCTTTACTAAAGTTATTCTTCCAATAGTGAGAATAGATGCTACAAATTCCTAGGAGGTAAGGGACTTTGAACCTATGCTACATTTTTTGGAGACATGGGAGGAGTTCTCATAACATTCTAGATCATATAGTGATGCCCAAATTAATAGCAATAGTAGATACTTGGGATCCTCACAAGGAGAGTGTGCTAATGCATGCATGGTTAAATCATTGGCTTGCATTATTGGGCTAGCATATGGAACCTTTATATCAAACCATTCGTTATAAATTAGGGAATGAAATTAATGCCAAGAATTCAAGTGATGCATCTACATAGGCATTTTTATCACCTTGGAAAACTTTATTTGATCTTATTAGCTGGGAACAATTGATTGTTTGTTTTATTTTATCTAATCCGATGATAGTTCTACAATAATTTGTAATTAACCTAGCTTACCAACAACTAGATCAATTTAACTGGGTTATAGCTCGAGCATATGTTGTTTCCATTTATCATATGGTTGCAATGTTGGGGGCAATGTTTTTTACAAATTGGCAATAGGTTTTGTATTATTGGCTTTGTTTAAGTCTCGATTTTAATCAAGTAACAAAGTGGTTTTTAGGGTGGAAAGGACTATTTTGACCCATGCTTCTTGTGCCAAGATCTCTCTTTATATATACATAGATAGGCACACACATATGTGTGTATGTGTATATGTATGTATATATACACATATATACATATACATACATACATACATAAATATATACATATATACATTCATACATACATACATACATACATAAATAAATGCATGCATACATACATAAATAATAATAATAGATGTATTGCATCTATATTTTCTTTTCCATTTCTTATAAGAGTGGTTCAAGGTTGGGAACTACTTCAACATCCTTTGCATGGTTAAAGGTAATGTTATTGTGGCAGAGGCTTCTGCAAGGAAATGAGCCTTGTGAGTTAACATATAATGTCTTAAAAGGGCTACCTAACTATGTCCAAGGCATCTACACACTGGAGGCATATACCACCTACCAAGCTACCTACATATCCATATCCATGGGATCAATACCCTTGAACTACTCTTTCTAATGAATATGTAGTTATGGTTTATAGTTGTTTTCATGTAGTTTTATTCCTATAACCATTGAAGAGCTTTACTCATCTAATACAACTCTTTGCTATCATATACCCACTCCAATGAATCAAGCAGTTTTCTATAATTATAATATTGTAGTACCTTTTTGCAAACCTAAATACATCCTAAATCACTCCTTATATAATTATGTTCAAAATCTTGTGACAATAATCAATTGGTCTAAATAGACCAGTCAATTTAATGTTGAGACTTAGAGTTTAGCCTTCTATTTTCAAAAGCCAAGTAGACTAGGTTGTATCTACTAAAATGTCTTAAGATAAACCATAAGTATAGATTCTTTGTTTTATAAGGAGACCCTTTATTCAAATGTAAAATTGGTTGAGTGTATAACTTTAGTGAAGAGTTGAGTGTAAAGAATTACTATCCTAAACCTACGCTACAAATTCTTGGGAGCCAATGGACCCTAAACCTATGCCACATTTTTTGGATACATGGGAGAAGTTACTACCATATTTAGTAATTCATAACATTTTGAATCATATAGTGATGCCCAAATTGACAGCAACAATAGATACTAGGGATTATCGTAGGGAGAGAGTGCCAATACGTGCATGCTTACATCCTTGGTTTCCATTATTGGGAGACACACATGATGGTATTTAAGTTTATGGATTTGGAACTCTTAGTATCTATCTAGATTTTTTAAAACAAGAAGTTCTTGCATAATATGGAGATAGCTAGGTGATTGCATCATAGGAGCAGCTAGTTGAGATGCACTGTAATTAAACTAGAGGAAATCATTGATAAACCAAACTGGTGTAGGAGCACCCACATAAAGTATTTAGGTCAAAGTTTTATATAAAGTATTTAGGTCAAGTTTTATGTATTTAGGTCATGTTTTATGCATGATCCAACTTGAGAAATTTATCTTGATTTTGTAATTAGGATAAGATAATTTTCTTAGGATTTGTACAGATCATTGTGGGGTCATTCTTCCCCTTTCTATACTAATCTAGAATTTTCTATTTTGTAATGATCTAGAATTTTTTGTAGACCGTCTTAGCAAGTATAAGTAGAGTCTTAGGTTTAGGTTTAGGTCAGGCTTGAGAGAAAAGTTTCTGGAAACAAAGTTACGAAGAGAAGAAATTTGCAGGAAGAGCTAATGTATGTACGGTTCATTTGATAAATTAAATAGAAGAATTTTATAATATGTCTCTTACTGGTGCTAGTTCCTATTACTATTGTGTTTTCTTCAGTTGTATTTTACCTCTGCATCATTTTTGGTATTAGAGCTTGGGGAAAACTCTTGAGGCAATTAGATTTTATGTCTGGATTGGAGTCAGAAGTTGAAACATCAAACATGGTCACTAAAGTTGAACTGGCAAAGAAGATGCAAGAACAAGAGAAAATCAACAAGTGGTTATTAGATAAATTTGAGAAGATGAAGGACTATATGGAAAAGAAAGCAAAGGTCTCCTTAGAGCAAGAGGAAGAAGGGGAAGAAGAGGATACCCCAGATAAAGAGGTGGTTAACTTACCTGCAGATCAGAGATACTATATAGAAGCCCTTGAGAGAGTTGGTAAGAAGGACACCAAAGGTGACCTACCCATCTTCTCAGGAAAGATGGATGCTGATGTTATTTTGGATTGGATAGAAGCCTTGAGCAACCATTTTGAATGTGAAAATATAGCAAAGAAGGATAAGGTAAAAATTTCCAAGTCAAAGTTGAAGGGACCAGCCCTCACTTGGTGGAATTTCATTCAAGGAGAAAGGGTCAAAGAAGGTAAGAACATGATAACTTCATGGGAAAGGATGTGTGCCAAGGTGAGAGAAACATACTTACTTGAGGATTATGAAATCCAACTTCATCGAAGGAGACAAAGTTTAAGACAAAAGGAGCTAGGTGTCACTACCTATACAGAAGAATTTCAAAAATTAAGCCTGAGGTCAAAGCAGAGTTAATGTGAAAGTATAAAAGTTGTTGGACATCTCAATGGATTGAGGTTGAACATTCAAGAAGAACTTAATTTATTATGTCCAGATACAGTACAAAAATGTTATCAACTAGCATTGAAGGTGGAAGCAAAATTGAAAAGAAGACAAGAACAAAATAGCAGAGGAAGAGGAAGAAATCAAAGGGGAAGAAGAGATTTCCAAGGAAGAGGACAAAACCATGAAGATCATAAGGAGAAAAAGAAAGAAACCAGTCAAAGTGAAGGAAATTTTAGAGGTAACTTCAGAGGTAGAAGAGGAAATTCAAGAGGTGGATTTGGTGGTAGAAGGGCAAGTTCAATTGTTTGTTTCAATTGTAATAAGGAGGGACATTATGCACTTAGGTGTCCAGATAGAGCAATTTCAAGTTCACAAGGTGAAAGAAGAACCCATTTGGTACAAGACGATGACTACCAAGAGAAGGAGATCATTGACTCAGATAGTGTACTTAAAAGAGAAGAAAGTTTAATGATGAGGAGAACACTTTTGAAAGTGCCTACTACCATGGAACCACCACAAAGGAAAACTATCTTTAGGACTGCTTGCAAATCTGGAGGTAAGGTATGTAAAGTCATTATTGATTCAGGATCTACTGAGAATTTAGTTTCTCTTGAGATGGTTGAGAAGTTAAAACTTAGGAGAATACCTCATCCTTTTCCTTATAAGGTTTCATGTCTAACAAAGGGTGAACAAACTCTCATAAATGAGCAAGCATGGGTTGATTTTTGGATTGGAAAGTATAAGGATAGAATTTTGTGTGATATAGTTGATATGGATGCATGCCACCTATTATTTGGTAGGCCCTGGTAGTATGATTTATAGGCACAACATGATGGAAAACTCAATATATACACCATCAAGAAGGATGGAAAGGTGATTAGATTGATTCCATTTGTTGATCATGAGGAAGTGGAAGGAAATAAGGAGAGGGAAGCCAACATTATGATGGTTAATAAAAAGGAATTCTTATGAGACATGAAGGATGAACCTAAGCCTTGTTTTCTTTTGATGCCTAACCCACAATCACAAGAACTCATTGGAAAAGATAGAAAGCAGGTTGAAACAAAGAAGGAAATTCCTAATGAAGTGAAAGAACTTTTGGATAAATATGAAGGTTTGGTTTCAGAAGGTATGCCAAAATCTTTACCACCTATATGAGACATTAGTCATTGTATTGATTTAATTCCTAGAGCTACTTTACCTAATAAGGCTGCATACAAGATGACACCACAACAAAATGAAGAGATTGCCAGACAAGTAAATGAGTTACTCGATTCTGGCTTGATTACGAAAAGCTTAAGCTCATGTGTTGTACCTACTATTTTGGCACCTAAGAAGGAAAGAACCTAGAGGTTATGCATTGATTCTAGAGCCATTAATAAGATTACAATCAAATATAGGTTTCCAATGCCAAGAATTGAAGATTTGCTTGATTGTTTGGGAGGTGCAAAGTATTTCTCCAAGATTGACTTAAAAAGTGGGTACCATAAAATAAGGATAAGAGCTGGAGATGAGTGGAAGACAACATTCAAAACCAATGATGGATTATACGAATGGAAGGTAATTCCATTTGGACTCTCTAATGCTCCTAGTACCTTTATGAGACTTATGAATGAAATACTCAAGGACTTCAATGGCAAGTTTGTCATAGTATATTTAGATGACATATTAATTTTCAGCAAGACAAAGGAAGAACACCTAGAGCACATTGGCATGGTTTTGAGAAGACTTCATGAGGAGAAATTGGTAATAAATTTAGAAAAATGTTTGTTTATGCAAGAGGAGCTGACATATCTAGGTTTTGTGATCTCTCAAGGTTGCTTGAAGATGGATAAAGAAAAGGTAAGTTCTATACTATCCTGGCCACCCCCAAAAATAGTTGGAGATGTTAGAAGCTTTCATGGTCTTGCTACATTTTATAGGAAATTTATAAGAAATTTCAGTCATATATGTGCTCCTATGTTAGAAACTATTAAAGGAGGAAGGAAGTGTAAGTTTGCATGGAGTCAATTAGCAAATGAAGCTTTTGAGTTGCTTAAGAAAAAGGTTAGTGAGCAGCCAATTCTTTCTTTACCTAATTTTAACAAAGTTTTCCAATTAGAATGTGATGCTAGCAAGGTTGCTATAGGGGTAGTTCTGAGTCAAGAAGGAAAACTAGTGGCTTTTTCAAGTGAAAAACTCAATGAAGCCAAGAAAAAATACTCTTCATATGACTTAGAAATGTATGCATTGGTTCAAGCTCTCAAAAGGTGGAGACATTACTTATTGCCAAAGGAGTTTGTTGTGTATACCGATAACCAAGCACTTAGTTTTCTAAATAGTCAAGACAAATTAAGTCATAGGCACATGAAATGGATGGAGTATTTATAGGTCTACACCTTCACCATCAAGCATAAGAAGGGCATATCAAATAAGGTTGCTAATGCTCTTAGTAGAAGGAATCTGACTGTCTCCCAGATATAGCTAGAAAGTGTGGGCATTGAAACACTCAAGGACATGTATGTAGCAGATCCAAATTTTGGTGACATCTACAAGGTATGTATGGAGTTTGTTGAGAGATACCATGCTGATTTTCTTGATTTCTTGATACAAGATAGAATTCTTTTCAAAGGAGGACAACTATGTGTACCCAAGTGCTCTATGAGGACAAACATTATCAAAGAGAAGCACAGTAGAACAATGGGTGGACATTTTGGTTTGGATAAAACCTTAGAATTGGTTAGAAGGTACTACTATTGGCCTAAACTTTAGACTGATGTGAGAAAATTTGTGGCAACATGTATGATTTGTCAAAGGGCCAAAGGAAGGACTACAAATGCTGGGCTTTATCAAGCTTTTCCAATACCATCTAGACCTTGGGAAAGTATAACAATGGATTTTGTAATGGGGTTACCATGGACACAAAAGGGGTATGATAGTGTATTTTTTGTAGTAGATAGGTTCAACAAAATGGCTCACTTCTTACCCTATAAGTCAACCAATGATGCTTCTCATATAGCAAATCTCTTTTTCAAGGAAGTCATAAGGATTCATGGGCTACCCCTCAATATAGTTTCAGACAGGGATGTGAAGTTCGTAGGACACTTTTGGAGGACTTTATGGAGGAAACTTGGAACCAATTTAGCATTTTCATCAGCCTACCACCCTCAACCTGATGGCCAAACAAAGGTAGTTAATAGAACATTGGGCAATTTGTTAAGAACCCTCACAAGACAACATGCAGAAAAATGGCATGTAATCCTACCCAAAGCTAAATTTGCATATAATGAATCCATCAATAGAAGTACAGGAAAATCATCATTCCAAGTGGTATATGGAATTCATCCAAGAGGGATTTTTGAGTTAAGGGATATGAGTTCACATCAACAAGTTAGTGCCCAAGGAGAAGAATTTTCTATTTCCATAAAAGAAATCCACGATGAAGTCAAAGAAAAACTCCAAAATAGCTCTGACAAGTATAAGAAGCATGCAAATCAGAAACAGAGACATTTAGAATTTGAAGTGGTAAATTTAGTATGGGAAAATTTCAAGAAGGAGAGGCTACCAAAAGGTAAATCTACCAAACTTATGTTGAGAAAACTAGGTCCTTGTAAAATATTAAAGAAGTTTGGACCAAATGCTTATGAGATTCAATTGCCACCTAAGATTGGCATTTCTTCCATCTTCAATATAGCAAACCTCACACCATTCAAAGCAACCATTGAAGAAATTGATACAGGATAGATTGCTGATATGGAATACATTCAACATCTACCATTTAAGCAGACACCAGAACTAGACAGGATACTTGACACCAAAGTCATTAAGCAGTGAAAAGGACAAGAGTCCAATAAATATTTGGTAAAACTCAAAGGTTATTCGGATGTAGATTCTATGTGGATGACTGAACAAGATATCAAGAAGCAAGGTCCCACTCTACAAGAGCTCATCTCAAGTGGGCTTGAGATAAAATTTCTTGGGGAGTATGGTGCAGGAGCACCCACATAAAGTATTTAGGTCAAAGTTTTATATAAAGTATTTAGGTCAAGTTTTATGTATTTAGGTCAAGTAGGTCAAGTTTTATGTATTTAGGTCAAGTTTTATGCATGAGCTGACTTGAGAAATTCATCTTGATTTCATAATTAGGATAAGATAATTTTCTTGGGATTTTTACAAATCAATTGTGGGGTCATTCTTCCCCATTCTATACTAATCTAGAATTTTCTATTTTGTAATAATCTAGAATTTTTTGTAGACCGTCTTAGCAAGTATAAGTAGAGTCTTGGGTTTAGGTTTAGGTCAGGCTTGAGAGAAAAGTTTTTGAAACAAAGTTACGAAGAGAAGAAATCTACAGGAAGAGCTAATGTATGTACGGTTCATTTGATAAATTAAATAGAAGAATTTTATAATCTGTCTCTTGCTAGTGCTAGTTCCTATTGCTATTGTGTTTGCTTCCATTGTGTTTTACCTCTGCATCACAAACATATAATGAAGAGGAAACTTGAAAAATTGAAAGTTGAAATGCTAGAATGAAAGCTATCAAGGATGAATCACCCATGCAAGAGTTACAACAAAATGTGAAGTTGATTTTAGATATAAACAAAAAAATATAACATGACATAAATCATTACCCATTTGTTTTGATTATGGAGATATTTCCATGAAAGAGGGTGGAGACCCTTGAACATTGATTTCATTTTTGTGCCATTATGATCACTACATTTATTTGACATGCCCTTATGATCTCTCTATTTCATTGTTGTACCCTTGGTGGAGATCAATAGAGATTTGTGATTTTGTTTCCATGCCCTTGTGATCACTACATTTCATTGTTGTGCCCTTGTGATCTCTAAATTTCATGGTCATGTCCTTGTGATCTTTGTGTCCTTGTGATCTTTGTACCCTTGTGATCTCTATGCCCTTTATGAAAACAATTTGTGATGATGGTGTAATTTGTGGTGATTTTCATGTTTTTTGTTTGCACTTAATTGTGTAATTCAGACCCAAATGTAGTGGTGTTTTCTGTATGCTTTTCATCAAGGGGAGAAGAGGTACCTATGTAAATATTCCTTTCTTTTTCTTCTAAACATGTATCTCTTTATATTCACACAACATGAAACAAGAGTTAGATAACAGTAAAGGTGCACATGTGCACACTTTTGTTCATGCACAAAACCTAAAAATCTAACACTTAAGAAAAACTTAAAAAGAACATCTACAAAAGGTGCACACATGTGCACCTATCCAAGGTGTGCATATGCACACCTTTCTTTCCTAAAAACTAAGCTAAGAAAATCTAGGAAAGGTGTGCATGTGTGCACCTCCCCAAGGTGCACACATGCACACCTTTTGTCAAGAACTCAAGGCACAAATAAGGTGCACACTTGCAGACCCCATCAAGGTGTGTAGATTCACACCCTTATACATTATGATTAGAACATAAAGGACTTATTTATCCCTACCTTTTTTCACTGCCACATGCAAATGTGCAATAGCCCACATGCTCACCCCATTAAGTCGCATAGTTGCACAAGTGTGCAACTATGCATAAATTGACCAACTAGGGGTCATTAAGAGCACTTAGCACATGTATAAAGGTGTGTAAAGTGTGCCATTTTGCATTTGCAGGCTATTAAGGGGGGATTGAGCTAGTTTTTTTCTTTTGTTTTGGGTGATTTTATTTTTAACTCTCCAGACTAATGTCTTTCTTGTGTGAAGATAAAATGACGTCTTCATCATCCTCACTCATAGAAAAGATGGCTTCCAAACCTATAGTATTCAAATATCAAATTACACCGAAGAAATCCCATTTTCAAGATGGACACTTTGAAATTAGAGATACCAAGCTAGGACATATCAACTGGAATACATTCCTTGCTACTTGCAACAAGTCCAAAGAGATATCTGCAATGGTGTCAACACTTATTAGACCAGGGTTAGTTAATGGAACATCACATCCTACATCTTTATAGTCTTTGGAAATCATCATAGCATTAGCAAAAAATTATGTTACTAAAGAAAAGTTTGTCAAGAGTGTCATAGGTGAAATAGTAATGGACTTCCAACCTTGAAACATAAAGGTGTTTCATCTCACTAGAGTTGATTAGTATTTATAGATATCCTATGAGGGAGAAGAAATATGATACTAAGATAATGATAAGGATGCTAGAGAGATAATCCAATAATCATTTTTGATTGATAGAACACTGATGGGCCATAGATTTAGAAAGGTTGACATGACATGGATTTAAATGAAGGATGATATTTGATATTCCATAGTGCTCTTGAGTAGAGTTGTGCACTTACGAGTGGCTAGACATCTTAACATCTAGATGGTCCATTTCATTGAAACCATTAGGACAGCCAAGATACCTATTGATTGGGCCACAATGCTTAGTGATAACTTGGATCAACGATTGGTTGGAGTCAAGACCAACCCCAATTTCTATATGACATCATATTTGGTCTACTTATTGGTGCCAAGGACAACAGACTACCCAAGAATTTACAAAAAGGGAAGAATGGAAAATGAAAGTGCTTGGCTCTATGTGGTATATCCTTAGTTAGTAAAGAAGAATCTCTCAGATCAAAGAAAAGAATACATGATAGTAAATGACAGTTTCATATTTGCAATCATCTAATTTATAGAGGGTGATTATGCTAAAAGGATGTTAGTAGAGGTAGCAGCAAGGATCATAGAAATTGGTGCCTACTAAATTCAATTCAAAATATCCACATACTTAAGGGTAGTAGGCACATAGTTAAACCCAAAGAAATGGTTTATCAACATGAGTGGGAAATCCAATATTTCAAGGGGGATATAGGAGTTAAAAGGAGGAGATCTCTAGTGAAAGACCATAAACACATGACTCTAGTGCAAGTACCCAAATTAACATAGGAGAATCATAAAAAATCACATCCTCAAGATGAGTCAGTAGCTCAAACCCAAGAGGTTGAGAAAATACCTCCCCCAAAAAGGGAACAAGAGGGAGAGGGAGAAGAAGAACGTATGATGCCACCAGCAAGTCAAGAGGAAGAATCCTCCCCTCAGTATCTAAGAAGGCTAGGATTGAGTCCATTGTGGTAGGGTCACATTGGAGAAAACAAGAAAAAAAGGATAATCCTCCTATAGAGGTGCCTAAAACCATTCCCAAAGTGGAAGAAGAAGAAGAGAACAAACAACTTGATAATGTTCTCTTGAGTTGTAGAAATCTCTTAGAAAAATCCTTGGGAGAGGAATGAAGAAGGAGTTCCACTCTAATGCCACCATCCGATCCAAAATAACTTGTTTAGGTTACAACTTTCAAAGATGGGTAGCAATAGCGGATTATAGATATGGAGGGTCAATAGACTAATTTCTTTGATCTATCATATTTTGATTTCATGCTAGTTGACACCAAGATGGTGGGGTGAAGATAAGTGATACTCCTATGAGTCAACTCTTAGGCAAGGACTAGAATCAAATACCACCTCTACCTCAAGGACCTTTGGCCCTTTCCTCATCACCATCTTAGGGTCTATCATTTATTAATAAAGGATCTATGACACCACTTCCTCCATCTACTAAAGAAGAAGAACAAGCACCAAAGGAAGACAAACCTCAAAAAATTCAATCTAATGAAATATTAGAGGAGGGGAAAATACTAGAAGATGAACCCCAACAAGATCCTCATGATACTAAGGATAGGACCTTAGTCCAAGTAGACACATAGACTCAAACTAATGATCATTCTGAATGGGAAAAGACTCTAGAGAGGACTGATAAGGAAAAGGGACCTACAATGCAAATGCCCTCTTCAATCAAACATATGTCTCCAATGGGCACTACACCTTCTTGGTTGAAGAGAGAGGTAATCGTTCAACACAAGAGGTAGTTGAACATTATTGCTGAGGATGGAATTGATGAGCTAGTAAGAGCCATCAAGAATCTTGAGCCACCTATGGGTGAGGCATGACCATTGGCCTTCATCTTGAAGAACCAAGATTAGAACTTTCTTGCACACATAGCCATCCCTCCTCCACATGCTAATATATAAGATTTGACTTCCAAAGAGTATCAAATTAGGGAATTCTTGATAGGAAAGATCATGGTAGATACTATTGGAATTAAAGGTAGGGTAACTAAGAGGGGGGGTGACCCAATTACTCACAAAAATTAATCCATAGATCCCTTAGATGTCTTAAAGATCTAGTTACTATGGATACTCGATAAACAAATATTGTAACTTGGTAAATTAAAATATTACTTATCTTCAAGCATTCATGCATGCAATTGAAAATAGAATGAACACAAGAGACACTAGTTTTAATGTGGAAACCCAATATGGAAAAAACCACCAAGTAACTAGTCACAAATTTTTCACTCTTCTAAGGTGAGCCATGTTAGGAGCCAACCCTATTAAAGGTTACAATACACACTGTTAGGTGTGACCCTATTAGAGGATTTAATCACCTTATTAATAGTGGCCTTGCTAGAGGTCTTTAGAACAATTCAACTAAATTATCACCTTGTTAGAAGATTTACAAAATGGTTGTTAAACCAACTCTGTTAAGAGATTTGAAATCACTGCTACAATGGTTAGAAAGCAAAAATGAATTGAACTGAACAAGATGCAATAGAATTTATTGCTTACAGGTCTTTGTTTAGCATCATTAGATCCTCCTTGATCAAATATGGCTCTACTGCTCCTCAATGATCTCTGATCATCCTTCAAATTCACTTCCACAATAATTAGTCTTCATATCACATTAATTCCACACACTTAGAATTCACAACTTGACTCTTACTTATACCATTCAGATTGTCAAGTCAGCCCATTTACATGTTACATTTACCAATAAACCATACATCAGTCAACTTTAGATATTACTCTAAACAAATAAACATTATTTCATAAAATAATGAAATCCTTTACTACCTGACCCTACTCGATAAATAATGCTTCTAAAAATTTCCTAAGTTAACCTTCTTGACTTGATTAATATTGCAATATCTATAAAATCCTTTGGCTACCAAATTTACTCGATAAGAATTGAATTCCTTCATGAGAGCTTGGTAAGAACTGCTTCTGCCACATTCCCTTTGATGATCAAGTGAGCTCGGTAAGAACTGTTTCTGCCACATTTCCTTTGATGACCGAGTGAGCTCAGTAGATTCTGTCCTTTTACCTCACTGACCATCTGAGCTCGCTAAACACTATCTTTTACCTTGCTAACCTTCTGATCTTGGTAGATATTGTCCTTTGCCTTGCTGACCTTCTGAGCTCGGTAGACACTATCCTTTGCCTTGCTAACCTTCTGAGCTCGGTAGACACTATCCTTTGCCTTGCTAACCTTTTGAGATTGGTAGACACTATCTGATGACTGATATAACATTTGTGTGACATCAAAGAAAACACACAATTTGAACAATTGTATCCAACAATCTCCCTCTTTGGCATTGATGGAAACACAACATGTCATAGCAGAATGAAATTTGAAAACAAGTCTTTTACTAACAGAATACTTCACTTTCTTTTTCAAATACAGTAAATTCTCTCTTTCATAATAATCTCTCCCTCTTATACAAACTCTTATTTTTTGCAAATTTTAGAAAGATATGACAGTATACTCTCCCTCTTTGACAACACATGCCAAAGACAACACAAAATAGCTGAATAGCATTGTACCTAATGTACTGATTCATATGCAATGTCTTCAATTGTTTGCTACATCAACTGATAGTTCTTCAATTCTGTTCCTGTTGATGCATCACTAGAACTTTATTTTAGTGAGCTTCAGATAGGGGAATGACCCCTAAGTTACCTCTTAGATACAAGAATGCATCCTTAGGTAAAGGCTTTGTGAATATGTCAGCAATTTGTTCCTTTGTATGGACATATTCTAATCTTATTTCCTTTTCTTGTACCAATTCTCTAACAAAGTGATACTTTATGGCAATATGCTTGGTTTTTGAATACATCACTAGATTCTTAGAGATGTTAATTGCACTTGTGTTGTCACAAAACATAGCAACAAGTTCTTTGATTTCTTGCTTCATACCTTCCAATAATTGTTTAAACCACACAATATTTGAGCAATTTACTACTGCTGCAACATATTCAGCCTTTGTTGTGGATTGAGATGTACAATTATGCTTTCTTCTTGTCCAAGAAACTAACCTTTTTCCAAGAAAGAAAGCTCATTCACTTGTTCTCTTTCTATCATCAATATTTCCTACCGAATCTACATCAGTGAACACCTTTAAATCTAGTTTTCCTCCAAGCTTATACCATAATCCATATTCTTCAGTTCCTTTTAAGTATCTCATGATCATTTTGATTGTCATCATGTGGTTTTCTTTTAGTTTTGCTAAGAATCTTGCTACAATTCCTACTGCAAGGGCAATGTATGGTCTTGTGTGCACTACATATTGCAACTTTCCAATCATGGATCTATACAATGTCTGATCCACTTCCTTTGATTCATCATCCTTCGTCAGTTTTAATCCAACACACATAGGAGTCCCAACTGGTTTGTAGTATTCCATACCAAAAAATTTCAGTATCTCCTTGATGTATTTAGATTGAGTGATGTAGATGTCATTCTTACTCTGTTGAATTTGAAGACCAACAAAGAATTTGATTTCACCAAACATTGACATTTCAAATTGCTTGTTCATTTGTTTTGAAAATTCTTTGCAAAGATCATCATTTCCTATGAACAAAGTATCATCTACAAATATTTCTGCCAAAAAAATCTTATTATCTAGTCCTTCCTTTATGTACAAACTATTTTTGTCATTAGTTCTTTTAAAATTAATCTGAATAAGATAGTTATGCAATCTTTCATACCATGCTTCAGGGGCTTGTTTCAAAACATATAATGCAATATGCAATTTGCATACCATGTCCTTCTTGTCTAGATTAACAAAACCTTCAGGCTGTTCAATGTAAACCTCTTCATCCAATATGCCATTGAGAAATGCTGACTTCACATCCATCTGATAAACTTTGAATCCTTTGAATGCAGCATATGCAAGTAAGGTTTTGACACCTTCCAATCTTGCAACAGGAGCAAAAGTTTCTCCATAGTCTACACCTTCTTCTTCAAAGTATCCTTTGCATACTAGTCTAGCTTTGTTCCTTGATACCTTACCATCTTCATTTAGTTTGTTTCTAAATACCCACTTTGTTCCAATCACATTTTTGTCTTTGGGTCTAGGTACAAGAGTCCATGTTTTTTTTTTCTCTATCTGTTCGATCTCTCCATTCATAGCTTCTATCCAACTTTCATTGTCTAATGCATCTTTGATATTTCTAAGTTCAAAATCAGCAAGTAAACAAGTTCCTTTCAACTTACTTCTTGTCATTGTTCCTTCTGATTTATCTCCAATGATCTGATCTGGTGTATGATGCCTTCTGACATACTTGGCTAGCATGGGCTCCTTTCTTTTTGAATGACTTACACTATTATCCTTCTATGTTTCAACTTCTAGTTTTGATTCTGGTTGCTTGGGCTCGGTAGATGCTAACTTAGTAGCTTCTATTTGCAACTCAAGTTCTTGCATCTCGGTAGGTACTTACTTGGTTTGAACTTCTTGTGACTCGGTTAATGAAGACTCTGGAGTTGAGAATTCCTAATTAATAGGTATACTTGGCATTGTATTAGGTTCAATGTAAACAAATCTTCTATAGTCCTTAGGTTCTTTTTTTCTTTCTTCTTCTATTCTTTATGCAAACTCATCAACTTTCACATGTGCACTTTCTATGACTTTGTGAGTAGATAAGTTCAAACATCTATATGCTTTTCTTTTGCAAGAGTATCCCAAAAATATTCCTTTATCACCTTTTACATCAAATTTACCTTTTCTAAATTCTTTCAAAATGTAACATTTACTTCCAAATACTTTTAGATAACTTACATTGATTTTGTAGCCATACCACAACTCATAGGGTGTTTTGAATGAGTCATTTTTCAGCTGTACTCATTTCAAGGTATGAACTGCAGTGTTTATAGCTTCCTTCTAGTATTTGATAGCAATGCCTTTCTCAATCATTAAATTTCTTGCACAATCCATGATAGATCTATTCCTTTTTTCTGCTATTCCATTTTGTTCTGGAGTTCTAGGTGCTGAAACCTATCTTTTGATTCGCCTTTCAATGCAAAAGTTATTGAACTCATGTGAAATGAATTCACCACCTCTGTCAGATCTTAAGAATTTTAGTCTTTTGCCTGTTTCCTTTTCTACTCTGGCCAAATACCATTTGAACTTTTCAAATGCTTCTAATTTCTCTCTGAGGTACATGAGAGTCATCATTCTTGAATAATCATCAACAAACAGAATAAAGATTTTTTCACCCGTATAACTTTCAGTGCCAATAGGTCCACACAAATCAGTATGCACAATTTATAGAGCTTCTTTAGTCTAAAAGTTCTTGCTTTTAAAACTAGTCTTTCCCATTTTACCAATTTGACAATTCTTGAATATAACAACCTCAAGTTTCTTAATGTTAGGAATAACTCTTACTTTTCTAAATTTACTAATCTTTATTAAGCTGTCAAAGTTTACATGACATAACCTCCTATGCCACAACCAAATTTCTTTGATTTGAGCAATGAAACATGAACATTCACCAAGTTCAAGATAAAATAAGTTATGTTTTGTTTGAGTGCTTGATCCAATCAGATTTCCTTTGCCATCCAACAATCTTGCTTTTCCATGCATAAATTCTACTTTGAATCCATTATTGAGTAGTTGTGCCACACTCAACAAATTATGCTTTAGTCCTTCTACCCAATATGCATTATCACATACAAGTTCCTTGGTTAGTGAGATTCTTCCTTTTCCTCTTATACAACAAAGTTCATTGTTACCAAATCTTACACTACCACCATCATAGTCTTCAAAGTATTCAAACTTAGTTTTATCACCAATCATGTGATGAGAAAAACCACTGTCTATGATCCTGTGTTGCATAAAATTGTAACCAAAATTATGCAAACCTCAAACTAGGAACATAGCAATGGAGAAAATGTTCGGTATGCTCTCAGGAACACAATAATGGATGAATCTCTTGGATGTATGAATGCAAATATAAAATGTACCTAGACTAGATGATATGAGAAATCAAAATAACAGAATGATGATGCAACGATAAGAAATTCTAATGGACCTCTAATGACTCCTAACCCAACCAGGGTTCTCTCCGTCGTGTGTTTCTCATAGTATCCAATGCTTGAGACAAGATGTCTATTTAAAGTGGATGGAGGAAGCATCTGGAATGTGCTTAGAAACCACTAAGAGATAAGGATAAGGATTTGACAACTAAGCACAGGAGATAAGGATAAGAATTGACAACTAAGCATCTTATCTCACATTCTAGATAGATGGATAAGACTAATGAGATGGCATGTGTGTGTAGAAGATTCCTATGGTGTAGACAACATGTGCTTAAAAGATGTGATGACAACTCATATGAATGCATGTACTTCGAGGTAGTTTGAATAAAGATTAAATTAAATAAAATTTAATTTAATCAAGGTCTAGAAGAATTAATGGGAATATGGAGGATTTTAAATAAATAAAATTTATTTTAAAAAAAGAAAAAGAATATTTGGAGAAACATGTGTTAATTAAAATTAACACATTAGAGCTAAGAAGTATTTAAATTAAATTTAAATACTTAGACAAAAATGAACTTATTTAATTAAAATAATTTAATTAAATAAGTAGAAGAATGTGACCATTATTAATTAAATTAATATAGTCATTCGGGACAATTTTTAGTGTATACATTTTGCCCCTCTTTGATGTGATGTCGGTACGGCATCATATCAAAGAACATACAGGTTGCCCCAAAGAAGGAAGGAGAATTGAGGATGCCCCCTCATAGAAATTGCTCAAGAAATACAAATTTGGGCAATTTTCGTGAAAAGGTCTTGGAACGGAAAGAAGGGAAGAAAAATAGGATGAAAATATGATGACAACGACAAAGGGGAAGGATGATGGAAAATGATAATCTAAATGCAACTTAACTACATGAATGCAAAAGATTCAATTGTGTTCATATGGAGAGCAAACCTTATTTTAATATTGCAAGAGGAGTTATGCACCAAATGCTATAGAAGCATAGATGACAAGATTCCTTTGCGTGTATTAGACTCGTAACACAATGGATGTAGGTTTTAGAGTCATAAAGGAACAAATGACATATACACACTGGAGAGGTCTGGGCACACCCAAAGTCTTTTTAAGGAGCTTGGTGGAAAGTGTGCTAACCCGTTGCCCCCAATGAGAAATGCATTAACATAACTTGAAACTCACATAGATGTGCTAAAGAATCATGAAAATAGATCATATTGCAAAATAACATGTGTAATCAGGATAAGCCATTCAAATGATACTAGGATATGGAAGATCGAGGCACACTTGGGAAAGCTATCACTGACACACAAAGATAAAATTAACAAAAAGACATTATGACTAAGTAATCATTCAATTCACCATGCTTGCCATGAACCTGATAAATTCGTTAAATTGGTTAAGCCTGTGTAGGAAGGACTCATCCTATAAGGCAAAAACTGATTGATTGATTGAATTGAAATGAGAGATTTGTGATGGGTTGCTGGCAATGATAGTAAAAGGAATGATGTTCTCAAATCATTGAGTCTAAATGTGAATTTGTGTAAGCTTGTTTGCAATCACTATTTGATGAGGTTGGTTTTATGGATGGAAGCTCAGTGTGGTGAGAATATGGATAAGATAAGATAATGATAATGAATGAATTGGAATGGAATGGAAGGAATGAAAATAATAAATATATTCTGTTAGAGGAAAATGTGTTGAATGGAAGACTAGAAATTTGATCAAGGTAGATGCAAATAGAATGAAGGAATTGATTATGGAAATGATGTGAATGAAGTGATTGGAAGAAGAGAATATGATGAGATTAGAGGATAAATGAATTGACTGAATAGATTGGGAGACTTGAATTGAATTGGATATGAATGAATAGAAGTGAATGAATTTGGAATAGAATGGATTGAATGTGAAAGATTTGGATTGAATTTGATATGAATGAATGAATAGAAGTGAATGAATGTGGAATAAAATGAATTGAGACCAATGACAAGGGAGAGCCATGGTATGTAAATGGATAGGAAGGTTGGGTAGATATATGAATGGAGGAATAATATGGATGACCAACGGATATAGTTATAATGGGGAACCAAGAACCATATTTCAAAGGAGTGACCAACAATGCCCCATTCCAAGGATATGAAAATGGAAGGAAATAATGGTGAGGAAGGATGGCATGAAAATGGAAAGATGGTATGAAAGCTCGCATAAGGAAGAAGAGAAGGCATGTGCTCTTCTTAAGCATGTATGAGCATTTTTGTTGTTGTGCCTCTAGTATTGATTATGAGCATGGGTATGAAAGTGGAATGAAAGAAGGCATGAAAAAGGGATAATAATATGAAGAATATGAAGGAGGGATAATTATATGAAGGATATGGATGGAAAGGGATAATGATATGAAGGATATGAAGGAAATGTGTGATAAGAAGTGGATGAAATGAAAGTGATAACCAAGATCAAGGGTATATGGAAGAAGGGTAGACATGCGTAGGATTATGGATGGAAAAGATATGAATGAACATGAAAAGAGGATGGGAATATGTATGCATATGGATGGAAAATGGATGCATGAACATGAACGTGACAAGGACTATGGAATGCAAGATAGGGATAACATGTCAAGATCAAACATATGGAGGAATTATGGGAATATGTAGGAAAGGATATGGAAGGTACTTATGGATGGATGAGAGGAAAGGGAAAGTCATGATCAAATATGGGAAAGGTATACAGACATATGGATAATGCAGAAGGGATATGGAAAGTGGAAGTCAAGATCAAAGATGGGAATGATAATGGACGATAGATGGAATATAGAAGATAGGTAAGGAAGAACAATATGGATGGAACTTGCCCCTAGTGTAAAGTGCAGGTGGAAAAAGGGAAGTTAATGGATAGGTAAGTAAAAGTGGAAGACAATGGATACATAGTAGGCAAATGAAGGGAGGACTCAAGCATCTAGGTATATGGATGTATCCCTTGATATTTATGCTTCTGTAATTTGTTTATTTTTTTAATTTTTTTTCAAGGAATTGCTGGTATTTTCTCGTAGATGTTGATAGGGTAAGGAAAAGAATGCTAAAGTGAATTGGGGAACAGGAGACAATGACCTATGAAAAAGTTTGGATTGAGGGAGTTGAGTAGGTAGGAGGAAAACATGGTTGATGGATACTAGGTTGGAAGACTTGTGAAGGAAGTGGAAAGATCTTCATTGGCTCACACCTTGAAGGGTGGTGGAAAGGAGTAGGATGTGTAGGAGAAAGTTGGAATTTTGGGATATAGGGACCCAAAATGGATGAAGGAGATGATAGAGTTGGGATGGCAGATTTGGGTGTATAAGGACCCAAAATGGATTTGGAAAATGGAGGTTGGGAGAATTTATGAAGGAGGGAGACCTTTGGATTACCAGAATTGGATGTCATTTGGGATCTTTCTTTGAGATTCATTGCTACATTAAGTAACTTTGGTATCCACATAACTTTTGCACTTTTGATTTTTAGCCTTCGTGGCTTTTTGATTGCATTTTGGATCTGATTTTTCTTTTCTTGGACATGTCGCTTAGATGGGACATGTTGATCCTTACGCTTTTGTGGATTTTTGACTTTGTTTTCTTTTTCTTTGGCATCCAATTTACTTCCATTGGCCATGGTATGGGTACATGAAGGACGTATGGAAGGTGAACGTTGGAAGGAATTCAAGGATGTGCGCCTTTGTTGATCTTTATGAGGGGATAAATTGGAAAATGTGGATAAGGTAGAAGGATGTATATAAGGACCTAATATGGAAGGAAGGGAAGAAGTGTTTGACAATGGAACATAAGGACCTAGAATGGATGGACTATAAGGACCTAAAATGGACTTGGAAGATGAAGGAGGAGAAGTTTTAGGTGTGGAAGGAAGAGTCTTGGAATTGGAAAAAGTGGAAGGTGTACCAACATCTTGAGGAATTATTTTTTTAAGGGGATACTTAGTATTCTGAACGCAAGATGCGAGTCTAGGTGTATGGGGTTCAGGAGGAGATTGGATAGGTGTGATAGGATCATGTGAAGGAGTAGGGTTATGAGGGAGATCATGAGGAATAATAGGATCACGAGATGGAGAAGGATCATGAAATTTGGATGAAGGGGTGCATGGATCTTGACTTGGAAGAGGATCATTGAGTGGAACGAGTCGATTGTGAGATGGAATAGGTTCATGAGATGGAATAGAAGGAGTGGAACTATGAGATGGAGTACTTTGATCTTGACATGAAAGAATATCGTATAGCTCAAGTAGTGGATCATGAAATGGACTAGAATCATATGAGGACGTGGAAGAAATGGAATCATGTGGTGAAAGAAGATCATATAGCATGGTAAGTGGATCATCATACGTGGATGTGGAGGAAATGGAATCATGAGATGGAGTAATTGGATCTTGACATGGAGGAGTATTAGTGAATGGAGTGGAAGAAAATTTTTCATGAAGGGGAATATCTATAGATGCTAATGTTAGAGATGGAATGGAATCAGTAATGTGCATGGTAGGTGTAATGTCTTGATCTTGATTAGGAGGGGAATCAGAGGATGGACTAGGAGGGATGGATGAATCTTGAGGGATAGTGGAATGATGGGATGGAGAAGTGCTCAGATCTAGAGAAGAAACATCATGCTTTGAAGGAAGGTCTTGAGATGGAACTGGAGGTGTGACTTTGGGTGATTGGCTCACATTATGCTGAATTTTCAATCTAGCCAAAAGTGATGTGAAATACCCCTGACGAGGTGGGGATGATACTATTGGAGGCTTAGGAGATGATGTTTTTGGAGTACTAGGGGATGATGTAGTTATAGGATTAGGATTTTGTGGAGGTGGAATTATGGATAAAGGATTTGGATTAGGTTCATAGTAAGGGGGATTACATGGAGGATTAGAATTGGATGGGACATGAGGACTAATGCCTTTGAGATATGAGAGACAATTCTTCATTTCCTCCATTTTCTTGGTAAGGGTTTTTACGTCTGAGGCATTGTGTGGGCCATGAATGGAATTGTATGAAGGGATATGAGAGCTAGAAAATGAAGGACACATAGCAAAGAAAATGGCCTTTTCCTGTGGACGTAATTTGTCCAAGAGTGTATTCTTTAGTTCCTCAATTTCTATGGTGAGGTCATTTATGACAGAGGAATTATATTGGCTATGGATGGAATTGTCTACAGATGAAGGATAAGGAGATGAATTTCCCTTGTCAAAGGTAGGAGAATGATGAACATGAGATAGATTAGAATTGAAGTGTTGAGAAGGAATTTGATATGGAGAAGGTACGAGACCATGTTGTCGTGCAATATTGTCAATCATTGAAAGAAGCGAATGGGAATCCATGGATGCAAAATGAAAAGCGATGAAAAGATTTGAAGAGGGAATATGAACTTGGAATTAGGAGCCTTGTGCTGATTGGACTTTGATTTGATTTGAATTGAAATTGATTGCACTTGATATGATTTGATTTGATTGAATTATATTGATTCAGTTTGAATTTGGATTGGATGAGGGTTCGATTTGATTTGATAAGAACCCTATGATAGTGCAATCAAAGTGAATGTTTGATTTGAATGAAAGTCCAATGATAAGACAATGCTCCTATGTCCGAAGTAGAATATCTGATGTCAAATTGAAATAGAAAAAGACGTGAATGAAGTTTTTGAAAGATTGATTATGACTCAGATGACTGAATTTGACAAGGGATTGGATTAGAAGAATGCTGATTTGAAGAATCGAATTAAGAACACATGATGAGCTTGACTAGGGAAATTGAATATGAATAATGATGAATCATGACTAGGATGAAGATTAGGAATGTGATTGAATGACAAGGAAATGATTTAGATGAATAAAGAAGATGAAGATGTTAAGTAATGTTTTAAATGATGAAGGTAAGATATGTAAGAGGGAACAATGTCTTAGATGGAAGGAATATGTGACGTGAAATGATTTGGAATGATGATTAGGAAGAGGTTTTTTTTTTTCTTTTTTCTTTTTTTTGTGTTTTTGAAATGTTTTTTTGATTTTTTTGGATTTTTGAACTTTTATGATTTTTTTTGAATTTTTAGGTTTAAGATGCAAAAGAAAACAATGAAATATGTACAATACCAATGTGCTTCAAACACATCAACAATCCTATAAGGTTTGACTAGGTTGTACAAGGCTCAACTAGGGGGCGTCCTCGATATATGTAAGGTACGTGAGGCTCGAATCTGTAGATGAAAGGAAATACTGCCACACAGCCGGGGGGAGACGGTAACCCAATCTCCTCCTTCACTTCCCAAAGGTATAAAGTTCTTTGGGGCTTAGCCAAGAGTGACAATATTACACTTCCAAGAAAGGTGTCTTTCGATTCACCTCCCAATTTTTATACTCTGCCAGAATGCTGGAGTTGAGGTCGTCCCAAGGGGTGATGAAATCCTCAAGCAGGCCTCCTAGAAAAAATAAAAAACAAGTCCACTTATTTCTTGTGCACCCAAGGTCGCCCAAAGGCGCGAGGGGAGAGAATACGTAAGTGGACTTGGGTTTAAAAGACACGCATTCGTTACCAAAAAAATTTTAAGTTTTCTAATCTAATTAAAGACACACGTGATTAAAATGTACAATATTCATTCAATGTTGCAAAAATCAGGCACACGAATTTTTTTTTTTTTTTTAATTTTTTGAATGTTTTGGCTAAAAGGAAAATTAAAAAAATCTAAATGCACAAAATAATCTTAATTCTAAATAAAAGTAAAGGAAATACAAAGAAAATTTTGAAGGAAAATTTATTTTTTTATTTATTTTTTTTTAAACAAGCTGGAGGAGCGGTGGCTAAGGGTGGATTTGGGTGCCGGCGGAGCTGTGCATGGGTGTCGACGGAGTCGCGCACAGGGTTTGGTTCGGGAGAGGGAGCCTGAGAAATGGCAACAAGCAGTACGATGGCCACGGTGATCGTGGGATTATCGGTGGCGATGGGCGATCATAAACAAAGGGAAAAGGTGGGGGTGGCACCAACGGGCCGTGGACGCGGGAGGAGTACAGCGTCGCGGGGAGGAAAAACAGCGACCGCGGGCAAAAAATAGCACCGCATGGGAAAAATAGTAGCTGTGGGAGAAAAAGAGTGGCCGCGGGAGGAAGAACAGGGTTAAAATAATTTGTAGGAGGATAGCAAAGGGAATATGAGTCCTGGGGTTTTCGTAGGCGGTGCATATGACCGTGGGTGGAGGAGGAGCTCAGGCGGAGATGGCAGCCGCGCCAGGTCGAAGATGGAGACGCAGGTGAAGACGGTGGGGGCAGTCGCAGGCGCTGATGGAGGCAACGATGACTGTGGGTAAAGGAAAAAGGCAGGTGTTGTACTCATTACTCAGCAGTGGCCATGGTCGCGGGAGAGAATGCGAGAGGAAATAGTGGTCGCAAGGAGAACAACGCGGCGGAAGAAAAGGAATGGTCGCAAGTAGAGGAAATAGGCAGGGGCGCGGAGGTGAAGCCACGGGCGGAAGCGGTGCCAAGAGGAAGGAAGAGAAAGGAGAAGCTGCTGGTGGGGACAGTGGCGCGGCAGAAGAGAGAGTGGCTGGGGCGGCGGCGGTGGCACCGGAAGTAAGGGGAGCCACCGGTGGAGGCGGCTCGGGTTGGAGTGGCGGTGGCAGTGCCAGAAGTAGGGGGAGCCATTGGCGGAGGCGGCTCAGGCTGGAGAAGAGAAGGAGCCACCAACGGCGGCGGTTCTATCTTTAAAATTTTTTATTTTATTTTATTTTGTATATATATTTTTTTTGAATTTTTGAATTTATATTTTCAATAAACAAAACCCTCCTAATTTATATATATATATTTTTAATTGTTGTCTCCCCCCCCCCCCATATGCAAGAAAATAACCCCCTATCTTATATATATATATATTTTTTTTAATAACCTAAATGGCATAAAAAAAAATGAAGAAAACCTACCCGAAACCCCTATACTTTTTTTTTTCAACAAAGAAGAACAAAATATAGGGTACTCACCTCATGCGCTCCAAAGATGGTGACGAACCTCGTGGCTTGATTTGATGCTCCCTACGCAAGTTATTCTCCAGCCGCAAGCCTCCAACCTTAGCTTGAACAAATTTGAACCCGCGAAGTGGGTCCCACCGGGCGTGCCAAAATGTGTTGCATAAAATTGTAACCAAAATTATGCAAACCTCAAACTAGGAACATAGCAATGGAGAAAATGTTCGGTATGCTCTCAGGAACACAATAATGGATGAATCTCTTGGATGTATGAATGCAAATGGAAAATGTACCTAGACTAGATGATATGAGAAATCAAAATAACAGAATGATGATGCAATGATAAGCAATTCTAATGGACCTCTAATGACTCCTAACCCAGCCAGGGTTCTCTCTGTCATGTGTTTCTCATAGTCTCCAATGCTTGAGAGAAGATGTCTATTTAAAGTGGATGGAGGAAGCATCTAGAATGTGCTTAGAAACCACTAAGAGATAAGGATAAGGATTTGATGACTAAGCATAGGAGATAAGGATAAGAATTGACAACTAAGCATCTTATCTCACATTCTAGATAGATGGATAAGACTGATGAGATGGCATGTATGTGTAGAAGATTCCTATGGTGTAGACAACATGTGCTTAAAAGATGTGATGACAACTCATATGAATGCACGTACTTTGAGGCAGTTTGAATAAAGATTAAATTAAATAAAATTTAATTTAATCAAGGTCTAGAAGAATTAATGGGAATATGGAGGATTTTAAATAAATAAAATTTATTTTAAAAAAAGAAAAAGAATATGTGGAGAAACATGTGTTAATTAAAATTAACACATTAGAGCTAAGAAGTATTTAAATTAAATTTAAATACTTAGACAAAAATGAACTTATTTAATTAAATAAGTAGAAGAATGTGACCATTATTAATTAAATTAATATAGTCATTCGGGACGATTTTTAGTGTATACAGATCCATGTATCATTTCTTCTCATATGAGAAATAAATGTAATTTCCTCATCATTATCAAACTCATTTTTCACAGCAATGTAGACAATTTCATCTTCTTCTTCATTAGAATCATTAAAAATTTTAGCCATAAAACATGTTTTCTTACCTTTATCCTTGAATGATTTGAAGTCTTTCTTGCCATTGTACTTGTGACCTTTCTTCTCATCTTTGTTCTACTTATTTGGGCACCTAGCTACAATATGTACAATTTCTTCACAAGAAAAGCAGATTAGAGGAACCTTACCTTTGTATTTCCCTTTGCCTCTGGAATATTTTCTTACTAGTAGAGCTTCAACCACTTCAAGATCACTATCTAAACTTTTTTCTGATTCTTCAAAACTGTCTGATTGTGGATCCTTCATCTTTTTCCCTTTTTCTTTGAGTGAAAGCTTGGCTTTAAATGCTGATTCAACATTCTTGGCAGCTAGAACATAATTGTCATAGTTGTCTAGCTCAAATGCAATCAATCTTCCAACTATGGCCTCTAAATTTATTTTATGATTTTCCTCACATCTTCTTTCTTGAATTGTAGAGACTCTAATTGCATAAATGGGAAGTAGAGTTCTAAGAACTTTACTTATAACTACCTCCTCATTGATGTCTCCTCCATATGCTTTGATTGCACTAACACATGGTTTAACTCTTTCAACATAATTTGCAATGTTTTTATCCTCTCTCATCCTCATTTGATCAAATTGTCCTCTCAAACTTTCTGCTTTAGCTCTTCTTACATTATCATCTCCTCCATAGATCTCTTTTAGCTTGTTCCACATTTCAAAGGTAGTTTTACAATCTTTGGTGTCATCAAATTCTTCATAACTCAGAGCAGGTGCTATATCTATCATCATATTGTTGTGAGTCTTCTTTTCAACAATATCATTGATAGATAATGTACCAGAAGGTTCTTCATATTTTTCATCAAGGTACTTTAGCCCTATATCACCAATAGAAGCCAAATGAAGCCTCATCAATCCTTGCCATGCTGAGAAGTTCTCCCTGTTAAGTCTTGGAATTTTCCATTTGTAAGACATCCTAATCTTTAGCTTAGATCCTTGAAATTTTTTCCTATAAGCACCAACAGCTCTGATACCAATTGTTGGAATTAAAGGTAGAGTAACTGAGAGGGGGGGGGGGGGGGGGTGGGGGGGGTGGGTGAATCAGTTACTCACAAAAAATAATCCATAGATCTCTTGGATGTCTTAAAGATCTAGTTACTGCTGATACTCAGTAAAAAAATATTGTAACTAGGTAAATTAAACTATTAATTATCTTCAAGAATTCATGCATGCAATTGAAAATAGAGTGAACACAAGAGACACTAGTTTTAACATGGAAATCTAATATGGGAAAAACCACCAAGTAACTAGTCACCAATTTTTCACTCTTCTAAAGTGAGCCCTCTTAGGAGCCAACCTTGTTAAAGGTTACAATACACTCTATTAGGTGTGACCCTATTAGAGGATTTAATCACCCTGTTAGGAGTGGCCTTGCTAGAGGGTTTTAGAACAATTCAATTGAACTGTCACCTTGTTAGAGAATTTACAAAATGGTTGTTAAACCAACTCTATTAAGAGATTTGAAATCACTGCTACAATGGTTAGAAAGTAACAATGAATTGACCTGAATAAGATGCAACTGAATTTGCTGGCTATAGGTCTCTATTCAGCATCATTAGATCCTCCTTGATCAAATATGGCTCTGTTGCTCCTCAATGATCTCTAATCATCCTTCAAATTTGCTTCCACAATAATTAGTCTTCATATCACATTAATTCCACACACTTAGAATTTGCAACTTGACCTCTTACTTATACCATTTAGATTGTCAATTCGGCCCATTTAAATGTTACATATAACAATAAACCATACATTAGTCAGCTATAGATATTACTCTAAACAAATAAACGTTATTTCATAAAATAATGAAATCCTTTACTGGTTGACCCTTCTCCATAAATAATTCTTCCAAAAATTTCTTGAGTTAACCTTCTTGACATAGTTAATATTGCAATATTTGTAAAATCTTTTGGCTGCTGAGTTTACTCAGTAAGAACTGAATTCCTTTATGAGAGCTTGGTAAGAACTGCTTCTACCACATTCCCTTTGATGACCAAGTGAGCTCGGTAAGAACTGTTTCTACCACATTTCCTTTGATGACTAAGTGAGCTTGGTAAATTCTATACTTTTGCCTCATTGACCATCTAAGCTCGGTAAACACTGTCTTTTGCCTTGCTAACCTTCTGAGCTCAGTAGACATTGTCCTTTGCCTTGCTAACCTTCTGAGCTCGGTAGACACTATCCTTTGCCTTGCTGACCTTCTGAGCTCAGTAGAAACTATCCTTTGCCTTGCTAACCTTTTGAGCTCAGTAGACACTGACTGATATGACATTTGTGTAACATCAAAGACAACACACAATTTGAACAATTGTATCCAATAGATACTATAAAAGTTTTGATCACTACATGAATAAAATAAGTGTTCAAGCATAGAAAGAAATGAGTTAGAATTGGTGATGTTGTAGAAACAAAATGATATTAGGAGAGGCTATCTACATGGAATGTTGGGCCCAATAGACCCAAATCTTTCAAAGATCTGTCTTGTTGCAACACTAGAGAGAAAGAAAAAGGGGATGATTTAGATGAATCCATTTTTGGGAGTATTTCAAAAATGGCTTGACAATTTTGAACAATAAATTGAACCTATTGCATTATATTTAGTCAAGTGCAGATAAACTTGTGTCCATAGTGAACCAGTATTTTGGGTTAATAGATGAGGTACATACTTGGGCAAAAGACCTATAGATTTTGACTACAAAAGATCAAAGGTATCATACACTCATAGAGGTGTATATAGTGGAATAGCTTGATAAGCTAGAGGATTGGATTGAGAAGATACCTACTGGTAATAATTTCATAGAAGGACTTCATAAAGATATTTAGAGGTTAAGGGACCATACTCAAGGGCAGATTTTGGAAGCAAAGAAGTACTATAATGATAATACCCTTGAGAATTTTTAAGATGAGCCAAAAATAAAGCTCAGGTAAGTGTAATTAGTTGTCCAAAAATTCTAAAGAACTTTTGATGATGCTTCATTTGATGAAGATATTAGGAAAGCATTTAAGAATTAAAAGGTATTATTGGAAGTGGACACTAAACTAGAGGATTTTGTAGAGACTTGTATGGAGGTTAGTAACTATCAAAAAATAGTTAAAGATATGTATGAAGCTTTGAAATTTCTAGAAGATTCCGAAGCAATGAAGATCATAGAGAAATTCGAGAGTGAACATCCAAACATCGCTCTAGTATAAAGGGGTACAAAATCCAAAAGCTAGAAACTCATTTTTAACACTTGAAAATTTTTGGATTTTTGGAACCTGTCATCAAGGTGTGGAAGTGCACAAGGTGCAAAAGTGCACTATTCATAGAGGTTCACTAGTAATTTTGAAGAAGTAATAGTGCACTAAAAATTAACTGTTGGTTCCTAATTTAGAGCTTTCCATGGACTGAAAATGCATTCTGACAGCATTTCAACTCCTAGAAACACCTAGAGAAGGTTAAGCTTCTGTTTTTAGAGCTTCTAGTGACTCTCATATACTCTTGCAACTTCCTTCTTCTTATCTACTTTTATTTTATTTTAAAGTCATGTAAAGGCTCATGCACCCAGTAATTTATATAAACAAGGGTGGAGACCTACTTAGCACCATTTAGAGAGTCAAATTGTATACAATTAGATATTCTTTATTAATTTTAAGCATATGTTTGCATTCTAAAAGCTCTCACTCTCAGCACAAAAAAGGAGATGACTTCTTATAAATACATGGATGTAATAGGTACTCTAGGCCATTATTTTGATGCAATAATATATTCTATTGGTGCTCTCATTATGAGTGTCTTTATTCTTTTCAGAGTGTGTTATTTTTGTGAATTCTTGTTCATGAATAATAGTGGAGCCAATAGTTTTTTTGTGTTGATTTGATTGTGTGATCTTTTAGCTCTAGTGTTTTCCTCCTATTAACAAATTTTTCTAACCTACTGAGTTGGAGAAAATATCACCTATTATTTCTACATAGCTTCTTGTCTCGCATGAGAACACTTTTCAAGGCCCTGAGATTTGATGAGAAGTGAAACATCTTTTAGTTATTATTGAGTTCCCATCAACGATTGCATCATTAGAATTGAGGAAGCACTTCTCCTATTTTCATTGTTTTCCTAACTAATATTTTCAATGATTTAACTTGTAGACATGTTGTTACCATGGCTTATGTCCATTAGGAATTTCCCTTTCAAGTTATTTTTTTTAATCTCTTGTTACCTTATCTTTTTTATTTTCTTTGGTAAACACTTGGTTAAATTAGGAATTCATATAATTACATTGATAAATTGCATTCATCATAAAATAGAAAATACTAAAAATATATCTCTTTCATAGTTACTTTTGAAAATAGTAGATCAAATATCTTATCTGAATTGGTTGGAAATAGTGAAGGCCTCTTTGTGATCAAATACATTTATCTTCGATTGAGCAGATTCTAGTAGGTCGCAAGATTGTCGTGAACCTTGGAGTTGATGCCAGATTAGCTTTTCAACAAAGGAGTTCAAAAAGGATTCCTAACATTAAGCATAATGCAAAATGATAGCTCAACATTTACCAAACTCACATTGTTAACAAAGAGAATCTAGTGTTGACCAAGTCATGCAACGTCAACCAAGTGATTATGTATCTATTGATTTTCTTAGTGTTCATGGAGTCACATAGAACTGACTGAGTTTGTGCTACTCAAATTGATTAGTATGGATGGAGCTTCAATGCCAACCAATTTTGAGATTTTTTTGAGTGTTGATGGTGTTTTATGAGTGTTGATGGTGTTTTATGAGTGTTAGAACATCACTAAGTTTGACTTCAGAACTTGAGTTACAACAATGGGTTGACTTTCTATATTATGATGACTTTGGTATTCTAGCCAACTCTAGAAGGTAATTATTTGGACTGGTATATCTATAATACATTTTATGATATCCAAGTGTATCAATAAGAATAAACATGAAACAAATGAGTGTGAGTTGAAGAAGGCTACATCAATATATGGTACAACAGAGACTTATCTATCACAGTAAGGTGATCACTACAATTCAAGGAATCTCATTTAGAAAATTAAATTTATAGATGAGATATTAACCATTGATTCATTCTAACACGTGCATCAGTCAAATCCTTTAACCAAGTGGACTTAATAGTATTTTTCTAAGTCTTCTAATAGAGTGCATACTTCACTATATATTTGTAAATCCTTTAACAAGGTGGACCTAACATTTCTTATTGATCCTAATAGGGTAGATCACCATAAGTGGTCAATCATACTCTTGAACAGGCCAACTTTATACTATATTATTAAAGCTTGTGGGTATCATCCCCACCCGAATGTTAATTTCTATTTGGAAGGTTTCTAGGTCACCACATCTTATGTCAAAGTGTTAAGAATGTTTAATTGCTTTCATTCTTTCATGCATGCAATTAGATTAGAATAATATATGAAGGATTAATTGGTGAAGTGAGTTAAATTTGTATGGGTTCCTTATTCACCCCTCCCCTCTCAATAACCTAACCTACCTTATATTTCTAATAGGTTTCCCTAACTAATTCAATGTCTGACATACAATGAGATATCCACCCAAGTCTTTGGTTTTTCTTAATACTAATTTGATAGGATCAACCAAGTTTTTAAACTAATAAAGGGTTCTAGTCCTCTTAATAAGGTCTCACAAGACTTAAATATCACTCCAAATCTTCCCTCAAATGATCACAAGATCATTCTCTATTTCTACTCAACTAGGTGTCTATCAAACACACAAAACCTCAAATTCTCCTAATCCACTTTGCTTCTTCAAACTATGATCAACCTCCAAGAAAAATGTGGAACCTTTCAAGGGTGAGGTGTTCTTAAAATACATCTTAAAAGGGTTATTATGATGCATTTTGACCATACAAAGAACTCATGCTCTTATCAATTCCATAAACTATCTTTTTAGGCATAGTAGCCTTTTGTGTCTAATTAGCCCTCCAATCCTAATTTTTAAGGTTTATTTCAAATGTCATCTTAAGGAGATGGAAAATAAATTTCCATTCAAGAGACCATTTTTTAAACACTAATAGATTAAGTAGGTCTCATACCCCCCACGTAGCTGCACAACATATATCCAAAAATTAAGGTTTTGATTAGAAAGAATTGTTAAACTTCCTCAAATATATGAAAAATGAACTCATAGAATCTTCCAAATTAGAGTACAATATCTTTATACTATCCTCAAACTTTTGTGACTCATTGGTTTGAGCCAATCATTCAACCCTTGCAAGTACAGAGCATTTTACAGTGATCTACTCATAATTGGGTAATAGGATGACTCGCCTAGGGAATCACTTTAAAAAAAGTAAGATGCATTTTCTAAAATAAAATTAAATGCATGTTATAGGACACCTTCCCTAATTTCAATCCTCCAAGATCTGTATAGTTTCACCAATGGAAAATCAAATGGGAAGCAGTTTTCTTCCAAGCTCCTTATTTAGGCGAGAAAGTGGCAAAGAGATTTGGAATTTTATTTCACACACCAAAACTATTGAACTATCCACACTACTATAATAAAATAAAATAAAATTACAATATAAACTAACTAATAACATAGGAAATATAAGTTTTTAATCCATTATTTACAAGATGCTTTGGTTATAAAAGATTTCTGCAGTAATAGTCTAATTTCTCTATATTTAAATTTCTCAATTAAGGCATCTGATATTGAATCTATCTTGAAGAGGTCTTAAATACATAATTGGTAACTATTCCAAATAATCCAACGATTACCACTAGTATTTTTCACAAATTTGTTATTTTTTTTCAAAGTTGTTGTCGTGCAAGTTGTCAATCCTACACTTGACAACTTTTGCAACTTTTTACATTTTGACTTACCTCTTGCTTCCTTGAAATTAAAGAGGTTCAAATGAAATTTTTATGGTATAATAAATGTTTTTAATACCCAAGTGGGGCCTCCTAACATGTAGAACCAAATTTGACATACCTAGCTTAATTCAGCCTAGTTGGCAAAAATTTTCTAACATTGCGCATTGCTTGGCAAAACTTGACACTAGTACAAACTATTGGTCTCAAATTGGTTTTGAAAATTGAGTGTCAACACACTTAACCAATTCTCAATATGATGCTAATTATAATATAGATGTTGAGCTATAGTATGTGTCAAGCTAGAGATTCAAGAGGTGCCGAGCAAGATTCAAGTGTTGAGTGATAAGTGATGCTAAGTCACTATAGGTGCTGAGAAAAGTATAGATGCCGACCTAAACAAAATTACTATATATAGGAGCCTAGTGAGACAAAATTTCTATATGTGATGAGCATCAGCAACTAGTAAGTGTTGACTAACATAGAATCAACATATGAGTTTGTGCCTTCACAAACTTAGATGTAAACCATTTTTGAGCCAACTCAGGATGAATCTCAAAGGATCTTGAAGATAAGATCAAATATTTTACATTCCCTATGTAATCAACATGCAGCCAATAAGAAAAATGGAGAAAGCATGTAACCAGTAGGAAAATTGAAAGAATTGAGTGGGAAAAGAAGAATGAATATTGATCATAGATTCATAACTAACCCTAAGTCTTTGAAAGCATTTAAAAGGAGGATGAAACCCAATTATTCATATAAATGCATGAGTGTGAGTTTATGGGAGAATGCTAGAGAAGTGCAAAGGGGTGTAAAGACTTAGAAAAGAAAGAACAACATTACAGAATCTAGTTGATTAGAACAAAGCATCAGAGCTTTGAGGAGAGAAATATTATATCAAGGAAGGATTAGAACAGACAAAGCAGAACAAGGATCTAGAATCAACAATTGAAGATTGCAAGTCATTAGGTCAAGACATTCTAATACTATCTAACCATTGTATTAGGAATGAAAATCCTATAATGATAGGTAAGGTTTAATAGCCATATTGTAAGCCTTCCAACAAGGTACTAAATCCTTTAACAGCGTAACATTCCAAATGAGTGTTTATAAATCCTCTAACCAGGTTGCTTTTAATAGGGTGTAAATTCTTTAATAGGATAGGCCTTTCAGAGGGCAGACCATTGGAAGTTGTCAAACTTTGTAACCTTAAATAGTTACATATTGTTGCAGTGATAATTTGTGGGTGTCATACCCACCCAAATTTTACCTTCTCATTTTGGAAGGTTTCTGTGTTACCAAAATCTTGTGTTATCTATTTTCATGCATATCTTTATTTTTCATGTTAAGTAGATATGTTAGATGCATGTGAATGATCTTAGCTAAAATATTTTAAAAGGTTAAAGTTAGTTACTTCTGATTCACCCCCCCTCTCAAAATTAAATCTTCCCACTTGTAAATTCCAACACAAACTTGACCCACAAACTAGAATATAAACTCACTCACTCACACTCTCGGATTTTCAAATAGCCTTTATTATAGTTCTGACCCATCATGGGTCTAGAAGGAAAAAGTTTACTAGGGTCTTGTATTTCACCCTATGGTGCTCCTACAAAAAAGTGTTAATGTGAAGATAGATTAATTTTTAAAACAAAATGAAGAAATTAGTACCAAGAAACCGAGAATGTATAGTGAGTTGATATATTTTGAACCTAAGAAGACATAAGTTGAATGGAAAACAATAGATATTGCTAATTCTCAACTGATAAGAGAACAACACCTAATAACACCACATCAAGGATAAATGAATGGTAAACAAGTTCATAACATGTAACCTAAATTACACCAGGCATTTATGAATCAAACACATGCTATCAAACATAATTGGAGATAGAAGTGAAGGAGTATTTACCAAATGTCAAATTAGAGCAAGGAACACAACCTTTCTAATATAAATATTGTAATCTATGCTAGTAAAACATGCATCGAATGATGATGACTAGAAGCAAGAAATGAAGGAAGAATTAGAGAAGATTAATAGAAACAAGACTTGGTCATTAGTTCCTAGACCTAAAGATAAATATTTTATAGGAACAAAGTGGGTTTTTAGAAAAAAATTAAATGAAAATGGATAATTCATAAGAAACAAGGGTAGATTAGCCTACAAGGGTTATGTACAGGAGGAAGGAGTAGACAATGGAGAAATATTTGTACTTATTTCCATATTAGGAGTCAAAATACTACTAGCATATGAAAATTATAAAGGTTTTAAAGTTTAACAAATGGATTTGAAGTCAATATTCTTAAATGTAATTCTAGAAGAAGTATATATTGAAAAATCTAAAGGATTTGTTGCTAAAAAAAATAAAGACTTAGTCTGCATATTGCACAAAATGTTAGATGGACTGAAACAAGCACCATGATCATGGTATGAAAGATTACACTCTTACCCAATTAACATTGGATCTGTAATAAATGGTGACAACTAAAATTTGTATCTTAAAATTGAAAGTAGTAGTAAAGTGTTAATTTGCTGAAATATTTGTGTATGATATAATATTTGGTGGAGATGATACACTATGTAAAATCAATTTGAGATGTCTGTGACTAGAGAGATAAAATTCTTTATTGGACTCCAAGTGCAATATTTGAAGCATGGAATCTACATAACTCAGTAAAAATACATTAAAGAGATACTCAAGAAATTTGGAATGGAAGAGTCCAGACTTAATTGTACACCTAGGGCTACCGGTTGCAAGTTATCCAAAGAAGATTAATATAAGGAAGTAAATGAAACATTATATAGATCAATGATTAGAAATTTGTAGTATGTTGTTCATAGAAGACCTAACATAGATCATGTAGTTGGAATAGTGGCAAGATTTTCATCTCAACTGAAAGAGTCACATGTGATAGTAGTTCCAATGATATTCATATATGTCAAGGATACTTGAAAACAAGGTTTATGGTATGAAAGGAAAGGACATTTTGATCTCAAATTCTACAAAGATGTAGATTGGGTGGGAAACATTGATGATTGAAAAAGAACAAATGGAGCAACATTTTTCTTTGAACAAAAATTGGTTTCATGGACTAGTAAGAAATAGAACCATATTTCCCAATCAACTGTAGAAGCTAAATATGTTGCATTAGTGATTAATTGTAAACAAGTTACATGGATAAAGAAGATATTAGAAGGAATAAAGAAAATAGTTGATGATCCTTTTGTTATATTTTTTGATGACACACTTGTCTTATCAATATATCAAAGAATCTAATAGTGTATTCAAATACTAAGCATATAGAAGTCAAGTATCATTTTCTAAGATAGTAGGTATAGGATAAAGAGGTCAGATTGAGGTATATTCCTATAAAGGAACAATTTGATGATACATTTACCTAGAGAAAGTCTTAAATAATTAAGATATAAAATGGCGGTCCCAACCCTATCATAAATCAATTATAAGAGATGCATGTTGTATTAGTTCATAGTGTTTTTCATAGGATAACATTAGCATGGACTAATAAATGGTTGGGCTACACAAAAGAGGACTCATCTAGAAAAGGAGTAAAAAAGAATAGAACAAGAAAACTAGTGGATATTTTACTATAGGTTTTGTGCCTTTAGCATTTCTATCAAAGACAGAGAAGTAAATAAAAAAATAGAGAGAAGCAAAGAAAAAAATGGAAAATTAAATTAAAGAGGATGATCTTATATGAATGATAGAATTATCATACATTGAGATCATATTGAATGGGGGAGATCAATACTAGTAAATGATTGTATTTCTTATCATAATGGTTTGCAAGAGATGCCAAAGGGGGATATTGTTCACATAATTGATAGATAACAAGTTGCTAATGGAAATAAGAACTATAGATTTTATGATAATCAATTATATTGTTTGTCATTGATGTCAAACTATTTGGCATATTATTTGAATTTTTACCATATCATTAGATGATAACCATGGATGAATATGGAGAAGGGCATAGAGGTATAAATATAAGAGGAATTATTAGGTAACAATTGGAACAAACAATGGGAATTAGTTTAACGGTTTGATTTCTTATTGGAAAATATATCTTATCAAAGAACATATCCTATTAGAGATCCTATGTCTTATCGGTGAAAGGGATCGGGAACCTTATCGAAGTAAATAAGATCTTATCAAAGAAAAAGATTATAAGGTATAAGAAAATCAAATTTAGTATGACATATTTCAAAGGGAAGAAGGAAGACACATGAGGAATATAGTGGTAAGACAATAATTGAGGCATAGAAGATTGTTCAAGAAGAAAATAATGTCATGTCAATAGAATTAGAGAAATAATGAAATTGTGATTATTGGATCTAGGTTTAGGTTTTTATGTTTTCAAGAACATTTAATTAAGGAGGAAAAGAAGTAATAGGTATCATGACTAAAGGAAATGAGGTTGAGAAGGATGAAGTTAAGAAGAAGTGGACAAAGCTATTAGAGCATATCAATAGTAATTGAGTTTTGATCATATTTGAGACCAAAAGATAGATAATGGTATGTAACTGTGTTATGGAGCTTTAATGAATATGAGATAGAAAATAGTAAAAACTATAGATGATTTTGTTATTGTTACTTTCTTATTATTATTATGAGAGTTGAAATTCCTTAAAAGGGTCACCCTAAGAGGTCTATGGTAAATCCTTTAATAGGGTATCATTCTTACATTAATTAGAGTGTTGAAATCCTTTGACAACATTACTCCTAATAGAGTAAAGATTATAACAAGTCCAGAGAAAAATATTTTAACAAGGTAAAACCTAGTAGTGTTTTTGTAACCCTTAACTAGGAAGGCCCCTAATAGAGCATATTTCAAAAGAGCACAAAAAATTGTGAGCACCAATCTCACACTGAAGTTTTCAACCAAATGAGTTTCCATGAGATGAATGTTGGCATTATTGTTGTGTGAATTTTTTATTTATTGTGAATGTATATTTGATAAAAATTTAATTGATAATGTTGTTATAGGTAGAACTAAATCGTCTTAGTGACAACAGCAAAATTGTTAAGTGGTTAGGAATTTGGTGAAGAATGATTCAACTCACCCCCCCCCCCCCCCCCCCCCCCCCCCGCCTGCCACCTCACCCTCTCAATAATCAATCCTATACACCTATAGATCATTACTTAAAGAGGTTATGAATTTCCAATATAACCCAAATAGTGAAATGTATAAAATCATTAAAATACTTTGAGTCTTAAAGACAAAATCTCCACCTAGAGAAACACTCCACCAATATAGATAATTTATCAAAACAAAATAAACATGACATAAATAATGATGTGAAATATATTTAATACCTTAAAATTGTAATGCCCCACTTAGGAAGCCAAGAGAAATTAACTTGACATGTCACAATGTTTACTAAACAAAATTTTCTTTAAAGATTAAACAATATCAAATTACAATGTAGAAGAAAGGTACACATACACATCAATCACACATATGCTAATACAATAAAAATTACATTCCTCAAGGGTCCTTCATGTTGAGTCACATTTAAGAAGTTTATAATTAATTAGTTTTAATCTTAAGCACAATGTTCCATTACCATAAATTAATGATAATCATATAAAATAGAAACATCCACTACACATTTCATAGGGTATGTATTAATAAATACAAGTACATCAAATGCAATACACCAACCCCATAGGATATCAAAATACAAGATACATAAATACATAGATGCAACATCTAAATAGAAGTTGCCAAGAAAAGAACAAGAATGATCATGATATAACTGCATCAATGAGCATCCAACATCTGCAAATCTAAGGGGGACCCAAATGTTATGAAGTCACTACCTCCCAGCCACATGGTCACCTACTTAGGCTTCCACTCCCCCCATGTAGGGGAATAATGTACAATCCATATACAAATATCAAATCATAAAATCAATCCTAGGAAAGGAATCCTAATGGCCAGTTCTACCTCAAGGGTAACACAACTACTCAACAAGAAAAGATAACCAAGTTTGAAGAACACTCATCCAATACCAACATTACATACCAGTCAACATCCAAGTACCAAATACTATAAAAATTCAAAACTAGAGAGATACAATCACTGAAGGAATATTAACTTCTGAATAAATGCCAAAGAGAAAAAGTATAATGACCAATGAATTAAAAACTATCATAAATAAGAGTAAATCATCAATAACAACTCCATTGATAAGAAAAACTCACAATAAATTAACCACCAAAAGGAACATCTATAGGTACATCGTCGACGAATAACTGAAACTTGTTAATAAATTGAACTGTCAATAATATAAGATTTCCAATTAATATGAAATAAAAACATCCAATAAGTACACCACCAGAGGCAAATATAAAAACCATGGAAGAGACTCAGGCCACATACTAGGGAGTTTCATTGCATGGCCAAACTACTTGAGTTACCCTAGACTGGTCTCTCACTAGACCCCAGACCCCCAAGGTTGAGTTACCTTGGACTGGTCACTCTAGACCTTGAACCCTCAACATGAGCCATGCAGAACCAAAATACCATCTCATGAAGATGAGGAAAACTAGTCATATAGGTCTCACTAGGTATCATCTCAATCTCATCCTTATCCTATACATGCACTCAAGGCATGGACAAGGTCAAATCTCATACTTATTATTTTAATGTGTGTCTAAATATTTTAATCATTATGTAATCACTTATTAGGGTAAAAGTAAAAAGTTATGTCACCTTTCAGGCTAACATATCAGAATGAATGAATTTGAGTAATTCTATCTAAGAATAAATTTTGTCCAAACATATGATCTAAATAAATTTATTCTAGCTAAGTTATATATGGTCTCACACTTTTCCAATTGTAAATGTCTATTGAATGTGTGTTTTATACTAGTTTGTATCCAATTACAAAAGAAATAAAAATAATTCAAGAAAAATGGCATATCAATTACTCTTACTATTTTTTATCATAAATTTTTAATTTACATTATTTTATAGAGCTCATAGTCAAGAATAGTGTCATATAGAGTTTATAGTGTTTTAATTAGATATAGTATATTGTAATTAAAAAATTCTATAGGAATGTATTTTAACACTCAAAAAGATGTTGATTTTGAGAAAGAATTTTTTTAAAAATAATATTATGTTCTAGAGGAGAGAGTCCTCTTCTAAAATCTATAATTTTTCTTTTGGTTAAGATAGATTTGTTTTGAAAAATGTGGTGGGAAATGAAAATTATCGATTTCAGGTGATTTGAAACTTGAACCATTATAAAAGAGAAAATATAGGTCTAAAGCCAATTTTTTTTTTTATTGTTCTATTTGTATATGTTATCTATAAGATAGTCTAAGATCGAAGGAAAATAAGTTTATTTCCATATAGTTTTATGGTGGGAAATTGACCCCTAATTTTTAGCGTTTTCTAGTAACTAAAAAATCATCTATAAAAATTAGGAAAATACATCAATTCCTATTCCAAATAATCATTAAAATTTATAATTATAAACTTCTTCCATCTCTACATATTTCATTAGTTTACTTCATTTTGAAATTCTAAATAATAATACCAATTTTATATCATTGAAGCTGAACAATTATACTTTTGTTAGCCTTTTCCTTTACAAAAGGGTGACATAGGTTTGTGCTTTTAACCATTACACAACTTAAAAATAATTACCCTAACAACCACTTTGGGCCTTGACCCCCATTGCAAGACACTCCCAAAGGATGCACCTAGACTACCTTCCCAAAACTCACAAATCATAATTATGTCCCATACCACAAAAACCATAATGATGAAATTCAGTTCCATAATAGGCAACTCAAAAATATAAGTTGGTTCTCAAAACCCAAGTCATCATAAGTGCTCATCAAATAAATCTCATAAACATAAGTATCAATTTTGAATCATAAAATACATCCTAACATCTAGTCAAATAAATATCATAAAGAAATCTCAGAGTCCTCTGGTGTACATCCTAATTTGGCCAACTAAATGATGCAACAAGAAAACCTTCACGAAAATAAACATCATAAGACTATAAATAGAATATAAGAAAACATAATTTCAACCATATGATTTGATTTCATCATTTTCTATGTTTAGATTGAGTCATAAGAATGTGTTGAGTAGTACGGTGAGAATATACATGTTAATGTAAATTGTTATGCCAGCGGACTTATTTAAATAGATAAGTATTCAAATGTCTCATCCCTTTGTCCATATAAAATGTCATACAATACCATCTTGTTATTAATATAAATAATCTTTTTTTTAAGATTAAATATAAATATCAATTTCATTTCTAAAATATTAATTTTACTTCTATTTGAGTCTAATATTAATATTTACTTTACTTTTAATTCATCATGCAACTAGAGATAAAATTGTATATTTAATTGAATTATTCATAATTTCTCTCATAAAGTCATATAGTGATTAACTAGGTGATTACAAAGTGAACTCCACCATAACTTCTCTTATAATATAATATAATTAAAATTATTTATTTATTAACTTCCCACTTGCATTAATAAATATAAAAGTATTTATATGCAACTAATAGTTTAACTAAACTTAAAGAATCTTTGATACCAGCATCCACTTTATAACTAAATGAGTAGTATTAATTTAATTTTTGAAATGAATAAATAAGAATAAATAATTATTTTTCAAAAAAAATTAATTAATTTAAATTTTTTTGGAATAAATAAATAAATCCCCCAAAAAGGGTTTTTTTTCTAAATAATAAATCCAAAAAATTGAATTTTTAGAATTAATAAATAATCATTAAAAGAATTTTTTTTTGAATCCAAAAATTGAATTTCCTTGAAAAGAATAGAATTATGCAATTTTCACATGGCTAAGATCTTCTAAATCATGCAATTATAGACTTTTATTAATTTTCTATCTTGAATACTTTTTTTTTCTAGAAAAAATTTCAACCAATAATTTTGTTTAAAATCTGAGGCAAATATATGTTTTTCTTGAGGAATCTTTACGAGGGTTTCTATGGAAATTTTCAAATTGTTCTCTTTCAAACCCTAAGTGATAATAATCATTGTTCTCTAAAGTATAATGTTGAATTTTCTCTAGTTGCTCAGATCTGGGTTTTCTAAATTAATTTTTGGTAGCTCATGATTCTATAGTTTACATTTTAATGCGATTTTTCAAAAAACACATAAATCAATTATATTTCTTACTTGCAAATCAAAATTATCTTTCATATTTTATTCCATAAATTTTAACATATAATTGTCAGCAATATGTCTAAAAATAATTTCAACAAATGAGTTCTCAGACCTTAGCTCAATCAAATAGCATAAATTCTGGACAATTTGGTAAATGCATACAATCCAAATACCCTTAAGCTTCCAATTATTCTTTAGATTCCATTTCCAAATTGCTCTCCCAAAACCTATGGGTAACTCTAAAATGACCAAAAAGCCTCTTATAAAGAGCCCTAACCCTAACTAGGGATTCTAATTTTTAATTTAATAAAAAGCCACTTACTTTCAATTAAATATTAAATAATATAATTTATTAAATATTTTCATGCACACTCAAAACACTTTTAATTTAAAATTTTATTTTATTTAATTAATCTTTTCATACATATTTAACTTACTTTCTAAATTGAAATATTCTTTTATTTTAATTTTCCAAATTAGAACTTCAAATTAAATAATTTAAATTAAGCATATATTTGAATAATTCTCAAGAATTAAATATCATCTTTGTTAATACTTTCCATTTTTTAAAGATAAATAATATTTAATAATTTAAATCAATGATTAAACTAAAAATTATAAATAAACATTCTACCTAGCAAATCTCAAAGTCAATCTGCACTAAATGCATAAGGAAAATCAACCCAAGTGAAATCAAACAACATACAAACAAAAAGACTTATAGGTTTAAAGAGGATAGACAATCAAATACAAGTCGTCCTTGCAGAACAAGTATTTAAGCTTTGGTTGGGATTGGACCTGAACATTATCTCCCCATTCTTACCATTGAGTTATTGTGATAGGGTATTCTCATCTTGGCAATTTAGGGAAGTCAATGTCTAATACTTGCAACCTACATAAAAGATGAGTGCATGTGTATGTGCATGCAGATATAAGATAAATAGGTAATTATGAGGAGTGGTACATCATGTAAATCCCAACTAGTAGGTGACTATGACTTCCTCCCCTAACCACATCAGATATAATAGACAAAAATATAAAATAGGCACACACACCATACATATGCAAGTATGGGGTAAGTACCATAAATAAATCATGAATACAAATTACATCAGATTTCATTATAACAACTCACCATCATGAAGATACAATAATCATCATTCAAGGATATATCATATGATATCATCAAGAAAATAATTACATTTGCTAAGAGTAATTTATGAAGGTAATCATAATCATCAAATAGACACATGAAAGTATCATCATTGTAAGTAACTAACCATTACTATTTGGGATAATCAATTACATTATATATCAAAGTATCATATTTTCAAATATCAATTAAGGGTTAGCATGTCCACATAAGAATCTAATAAACTTTAACAATGAATTATACAATGATAGTAAATGAGGGGTATTACAATAATATTATCATGTTTTTAATTTAAATAATCTTAAATTAAAATGACTTAATTAATAACATAAATATACATCTTTTGATTAAAGATTAATACAAACTCTATTTTTAAATTTTAAATTTAACATCCATCTAAGTGAAATATTAATATTTATTGTTTCTTTAATTCATAATCTAATTATGATCCAAATTGTTTATAATCAAACTTAATTTATAAATTAATTAAATTATTTATAATTCTACCCATATTATCAAATAATCATAACTAAATGATTATTTAATAAACTCCACTACAACTCATATTGAAACATAACTAATCATAATTATATATTTGTTAAGTTATAAACACACTTGACTTAATAAATATAAAATAAATTGTATCTAACTAATAATTTAAGTAGACATACTTACATAAATAAAATCATCAATATTTAAAATCTTTTTTTTAATCTTAAAAAAAAGAAGAAGAAGAAATACGTAGATAAATAAATTTATAATAATTTTCAAAATGAATATTTTTTTGAAAAATATGTATTTATTATTTTTACGTATCTGTGTACTTTGAAAATATATAATAATAATATACTTTATTTTCTACCATACATGTATATATTTTTAACAAGGATAACTTTAGTGGCTAATATTTGCCAATTGGCTAATCTCACTCATCGGGGACCCCAAATTTGGTTAATTCTTTTGCACTTTTGGGGTGTCCATGTTGCTAACACTTTACTCAACTTGGGTCCCATTCTTAGGCTAATCACTAATAATAATATAAAATTATTTACATTTTAGTGATGACTTCGCCAATGGAATCTATTTTTCTATGTAGTAAATTAAATATCTCTGCCTAAAATTTAAGTTACATTAAATATCTCTATTCTGAAGACTTTTCATTAAACTTTTTATCCTTCCTCACTTTGTTGCAAAATAGATTTGATTAGGGACATGTGTCTTTACTTTGGGAACTTTCTTTAAAACTTGGTATCCTTTTTAAAGTTTGGCTTGAAATGGGATTTAGGTCATTGATTTGGGATCATCCAATGGTTAAGAATAATAGGGTTGCTTCCCCAAAACCACTATTCAATAATTTGGAAGGAAATTCTAATGATAAAAGTTGGCTAAATTTAACCTTAAAGTTTGATAATTAATTAGGCTCCATATAATAATAATAATAATAAAATCATTGTTTCTAGGTATGTGTAATTTTTTCCACAATCTTCATCAATAATGAAAGATTTTCCAAGATTTAATAGAATTTTCATATGATTGAAAAATAATCGCCAATAAAATTAAAAAAATTTGTACTAAAAAAAAAATTTGCGAATAGAAATTAAAATTTTTCCCCTAAGCTAATGTTCGATTTGCCAAAATTTTATCATTTTTTTTTCTAAAAGGGGGTGTCTTAAAGTTATCCCTAATTTTTTAACACACACACATGCATGGATATATATGACTAAGAGCATTTATATATAATTTTATTTTTATTAAATTAGGTTTTCTTTAAAATAAATTATTTAATAAATAAGAAGAAGCCAAATTTAGAAAAAGAAACCCTGACATCATGAGAGTTTCTTTAAAAATCCTAAGCTTGATTTTTCTTTCGCTAAAATTACCTAAAAATGGGATGTCTTTTCTTGGAAAATATCCCAAATTCATACATGCAAGATGAAACCCTCAAAAATGAAAATATACTCAAAGTTTTCCACAAGTTTCTCAAAAAAAACTAATTACATCAATTTCAATAAGGAAGACAATCGATGACTACATATAAACATAAAGACACGAAGAAGTTAATCTTTGTCAATTGAGATTCTATAGGTTCAAAAGCCTACCTCAAAACCATGGAGCAATTTGAGAAGAAAATAGAATAATCATTCAACCTATAATTTGAGCTTTGAATTACTCTTTTTGTCTCAAAAAATCTAAAAATGCCTCAACATAAAAAAATCTTGAACCCTCGAGCATTAGCTCATAACACAATGGTAGCTTAGATCCATTGTGATAGGGATGTTCTAAGTTTAAATCATAAGAATTTCACTCAATCTATACTTTTTATAGTGGGCATGAGAGTCAAAAGGAATTTTCATTTATCATAAGTACATGATTCAAATCTCATTAAAAAAAAGCACATGGAGTTAACTAGAGTAAGCTCGGGATGAGAAGCAGAAGGAGTTAGTGTTCAACATAAAGGTCATGAGAATTAGAAGGAATCATTGACCAAGAAGTGTTTTGTGAAAAATAGTTGTTGATGAAGATGAAGATAACGGTGTTGATATTGATCAAGTTATTAGACCCCTACTAAACTAGGAGTGCTAGTAGACATTATATCAAGCCCACATTGGGTGTGAATCTCTTGTGTTGCTCAGGCTCAGTATTCCTTCTAGGATCTCATTCTCACAAATCTGAGGTGTTAGTTTCAAGGGATGTGGTCCCTAATATTTTTGGCCTCAGTGCCTCATAGCTCTTGTCGAAAGAAAATAATATTGACCAAAATAAATCTTAATCCCCTAAACTCACAATCTTATCTAATTTAAAGAGGAACTCAAAACCTAGAATTGGGGAATGGTTTAATACCCTATAACCCAAGTTTGTACTAGTTCATTACTTTATAGTAGTTTTTTGGTCTTTAATTTTGGTGTTTTGAGGGTAAATCTTGACACCAACCAAAGTTTTATGATAATGTTCTTATCTATGTGTGGTGACTTTCAAGATGGTTCAGATTTCAATTTTTGATGTTGAGGTTCTTTTCCCTCTGGGGTTGGGCTATGATGGAACTTTTGAATATTATTTAGTTACATTTTTTCTTTCTAATTAGATTGTCTATTTTAGCTAGGTAGGCTAGTGGTCTTATTTTTTTGTGGCCAGTAATTTGCTGATAGTTTTCAAAACTAATTTTTCTCTATGGTTGGTTTTTATTGAGGATTTCTATAGGATTTGGGTATTTTCTCATCTTTGTTGAGGTGAGGTATGATTTAGTGGCTATGGTGATAATTTGAAACATTTTCTTATTCTACTACTTCTATAGTTCTTATAGAGATGGAAGCGCCCCTTATGGAGGAGGAGACTTTCTTTGTAAAATATGATGTTTGTTAATTTATGTAATTATCTCTTTTTCATTACTTCTTAGATGTGTAATGGAGTTTCAAAGGTTATCTCTCTATTTCGATTGTCTCTTCCTTCTCTTCTTCTATAGAGGTCGGTTTTTGTTGTATTAAGGTAGATAAGGGTTTTGCATATGGTGGATGAATTTTCTATGTAGGTGATGTCATTTTTTTACTAAGGAATTTTCATGGATACGATCTTGTTACCTAGTGTGAAGAAGCTAGGAGAAGTTAAAATTTCATTTGTAAGTCTTCCCCAATTTATGGTTTTTCGGTTGTGTTGTTAATGACCTTTTCTAACCTCTATATTATAAGAAGTGAGTTTTGGCCTCGTTTTCTCTTAACAACCTTTTTTTAGGAGGAACAATAGCTCTTCTAATAATGTGTGGTTCATGGATTTAATTTTTAATATCTACCATCTTCGTTTACATGTTTTTTTATCTTCTAATACTTTTGGTCACATCCCTATTATGTTGTTGAACTTGAGAAAATGAAGTGATATCAAAGGCTTCCAAACTCAAAGAACTATAAAGGAAGAATTTCTTTTAGCTCATTCCATTAATATAATATAGAAATAATACTATTCATTACTTAATTATGGAAAATAAATTTCACCCTCTTCTTAAATTAATCACTTCACCAAAATAAGATCATCTTCTTGAGCTACATTTAGTTTTAGTTTAGTAAAATCCTAATTTAAATTTTTTCATTTTATATTTGTTGTTCATATTTTTTCTCAAGAATATGTTTTGGTATATGGGTCATTAAATTTTAAAATAATTATAAATAATCTAGATAAACTTCTATTTATTTTCTCTTATAATAACACTAGAGCTCTAAATTGACAAGATTGTAGGAATGGTTCTAGTCTAGTACTATGACCAACAAAGAATGTACTTACTAAAGGTAAACACTCCTCTTATTATTGAGATAATCCTTAGTATTTTTAATGAACATAGCTTGACATTATATATATTCTTCTAATGATACATGTTAGAATAAAATAATAACTTAATTATTGATTCATCTTGACCTGATCTTAAAGTTATGTTTACTTCTCTCTTAAGATATTAGTTTATGAATTTGTAAGATTTGATAATTATATTAATTATTAAATTTTTTTATGGATTTTCATTTTAGGTTACCATATCTCCTATATAAGGATTTCTCATTGTATACTTTATTCATTCTATTGATGTAATAATATAGTCTTTCATATTTTTAGAGCTAATCTCTTTCTTTGTTATTCCATTCTTCCTAGGGACAAGCTATATTTTTATACAAGTGATCTTGGCTACATAAATTTGGATTGACAAATTCTACATGGTATCAAAGCATATACAATTTTTCTTAAGAGCTAGAAGGGGCTTGTAAAGTGCTGATTTAAGAACTATTTTGGCATTGCATTAGCACTTTACAAGACCCTTTTGGTCCATAAGGAGAACCTCCTAATTTTTGGTAATATCTTGCTCATGCAAAATGTAACGCTTCACCAAGGGATCCAAAAGAAATAACCTAAAGTTTTACTAAGTTTGGTAGCATTTTTTTTTATTTTTGAAACATGAAAGATAAACCATTCGCATCAAACACATAGTAGCGGAAGCAATAACATAAATAGTTACATTCCTTAAGGATACCATGAAGTTGAATCACATTAAAATTTAATCTAATACTAAGTCCATCGAATACCACATCCATATGAAAGAATAATTATAAAGTCCAATGTCCATTTAATATAAATTTGTTCTGAAGGCCTCTTGGAAAATTAATTCAGAATGCTCATTCATCCACTGTACATGTCACAAGGTATGAAAGGCTTAAAAGAATATACATATGTAAAAATAGAAATACATCATCCTCTTCGGATCCATGATACATGTACGATAAAGTAAATGAAACCATCCACCATACATGATACATACATCATAAAATGATATAACATTCATCATAAAATCTAACCATCCATCATAATGATCCATGAACAGAATGAAGGTAAATGCCAACAAAGAATGCTCTAGGCATGGTGACTACAGACGGATCTCAATGGTAAGAGTGAAAAAGCACTACTACCTGATCATGTGGAATCTAAATGGCCCACCCCCACCATGCTGAGGAGATAGTCTCAAGTCCCAAATAGGATATCATATCACATAACACAAACACTCTCTAAGTCCAAGAATCCTAAAATTATACTAACTCAAAGGTTCCAACATAGATTGACATCTAAACCCAAAGGAATACAAGACACATAGGAATCTACTATGTAAGTGGGTAAGTGTCATCGAACGAATCACATTTGGAGTTACCCAAGTAGTCTCTTAGGTCTCCTAGGTCCCTAGTGATCCCACTATGGCCACTAGTATCCTCTTGTACTAACAAGACATACTATAGAATGCAAGGTCATAACCAAGTGTTCTCTCTACTCCCATCTTAGTCTATACTAGCACTCGAGGCATGGGCCAGAACATTCAATTAACTCTTATTAGGTTTATTTAAGTTAGTATTTAGTGTAATGTTATCATTTATTAACCAACTTACAATGGGTTACCCCCAAGACTACTTAGGGTCCCTGGCCCCAGTTGCAAGGCACTTCCTCACACTACATATAGACAACCTACCCTAAGCTCATGAAATGACAAATCATAGTAAAATCACCTCAGTCCTATATAAGTGACTAGAAAGCATCATAAAGATAATCATAATAATCACATCAATTCTCTATGAGCAACTAGAAAGCAATAAAGATAAATCATAATATCCATCAGTTCTCAATGAGAAACCAGAAAGTAATGAAGATAAATCACAATGTCCATCAGTTCTCAATGAGCAACTAGAAGATATCCCAACAATACTAATCAATGACTCAAATTGGTTAATTAAGGTATCTCATATCACAAATCTTGCTATCTCACAAAGACACTGACACATAGTAACCAACAATATAACATGCTCATCATAAGCATACCACCACATACATAGTTGAGAAAAAAAGATTGAGATTGAGTCAACATGATACCACACTCACAAAAACCCCCAAGCCTCTGGTAGACGTCCTCTAACTGGTCAACAATCTAGTCAACCTCAAAACCCAAAAACATAGATAGCTTAAGAAAACAAGATACAGATACATGTTTTGCTTTGCTTTTAAAATCACATGGTTAAGCCAAATATGAGGTTTTCAATTTTCATTTCAGAGTTGTTATCATCTAACAAATATCCTCCATTTTTCCTATAATTAACTCAGGTATTTGTTTAAGTGGAACAAAGATTTATCCTCACAATTTGAAGATCAATTTTCTAAATTTACTAAGGGTAAATATCATATTTGCTTAGAGTTTGCTAAGGTAAGACTCACGTTGATTTATAATTTTACTAGAATCGAGTTAACAATCTTAAGAGATTTCCCATCTTACTAATTAATACTCATATTAACTAAATCAAATTTTTATTTAAAATAAACTAATATCCACTTAACAATTTTTAATTAATATTTATAAAATTATTTTAAATAACTCAATATTTATATTATATGTCATTTATTAATTTTATAATTCAAAAAATTTTAATAACTTTATTATTAAATTAATATTTAAAATAAATTATAATAAATGTATTAAAAACACTTAAATTTAGTTAAATTTAATAAAATTTAAAACTTTTAATAAAAAGCAATTAACAAATTTTGCATGGGCTACATTTTTTGTTTTAAAAGAAAATCGGTGCTATTTTTTTATAACAATCCGCTACCCTATTAAATGAAGGTCGTGGCCTTGCCATAACAATGGCCTGCCACACAGCCTTTAAGGCTACTAGCAGTCCACTATCGTGGATAGTGCCTGCGGCAGGGGGTTGGGATATGACTGCCCACCTCCCGATTTAATAATTAAATTTTAAATTTTAATTTATTTTTATATATAACATTTCAAATTAAAACATTTCCTTCTGCAAAGGTATATACATCATTGAGTTAAAATTTTGAAATAACAAAATTGGATATAACAAATTTACTTATAATGAATATATATATATATATCAAATCTAAGAATTAATTTGATGGATGAAAATAGTGTATCCATTTTTTTATTTTTTTTGGTTTAATTTCCTCTAAGATGATTTTCCCAATTACAATTCAAACCCGTCTCGAAAAACATATTATAGCTAAACTTATGCATGCATGTGAAAATAAATATACTAAAAATAGAAAACTAGATATAGTATAGTTGCATGCATGTGGAAACAAATATACTAAAAATAGAAGCCAAGTATGGTATAGTTACATGCATGTGAAAATAAATATGCTAAAAATATAAAGCTAAGTGTAGTAGGGTTGCATGTGAAAACAAATATACTAAAAATAGAAAACTAAGTGTAGTATGCCTGAATCATTTGAGAGATCATAGACATGCAAAAAAGCTAATTGCATGGTTATTTTTATTTTATAAAAATATAATATAATTTTTAGATTTATTTATTTAATAATAATAATTTATTAATGTTTAAAATTAAATAAATATTATTCCTTTAGTTAAAGTGATTGTGAGTATTAGTGATTCTTTAAGTTAGTTAAAATCTTAGTTGCATATAAATGATTTTATATTTATTAACAGTAGAGATAGGTTAATAAATAAATATTTAGAATTTTATTATATTTTAAGAGAAGTGTGGTAGAGTTCACTTTATAATCATTTAGTGTCATGCCCAAACTACGAGGGCAAAAACACACAAATTTTTTTTTTGATATATATTAAATTGCTCTAAGTTTGGAAAAGATTGATTACAGTTTAAGAAAAGTTTTCTCTACATCATCCTTGGTTTAAAACTTTTGTGGAGGAATACATCGTCAGGATTTTGAAGTACCTCGTTATTAGATTGATATCAATGTTTACTTGGTTTGTTATCACATTGCTTAAACAATCATGCGAAAATTATTTTAATAACAACCTTCAAGAAAAATTGGGTTTAGATTTTTCGTGGAATCCAATCAAATAAACTCGAGTTTAAACCTATATAAATCAGCCAATTAACCTTTCATACTTATCTACCTAGAACGATCTTAAAACAAAACATTAATCCCATAACTTAAATTAAAGGTTATTAATGTGAAATTTACACTAGTCTTAGATTTAATTTACTAACAACTAACTAATTCTAGAATTGGTCTAACTGTGCAGAAACTGAATGTCTAAACTTTAAGTAGCACTTATCTTTACAATTTAAATAAAATTAAAACTATCTAATTAAAACATGAAATTATCTAATATTACTAAATAAATATATGTAACATCTAAACATCATAACTTTAACAAATTTACAATTTAAACTAATTAAAACTAAAACAAATATACAAATTTCTAAACACTACTACAATATTTATTGCTAATTACATTTAACATTCCTAACCCTAGTACTATTAATAACAATAATAATATATCATTTATAACAATTATAATAAACTAATTCATTTACAATAACTAACCAACTTAAAACTTAACTAAAATAAACTTATTTTTAACTTTACATAAAACACAACTTAAAATTAATAAAATAACTATAAAACCATTAACCCAAACCACCCTACACTACCCCAAGACCCCACCTACACCCTAGCCCCCCTGTGCACGCACTTCCCGAGGTCTGCACATGGCAGGTCGGGCCCCCCCTTTTATCTCACGTGGGCGGCGGTTGCGCAGTCCAAAGAGGATGCGTGAGGTGGCGTCCAAGCACTAGGAAAGAGACCAGGGCCCAAGCAAAAACAACTTTTGCTACTTTTCTTAACTACCAAAAATTAATGATCTCCCCCAAGTTGATTGAGCGCTCATGAAAAAAGGAAAAGAGGATGAGACATGCGCTGGCAGGAGAAGAGTAATCATAACAAATTGCATAAGCCTTACCAAAATTTTCAAAAAAAATGATGCGCAAAACAAGGAGATGGATTTGGGGATGGGAGGTGGAGACAGGTGACGTCACCCTCCCATCCAAACCTCTTTGACTTGCCATTTTTTTTATAATAAAACTATTTTTTTAATAAGCATTTCAAATCTAACGCCCAAGGAAGGTGGTTAGAAAATTTAAGAGATAAAGTTTTATAGGTAAGAAAAGATATTTAGTTTATATTAATTTTAAATTATGCTATACAAAATTTCTATTATCATTATAATTTTAATTTAATTTTACAAGATTTTACATATGATTTAAAAGAGGATATTTGAAAGAATATTCCTTGTAATGAAAGGGGAATTTAAGTTGTTTTCCCATACAAATTCCAGAGACTATATAGCTCTTGGATACAACTTTTTTTTTTTTTAAATTTATCTAAGTATAGATTTAAAGTCATGAATTTTTTTTTTTTGACAAGCTTTAAACATTGATACAATAGTTTATGTCTAAAAAAATACATGATTAAGTTTGATCTCCTTACATCCTGAATAGAACTATTAACTATAATCCTCTTTTCTTTCTTTAACATGAATTTCATTTTAATCATATAATGAACATATAAAGAACTTGAAAATTTTGCTCAAATCAACTGAATCTACTTCCATGGTATAATTTTTCGTTTTTAACATAAAGGAAAACCTTGAAATTTTTACCAATTTAAACTTCATCAATTCCATCCAAATTTTAAAATTCATCCATCTAAATTTAAAATTTACAACTACATCACATGACAACAATTATACTCAACACAAATTTTATTTGCCAACCTGATTCAAAGGCTCAGCCGAGAAAGAATCAGGAAGAAAACCCAGCTTCATTGCCAATGACAACAAGGTTTAAAAATTCAATTTACAATAGGATCTCAATCCCAAATTTCAACAATTTAATCAAATTTTCTTCATTACCCTAATCAATGGATTCATATCAATTTCTGCATCATATTTCTAGTACCTTGGAGGGAATAGAATCTGATCAAGTGACCAAAAGCATGAACAAGAACAATTCAAAACATGCATATTTATACAAGGTTTTCACAACAAGGTCTACAATAAAACAACACTAGGGAAAGGTGGATTCTTCCAACTAGGAGAAGTCAAGCACAACACCAAATCAGATGCCCAATCACGGCTATTAACCAAGAACTTCCGTTCTGTCATTTAAACATGCCATACTCATACCAGGTTTGTGCTGACGGGTAGGGACCCATAACACCCTACCCTTTCTCCCTCTTCTCATCCTGAGAAGAGAGTCTACACTGGTTGGAGTCCAACTAAATAGACCTTTCCCAAAATTGGTCACTTCTGCCCTCTCCAAGGGTGAGTAATACCAAAACACCCATGCAAGGAAAAACTCAAAATTGCAAATAAAAACATGAAAGGAAAACAACCAAAATATCATGGTTTTCAAATCTTCCCAACATACCCACAAACATACAAACATTGAAACAAGAACAAGGTAGCATGAGCATGAAACAACCATGAAAACTGAATAAGGGAGATGAGAATCTCCTACCTTCACAAAGAGGTAATGGCAATGAAAAAATTTGAGTAGAGATTCCACTTCCTTCCTTCAATCTTCAAGAACTCCTCTCTAAATGTAGAGATTGGGTAACAACCTCCACAAGTCCAAGAAGGGCCTCTAAATAGGCCTCAAACTCAACCACCAAAAGGGGCAATAACTATTTCCACCCACTAGCAATTCTAGAAACTCCTAACTCAACCTACACTATGGTTAAATCCTAAGTGGAGATGAGGTGAGGTAACACAACATAACCATGGTCAATTTTCGCACAAAGGAAAAAAGAGACTTTTTGAGTGACCTCAAAAGTCAATAAGAGGGGCTTAGGGGTTGGAAAAGACCCCTAACCCATACCCATACCCTTTGGGTATAAAAATTGCATGTTTTAAGCCTTAGGAAAAAGGTTTTAGAGCCAAACAAAATCTAGGAATAAAATAGGACCTTCTAACTACTTTAACATGCAAATTAAGCACTAATCTGGATTAGGGATGACTAACCTCAATTAAGAACCTAATTAGCAAACTGACACCAACTAAGCCAACTTGGGTTCAAAGGTTAAACAACTAACCCTAAACAACCACTGAAGCACATAAACAATTTACGAGTGTCAAGCGACACTAAAAGAACATAATTACAAACATTAGCATTCACTGAACAAAGAAGATACATACATATATCTCACAAGACAACACGTGAATTATGAACAACAAGGTTTCCAAAATTAGCACAAAGAGATCAGTTCTGTTCCTCCGTAGGGTTTCTCGGCTAAATATCTGCACACTCATTGCACACATCAGTAGTCCCATAAAATCACATGTACATAAATGTACATGTATCAAAAATTCACATAAATTAAAACACACATCAATAAGCATTTCTTCATCCTACTAAATTCTTAACCATTTAAATCTCTTAAATCAAAGTCTCAATCCTACATTTACTAATTTCATCAACATACATATACATGAAACATTAAATGACAATCATCAAATATATTTGAAAGTAACATCACACAACATGAAATAATAAAGTATGTTCTAAGCATCAGATAATGTCTCGACATCTCGAGTCGTGAATATCAAAATAATAGTAATGTATCACTATGCTACGATGGGTCGGGGCGAGGCCTCACATTTAGTTAATAACTATTTGACTTTATGAGATAAATTATAAATAATTAAATTAAATTTATAATTTTATCTCTAGTTGCATTATGAATTAAAGGAAAATTAAATATTAATATTAGACTTAAATAGAAGTCATATTAATATTTTAGAAATTGAAATTAATATCAATATTTAAATATAAAAACTAAGGCAAAAGCCTACAACGCAATGGTAACTTTTGAGTTTCTCATGTGGGAGGTCTTGGGTTCGAATCTACCTTTTCTTAACAAAGAATAATAATTAATAAACAATAATTGATCAATGAGTTCTCTTGCATGATTGCACAATTAGAGCCCCAAATTAACAGAGAACACTTTATCAAAGATTATGTGATTGCACAATCAGAGCCCCAAATTAAGGGAGAACTCTTTATTAGAAATCTAGAGCTCATTTTGCCATTACAAAGGTTTTGGAGGAGCAATTTCGAAGAGGGAAGTTTTCAAAGAAAGGAGATTGTTTTGTGTGCTTCATGTGATTGTTGGTTTAGCATCAGATCTAGGTAGGGTCTCATGGTTTATTTGTATAGTAATTTCCATCCTTTGAATTCCTATCTTCTCCGTGTCTATTGTGTTTTTATTTTTAGAATTCTTCTGCATTGAGACCATTGTTTTGCATATTTATTGTTCTTAATTCTCAAGAACTTCTTTAAGAAATTTAATGATTACATATGATTACTCATTGTCATGATGCTATCATGATCACCATTGATCAGTTGACTAATGTGGCACATTTTTCACCAATAAGGTCTTCCTACACTGTAGCTTCTATAGTTAATGTCTTCATGCATGACATCGTGAGACTACATGGTATTCCTCAAAAGATCATTTCAAATAGGGATCCTATTTTCACTTCCACATTTTGGACATCACTATAGCATGATCTTGGAGTGTAGATGAATTTTGGCATATCACCTAGAGACAGATGGATAGATAGAGAGAGTGAATCAAGTTCTGGAGGATATGTTGAGGATGTATGTGATGACTATCTCTACCTAGTGGAGTTTTCTTACAACAATGGGTATCACAGTTCTATTGGCATGGAACCTTTCCAGGCCTTATATGGACATCCTTGTCATACACCTTTGAGTTGGGATAGTCTTGAGGATCATATCTTGTTGGGTCTTGAGATGTTTTGTGATATGGAGCAACAGGTAGTGCATATTCGAGAGCACTTGACTATGGCACATGATAGACATAAAAAGTATGTTGATGCACATAGGACAGATAAGCAGTTTGTTGTGGGAGAGAAGGTTTTCTTGAGAGTGTGTCTAGAGAAGAGTCCAATCCATTATGGAAAGGGCTCGAAGCTAGCACCTCACTTTGTGGGACCATTTAAGATTCTTGAGATGATTCTTCCAGTTGCCTATCGTCTTGCTTTACCGCCTAGCCTAGCTTGCATTCATGATGTTTTCCATGTTTCAGTACTTGGGAATTATATCCTTGATGTTGCACATGTTCTTGATTAGAATGTGTTGTAGGTAGAGGATAGGTAGTTGGCTTTGGAGTTGGTTCAAAATCTAGAGTAGTGGGAGTTGACCCTCAGGGGTCGAACCATAGAGTAGGTAAGGGTCCAATGGGACCCTACTAACAACTCTTCAGCTACATGGGAGGATGCATCTAGATTACAAGATTTAAATCCCTACTTATTTATAGGCTTCCAAGAGTAAGCCTAATCCCGAGGTGGGGGGGGTGGATGTAATGCCTACCTCTAGTCTACACTTTCCTAGTTTACATTTTGTTATCATTGCCAAACTTTTTTAGGCCAATTTTATGTTTGATGATTAGTAGCATTATCTTAAGATTATTAGATATTGTTTTAGACTCAATTGATATATGATGAGATTAGTTGGTACTCTATACTTCATGATGATTATTACAATGTTGTTAAGTTATTGATGATGTTTAGTTAGATGGATTATTATATGTGTTTTCTTATGGATACTTACCCCATACTGCATGTGTATGGTGTGCGTGTTTGTTTTTTTTATGTATGACATTTTTGATGTGGTTAAGGAAGGGAGTCATAGTCACCTGCTAGTCAAGATCTACACGATGCACCACTTCCTGCCATTGCTTGTTTAGCTTAGTATATATTGTGCTTGTACATGCATGGATTTTATGCAGTTTGGAGGTACTGGGTATCGATTTCCCTGAATTTCCAGGATGAGCATACCTTATCACATTATCTCAATGGTAAGAGATGGGAGATAAATTCTTAAGTCCAAATCCTAATTCCTTAAACCATTTGTCCTAGAAAAAAATTAGGACAAGTATCTGAGTTGTCTACCTTCTGAATGTTTCAGATGACATAATTCATGATTATAGCCCCTTAGTTTGATTTTGTATGAATTTTTCTATGATGAGTTTTCATATTTTTACTTTGGGAATTTTTGGTGAATTTTTTATTAATTAAGTCTAATTAAAAGATTTAATTAATGATTTAATTTAACGAAAAATGTATATGATATTTTAATATTTTATTTTATTTTATTAATTGAGAAAAGAATTAAATTTGAGGATAAATTTATAAGTTTAAATTCGCATGATAATATTAATTTAATTTAATAATAATATATTTAGAGTTTATTTTTAAATAAATGCTAAACAATATTATTATTTAAATTAATAAATAGTTGTCAAAATTAATGTTCAAAAATAAATTTAGAAGTGAGAAAAGAAATTAATTTATTAAAAGTTTCATGATTGCATGATACGTGCATGAGACTAAATTAAATAAATTAATTTAAAAAGAGGTCAAGTAAAAATTAAATAAAGTAATTTAATCAATTAATGAATCTGCATGGAAAAGATAAAAGTAAGACAAATAAAAGTTAATAAAGATTTAAAAGGTTGTGAGCAAAGAGTTCTCTCGGGTGAATGCACGATTTTAGGGAGAGAACTCCTTATCACAATTTGGGGATTCATTTTCAAGGGACCACAAATTTTGAAAAAGGAAGAAGTTTTCAAAAAGGAGAAGTTTCTGAAAGGGGAATTGTTCTCTACAATTTTTTGGGGCATAACGAATTAACATCAATGTCCAGGTAGATGCTTGTGAATTTTGCATAATTTAAGTACACTCTTTTCTTTCTTGTCTTCTCGTGTTTGTTAGATGATTTTTTGGATAATTCTTGTGAAGAATTTATCATGTTGTAAGCTCTAGATATTTGAAAATTATTCTGTAAATGGAACATTTTTTATTTGTTCAATATAACTTTCCTTCCAATAGATTCTAGATTGAGAAATTTATTGGGAAAAGTTTGAATTGTAAGGGGGAAAATCATCTTAGAGGAAATTAAACCAAAAAAAAAAGAAAAATGGATACACTATTTTCATCCATCAAATTAATTCTTGGATTTGATATATATATATATATATATATATATATATATATATATATATATATATATATATATATATATATATATATATATATATATATATATATATATTCATTATAAGTAAATTTGTTATATCCAATTTTTTAATTTCAAAATTTTAACTCAATGAATTTATGTATATACCTGTGCAGAAGGAAATGTTTTAATTTGAAATGTTTTATACTTAAAAATAATTATTAAAAAAAAATTAATTATTAAATTGGGAGGTGGGCAGTCACATCCCATCCCCCTACCATAGGCACTATCCACAACAGTGGATTGCCAACAACCTTAAAGGTTGCATGGTAGGCCACTCTCGTGGCAGGGCTATGGCCTCCCTTTAATAGGGTAGGCAATTGTTATAAAAAAATGATGCCAATTTTCTTTTAAAACAAAAAACACAGTCCGTACGAAATTTGTTAATCTATTTTTATTAAAAGTTTTAAATTTAATTTAATTTAAGTGTTTTAAATATATTCATTATAATTTATTTTAAATATTAATTTAATAATAAAGTTATTAAGTTTTTAAATTATGAAATTAATAAACGACATATAATATAAATATTGAGTTATTTAAAATAAATTTATAAATATTAATTAAAAATTGTTATGTGGAGATTAGTTTATTTTAAATAAAAAATTGATTTAATTAATATGAGTATTATTTAGTAAGATAGGAAATCTCTTAAGATTGTTAACCCGATTCCAGTAAAGTTATAAATCAACAGGAGTCTTACCTTAGCAAACTCTAATCAAATATGATATTTACCCTTAGTAAATTTAGAAAATTGATCTTCAAATCGTGAGGGTAGATCTGTGTTTCACTTAAACAAATACTTGAGTTAATTATAAGAAAAATGAAGGATATTTCTTACTTGATAACGAGTCTGAAATGAAAATTGAAAACCTCATATTTGGCTTAACCATGTGATTTTAAAAGCAAACCAAAACATGTATCTATATCTTGTTTTCTTATGTTATTTATGTTTTGGGGTTGACTAGATTGTTGACTAGTTATAGGATGTCTACCAAAGGCTTGGGGGTTTTTGTGAGTGTGGTATCATGTTGACTCAATCTCAATTTTTTTTTCTCAACCATGTATGTAATAGTATGCTTATGATGAGTATGTCATATTATTGGTTACTATGTTTCAGTATCTTTGTGGGATAGCGAGATTTATGCTATGAGATACCTAAATTAACCATTTTGAGTCATTGATCAGTATTGTTGGGATACCATCCAGTCGCTCGTTGAGAACCAATGGATATTTTGATTTATCTTCATTACTTTTTGGTTGCTCATTAAGAACTGATGGATATTATGATTTATCTTTGTTTCTTTCTAGTTGCTCATAGAGAACTGATGTGATTATTATGATTATCTTTATGATGCTTTCTAGTCACTTGTATAGGACTGAGGTGATTTTACTATGATTATGTGATATGTGATTTCATGAGCTTAGGGTAAGTTATCTATATGTAGTGTCGAGAAGTGGCTTGCAATGGGGGCTAGGGACCCGAAGTGGTCCTAGGGGTAACCCATTGTAAGTTGTTTAATAAGTTATAACATTACACTAAATACTAACTTAAATGGACCTAATAAGAGTTAATTGTATGTTCTCACCCATGCCTCGAGTGCTAGTACAGAATGCTTGGTTATGACCTTGTATTTCCTAGTATGCCTTTTCAGTACGAGAGGATACTAGTGCCTGCACTGGGATCACTAGGGACCCAAGAGTCCTAAGGGACCACTCAGGTAACTTTTAACATGATTCGTGCGATGACACTTTCCCACTTACATAGTAGATTCCTACGTGTCTTGTGTGCCTCTAGGTCTAGATGTCGATCTATGTTGGAATCTTTGAGTTAGTATACTTTTAGGATTCCTAGATTTAGAGAGTATTTTTGTTATGTGATTTGATATCTTGTTTGGGACTTGAGACTATCTCCTCAATGCAGTGGGAGTGGGCCATTTAGGTTCCACATGGTTAGGTGGTAGTGCTTTTGCACTCTCACCATTGAGATCCATCCATAGTCATCATGGCCGGAGCATTGTTTATTGGCATTTACCTTCATTTTGTTCATGGATCATTATGATGGATGGTTAGATTTTATGATGAATGTTATATCATTTTATGATGGATGTATCATGTAGGGTGGATGGTTTCATTTACTTTATCATACTTGTATCATGGATCTGAAGAGGATGATGTATTTCTATTTTTACATATGTATATTCTTTTAAGCCTTTTATACCCTGTGACATGTACAATGGATGAATGAGCATTCAAAATTAATTTTTCAAGAGGCATTCAGAATGAATGTATATTAAATGGACATTGGACTTTATAATTATTCTTTCATATGGATGTGGTATTTGATGGACTTCACGTTAGATTAAATTTAAATGTGATTCAACATCATGGGATCCTTAAGGAATGTAACTTGTTATGTATTCTTTTAGTTGAATTTATGTTATTGCTTCTACTACTATGTGTTTGATGTGAATGGTTTATCTTTCATGTTTCAAAAAAAAAAAAAATGCTACCAAACTTAGTAAAACTTTAGGTTATTTCTTTTGGATCCCTTCGCATGGCGTTACACAAAATCCATTTTTAGTAAATAATATATTGTTGAAAATATAGTTGTGGGCCCATCATAGAGGTGTAGGTACATCTAAATCTATTTCTATATTATTTTCCTTTTATGAAGTCAAAGTTTGATAAGTTTTTTGCACTCTAGGGTCCATATCTTTCTCATTTCTTTTCCAATTTTAAAACTTGAATAAGTGTTGGAAATATCATCTTAACCTCTACTCAGATCATGTGCTATTTATCATAAAAAATTTATTAGGTAAAAAAGATTATATTTGAAGTTATTCTATGCATTTTCTAGTTTTCACTATAAAAAGCACCATTGGAGTTTGGTTTGCTTCTTTGTGGAGTGGAATTTTTCTTGCTTCTTTCCATTTAATTTAGAAAACCATAACTTTCTCAAATTTAAAACACTAAAAAATGAATGATACCACTTCTTATCATGACCTTCTTACACCATATAACTACCATACATGGAAAGCCTTCATGATTCAACTTCTCATATCCAAGGGGTTGTGGTCCTATTTAGATGTCATTCAACCAATTTTGACTTGACCATTTTGTTGAAAATAGAGATGGAGTAACTGAGAGGGGAGGGGTGAATTAGTTACCACAAAATAAATCCATAGATCCTTAGATGTCTTAAAATATAGCTGCTGCTGATATTTGGTAACCATACAAATAAATGCTGAAACTTGATAGATGTTCTGTTAACTTATTTAGCATTTAAAGTGATTAGCATGCATGCATAAAGGAAATAACATGAACACAAGAGACACTAGATTTAACATGGAAACCCAATTTGGGAAAAACCACCAAGTAACTAGTTACCAATTTTCACTCTTCTGAAGTGAGCCTTGTTAGGAGCCAACCCTGTTAAAGGTTACAAAACACACTGTTAGGTGTGACCCTATTAGAGGATTTAATCACCCTATAAGGAGTGGCTTTGTTGGAGGTCTTAAGAACAATTCAACTGAATTGTCACCTTGTTAGAGGATTTACAAAATGGTTGTTAAACCAACTCTGTTAAGAGATTTGAAAATGATTAGAAAGCAATAATGAAGTGATCTAAAATATATGCAGCTTATCTTTGCTGAATACAGATCTCTGTTCTGCTTCACTAGATCCTCACTGATCGAATACAACTTTGCAGCTCCTTAAGGATATCTAATCCTTTCATAAAATTCACTCATATCTTCAATATTCACTTATTCCATTTACATTCATACATTCGCACTCTTATGCATCCACACTCTTCCATTTTTTTAATTCACAACTTGACCTTTCATATATACCTTCCAGATTGTCAAGTCGGCTCAATTATAAGTTACAACAACTAAAAATATTTAATCAGTCGGCTGCAAACATTGAACAAAAAAATTAAACTTAATTCTTTAGAATAATAAAATTCTTCGTTGCCCGACCCAGCTCGGTGACCACTGCTCTAGAATGGTTTCCCCAGTGTTAACCAAGTGAAGCTCGGTAAACACTGCAAACCTTGCAAATTCCTTCAAAGATTGAGTTAACTTGGTAAATACTGACCTTACTTCACTTACTAAGTGAGCTCGATAAAAGCTAACTTTTTCTTCGATGACCGAGTGAACTCGTTAAATATTGACTTTCCCTTTGTTAACCTTGGGAGCTCGGTTAACATTAAATTTGTGCTACAAAATCTTTTGATGCCCGAGTGAGCTTGATAAGAGCTAACTTACTGTGTAATGTTCAGGAACGCTCAATAGTCACTATAAATTGCTTTGCTAACCATCTGAGCTCAGTAGACTTTGTCTAATCGTTGATATGAAATTTGTGTAACATCAAAGACAATACACAATTAATAATTGTATCCAACAATCTCCCTCTTTGGCATTGATGGCAACACAACATGTCATATCAGAATGAAATTTGAAAACAAGTCTATCTCTTATATGGCAACACAATATGTCAACATAACAATTCTCCCTCCAAGATATAAAACTCCCCATCTTACAGTAATCTCCCTCTGTAAAGGAATTACATAGAAATTTTTTTTATCTTAAACAAATTTCAAAGAGATATGACAGTAAAACTCTCCCTCTTTGACAACACATGCCAAAGACAACTCAACTCAAATGAATTTTTGTGTACCTTTTGTACTGATTCATATGCAATATTTCCTGATTATGTTGCATCAACTGATAGATCTTCAACCTAGTATGAGTTGATGCATCACTAAAACTTCATTTTAGTGAACTTCAGATAGGGGAGTGACCCCTAACTTACCTCTTAGATACAAGAATGCATCCTTAGGTAATGGTTTTGTGAATATGTAAGCAATTTTTTCCTTTGTATGAATATATTCCAATCTGATCTCCTTATCTTGCACCAATTCTCTGACAAAATGATATTTTATTGCAATGTGCTTGGTTTTGGAATGCATCACTGGATTCTTAGATATGTTGATTGCACTTGTATTATCATAGAACATAACAACTGGTTCTTTGATTTCCACCTTCATGCCTTCCAACAACTATTTAAACCAAACAATATTAGAATAGTTTACTACTGCAGCAACATACTTTGCCTCTGCTGTAGATTGGGATGTACAATTCTACTTTTTTCTTGTCTAAGAAACCAACCTCTTTCCAAGAAAGAATGCACCTCCACTTGTACTTTTTTTGTCATCAAGGTTTCCTGCCCAATCAACATCAGTAAACACTTTCAAATCTAGATTACCTCAAAATTTTTATCATATACCATACTCTTCAGTTCCTTTCAAATATCTCATTATTCTTTTGATTGCCATAATGTGATTTTCTCTTGGTTTTGCTGAAAATCTTGCTACAATACCAACTGCAAGGGCAATATCTGGCCTAGTATGAACTACATACTGTAACTTTACAATCATGAATTTATACAATGTTTGATCTACTTCTTTTGATTCATCTTCCTTGGTAAGTTTTAATCTAGTACACATAGGAGTCCCAACTGGTTTACAATCTTCCATTCCAAACTTTTTCAATATCTCCTTGATGTATTTTGATTGAGTAATGTAGATACCATTTTTACTCTATTGAATTTGAAGACCAACAAAGAATTTGATCTCTCCAAACATAGACATTTCAAATTCCTTGTTCATTTGTTCTAAGAATTCTTTACAAAGATCATCATTCCCTATGAAAATAGTATCATCTACGAATATTTCTGCCAAGACAATCTTATTATTTGGTCCTTCCTTTATATACAAGCTACTGTTATCATTAGTTCTTTGAAAACCAATCTGAATAAGATAGTTATGCAATCTTTCATACCATCCTCTAGGGGCTTGTTTCAGACCGTACAATGCTTTATGTAATTTACAGATCATGTTCTTATCTGGATCAACAAAACCTTTAGGTTGTTCAATGTATACTTCTTGATCTAGTATACCATTGAGGAATGCTAACTTGACATCCATCTGATAAACTTTATATCCTTTGAATGCAACACATGCAAGTAAGGTTCTGACTCCTTCCAATCTTGCAATAGGAGCAAAAGTTTCTCCATAGTCTATTCATTCTTCTTGTGCATATCATTTGCATACTAGTCTAGCTTTGTTTCTTGATACCTTACCATCTTCATCCAACTTGTTTCTAAATACCCACTTAGTTCCAATCACATTGTTGTCTTTAGGTCTAGGTACAAGAGTCCATGTCTTATTTTTTTCTATCTGCACTATCTCTTCATTCATAGCCTCAATCCAACTATCATTTCCCAATGCATCTTTGATATTTCTAGGTTCAAAATCAGCAAGTAAACAAGTACCTTTCAACTTATTTCTCATCATGGTTCCTTCGGATTTATCTCCAATGATCTGATATGCTGAATGATGTCTCTTGACATACTTAGCTAATACAAGTTCCTTGCCTTTTGAATGAATTTCATTATTATCCTCTTGCATTTCAACTTCAAGTTCTATTTATTCTGGCTCGGTAGATATTTGCTCAATAGATGTTGGCTCGGGTCCTTCAGTCTCGGTAGACACTGAATTTAACTTGGTTTGCTGTGGCTCAGTTTTAACTTCCTGTAACTCAGTTATAGATGACTCGAGAGTAGAGGATTCTTAATTCTCTAATGTAACTAGTACTATATTAGGTTCAATGAAGAGAAACCTTTTATAATCTTCTGGTTCCCTTTTGTTTTCTTCTTAAGTCCTTTTTGCAAACTCATCAACTTTCACATGTGCACTTTCTATGACTTTGTGAGTAGACAAGTTCAAACATCTATATGCCTTACTTTTGCATGAGTATCCAAATAATATACCTTCATCACCTTTCACATCAAATTAGCCTTTTCTAGATTCTTTCAAAATGTAACATTTAATTCCAAATACTTTGAGGTAACTTACATTAGGTTTATAGCCATATCATAACTCGTAGGGAGTTTTGAATGAGTCTTTCTTCAGTTGTACTCGGTTCAGGGTATGAACTACAGTGCTGATAGCTTCCTTCTAGTATTTGATAGCAATACTCTTTTCAATCATTAAAGTTCTTGCACAATCCATGATGGATCTGTTCCTTCTTTCAGCTATTCCATTTTGCTGGGGCGTTCCAGGGGCTGATACTTGTCTTTTGATTCCTCTTTCAATGAAAAAGTTATTAAACTCATGTGAAATGAATTCTTCACCTCTGTCTGACCTCACGCATTTTAATCTTTTCCCTATTTCCTTTTCTACTCTAGCCAAATACCATTTGAACTTTTCAAATGCTTCTAATTTATTTCTTAGATACATGACTGTCATCATTCTTGAGTAATCATCAACAAAAAGAATGAAGAACTTTTCTCCAGTATAGCTTTCAATTCCAATGGGTCCACATAAATTAGTATGCACAATTTCTAATATATCTTCAGACTGATAGTTTTTACTTTTAAAACTAGTTTTTCCCATTTTACCAATCTGACAATTTTCACATAGACTGACCTCAGGTTTCTTTATGTTAGGAATGGCTCTTACTTTCTTGAATTTACTTATCTTTACCAAATCATCAAAATTTACATGACACAACCTTTTATGCCATAACCAACTTTCGTCAACTTGAGCAATGAAACATGAACATTGATCTAGTTCAAGATAAAACAAGTTACCTTTAGTTTGAGTACCTGATCCAATCAGCTTTCCTTTGCCATCTAGTAGTCTTGCTTTACCATGCATGAATTCTACTTGGAATCCATTATTGAGTAGTTGTGCCACACTTAACAAATTATGCTTTAGTCCATATACCCAATAGGCATTATCACATATAAGTTCTTTGGTTAGAGAGATTCTCCCTCTTCCTTTTATACAACAAGGTTCATTGTTACCAAATCTTACACTGCCACCATCATAGTCTTCAAAATATTCAAACTTAGTTTTGTCACCAGTCATGTGATGAGAACAACCACTATCTATGATCCATGTATCATTTTTGCTTATAGGAGAAATGAGTGCCATTTTCTCATCATTATCAGATTCATCTTTCACAACAATGTAGACAATTTCATCTTCTTCTTCATCATTAAAATCATTAGAATCTTTAGCCATAAAACATGTTTTCTTATCTTTATCCTTGAATGATCTGAAGTCTTTCTTGCCATTGAATGTGTATCCTTTCTTCTCATCGTTATTCTGCTTGTTTGGACACCTAGCAGCAATATGACCAACTTCTTCACATGAAAAACATATTAGAGGTACTTTACCTTTGTATTTTCCTTTGCCTCTAGAGTATTTCCTTGCTAGAAGGGCTTCTATTATGTCAAGATCACTGTCTGAACTTTGGTCTAATTCATCTTCACTATCTGACTGAGATTTCTTTTTCTTTTTGCCTTTTTCCTTGAGTGAAAGCTTGGCTTCAAATGTTGATTCAATGTTCTTGGAAGCTGGAACATAGTTATCAAAGTTGTCTAGTTCAAATGCAGTCAATCTTCCAACTATAGCCTCTAGATTTATCTTATGATTTGCTTCACATCTTCTTTCTTGAATTGCAAAAACTCTAATTGCATAAACGGGAAGTAGAGTTCTGAGAACTTTACTTATAACTGTCTCTTCCTTGATATCTCCTCTAGATGCTTTAATTGCACTGACACATGCTTTGACTCTTTCAACATATTTTGCAATGTTTTCATCCTCTCTCATCGTCATTTGATCAAATTGTCCTCTCAGACTTTCTGCTTTGGTTCTTCTAACATTATCATCTCCTCCATAGATCTCTTTCAGCTTTTCCCACATTTCAAAAGTAGATTTGCAGTCCTTGATATCATCAAATTCTTCATAACTCAGAGTAGATGCTATATCTATCATCATAATGTTGTCGATCTTCTTTTCAACAATATCATTGACAAATAGTGTACCAGCTGGTTCTGCATATTTTTCATCAAGGTATTTTAATCTTGTATCTCCAATAGAAGCTAGATGAAGTCTCATCAACCCTTGCCATGCTGAGAAGTTGCCCCTGTAAAGTCTTGGAATTTCCCTCTTATAAGACATCCTGATCTTTAGCTTAGAGCCTTGAAATCTTATCCTGCAAGCACCAAACGCTCTAATACCAGTTGTTGGAAATAGAGATGGAGTAACTGAGAGGGGAGGGGTGAATCAGTTACCACAAAATAAATCCACAGATCCTTAGATGTCTTAAAATATAGTTGTTGCTGATACTTGGTAACCATACAAATAAATTCTGAAACTTGATAGATGTTCTGTTAACTTATTTAGCATTTAAAGTGATTAACATGCATGCATAAAGGAAATAACATGAACACAAGAGAAACCAGATTTAATGTGGAAACCCAATTTAAGAAAAACCACCAACTAACTAGTTACCAATTTTCACTCTTCTGAAGTGAGCCCTATTAGGAGCCAACCTTGTTAAAGGTTACAAAACACACTATTAGGTGTGACCCTGTTAGAGGATTTAATCACCCTATACAAAGTGGCCTTGATGGAGGTCTTAAGAACAATTCAACTAAATTGTCACCTTGTTAGAGGATTTACAAAATGGTTGTTAAGCCAACTCTGTTAAGAGATTTGAATCACTGTTACAATGATTAGAAAGCAACAATGAAGTGATCTAAAATATATGCAACTTATCTTTGCTGAATACAAATCTTTGTTCTGCTTCACTAGATCCTTACTGATCGAATACAACTTTGCAGCTCCTTAAGGATATCTAATCCTTTCACAACATTAGCTCATATCTTCAATATTCACTTATTCCATTTACATTCATACATTCACACTTTTGTGCATCCACACTCTTCCATTTTTTTAATTCACAACTTGACCTTTCATATATACCTTCCAGATTGTCAAGTCAGCTCAATTATAAGTTACAACAACTGAAAATATTAAATCAGTTGGCTGCAAACATTGCACAAAACAATTAAACTTAATTCTTTAGAATAATAAAATTCTTTGTTGCCCGACCTAGCTCAATGACCACTACTCTAGAATGGTTTCCCCAGTGTTAACCAAGTGAAGCTCCGTCGGAGCCCGAGTTAACTCGGTAAACATTGACATTACTTCGCTTATTGAGTGAGCTCGGTAAAAGCTAACTTTTTCTTCGATGACTGAGTGAACTTGGTAGATATTGACTTTCCCTTTTTTAACATTGGGAGCTTAGTTAACAATAACTTTCTGCTACAAAATCCTTTGATGCTCGAGTGAGCTCAGTAAGAGCTAACTTATTGTGTAATGTTCAGGAATGTTCGGTAGTCACTATAAATTGCTTTGCTAACCATCTGAGCTTACTAGACTCTGTCTAATGGCTAATATGACATTTTTGTAACATCAAAGATAATACACAATTAATAATTGTATCCAACACATTTGAGGTTATGTAAAATATAAATAAGATGAATGGGGATATGGGTTTTATTTCTTTACATTTCAAATAGTTTTTTATTTTATCTTTATGGTTATAGTAGTCCTCTTAACATGTGGACAAAGTCCCATAATTTTTTCGATATAACTAATGATATAGCTAATAAACTTGGAGCACTTTAGATTGAGATTGAACTCATTTCAATTATACCTGATTTTTTTCCCTTCTATTAAGAACCTTTTGATGAGGTTTAAGAAAATGAGATCCCAACTAAATTGTTGTGGAAAGACTAAGAATAATAAAGAGAGGATTTATTTTATTTTTCCAAATCTTCAAGGAAACTTCTAGATGTTATCATCTATCTTCCACTCTACTATGGATACCTTGGTTCCTACATTTCTCATGTGTACATTTTATTTCTTTGTGATCGATTGACTAGAGAGTAGGTCAAGATTATAGAGTTGGAATATTTAATACAATAGTGGGGCTCTCTAACAGGATCAAAGAACCAAGAATCATTTTTCTGTTGTGATGTGGAGCCTAATCAAACTCAAAGGTTTATTCAACATGATTTCCCTCCAGATTATTTATATAGGAGTTTAGGGGCAGCATGCCCAAGATGAGGTCAAGGGGCAGTACCCTTGGGAGGTCCTAGGGAAATAAACCATGTGCACTCCCTATCACAGTACAAGGTGGAGTTGAGGGGCAACACCCCCACAGGGGCTTTCAGGGGTAGCACCCCCGAAGCCAAAAATGACCTTATATTATAAAAGGTGTCAGCTACTATTTTTTCTATTATTCTAGCCCTAATTTTGTAAGTTGTAAAAAGCTTGTATAAAAAGGCTTAGGGTTAGGGATTCTTCATTATGTGTGATGCAAAAATTGGTTTTTATAGTGATATTGAGTTGTAAGGGATTACAAATTCTAATCAGGTTTTAATAATTTGATAATAATAATATTGGACTTGTTGGTGGATTTAGCCAATGGATTGGGTGAACCATGTTAAATTTTGGTTTCTTGTGCTCTCTAATGTGTGATCTATTATTTTATGATATTGGTTACATTTGCATGTAACTATTATTTCTGTGTGAGGTTAATCCTCACATTTTGGACCATCAAAAGAAAAGTAGAGGCAAAAGTTGAAGCACAAATAGATTCAATTGTTAGTGAGCATTCCTCCAAGCCACATGCAAAATCATATTCAAGGAAACAAACTTTGAAAGTAAAATCATCTAAGTATGGTGAGTCTTTCTTCAAGAGTAAGAATTATACAGGTAATCCATTCATTTTTTGTGGCAAGGAAGGACATTTAATTTCTAGGTTGTGGAAATGTTTAGAGACTTTAAAGGAGGCCATACATTATCATTACATTACTTCTCTAAAGAAACATCCTACTTCCACAAAAAAGGGGCATCCTCCTTATGCAAGAGATCATTTTTCTATTTCTTTATAGATCATTAATTATGGTGCTTCACACCATACAAAACACTCACATGATTTGGTCACTTCACTCTCCCATCTAGTGATACTTCACAAATTGCATTTGGTGACTATGCATAACTTTTAGTTCTATTTCATTGGGTGGTGGATCTCATTATGATGTTCTTTTAGTTCCTAACATTTCTATGAACCTACTTTCTATTTTTAAGATTTTCTATTTTGGCTCTAGTAAAACACTTGATTTCTCACCACACTATTTGGGTATTGGATACCTTCATGACCCTGATATGGTTGTTATTATTGGGAGTATTGATTTTGAGTCTCACTTTTGCAAGTTTGATAGATTTGAGAGTTCATACATTTTATGTGTTTCTTCTATTGCACATGTAGACTCAACAAGAAGACTTTGAGATGAACATTTTGGCCATGACAATACATGTATGTATAGTAGATGAGTAAATGTGCACTTTTGATTGGGTTACCATGGATTTATTGAATAGATGATATTTTTCATAGGTATGTTCTTGGAAATCATTATCAAGATCCCTTTCCTATTGGAGGAATCACACTTGTTAAAGTACCCTTGGAGGTTGTCCATAGCAATATCATGTCCTTTTCTCCTTTCTTTTTTAGAGGCATAATATGTAATCACATTCATTGATAAATTATCTAGGTGTTCATGGGTATACTTTCTTAAGTTAAAGTTTGATTTCTTTGATTCCTTTCAAATCATTAAGACATTTTGTGAGAAAAAAATTGGACTTTCCATCAGGAGGATATGCAAAGATAATGGGGGGTATGTGAATCATGATTTTAGAGATTTTTACACTGAGCATGATTTGTTTCATTAGTTGATATTACCCCACACTCCTCAATATATTGTTTTTTATGAGAGAAGTAAAAAAATCTTAGGGGAGGGGGTAGTTATATGATATAATATTTAGATATATAGTCTTCTTTTTGGGATGAGGTAGTCAATTGTGAAAACTATATTTATAAATGGATATGTTGTAAGGCATTGTGACATATGACACATAAGGAGGCTTGGTCTCATGTCAAGACTAATGTTTCAACATTCCAAGTTTTTCATAATGATGCTTTTACGTTTATTCCCAATGTTAAGAAGAAATCCATGAAGAGTAAGAGATTACCACTCATATTTGTTGGCTACTATGAGGATATGAAGGTGTACATGTTGTTTGGTCCTAATTCAAGAGAGTTCTCTTTAGGTGAGGAGTCCAATTTTATGATCACTTTCCTTGAATAGATTCTCTAGCACCAGATTCTTCCTCATTTCCTATTACTTCCTCTTCACCTATTAAGGATTATATATCTTCTAAGGATGATGTTGTTACTAGCTAGAATTGTTCTTGCACCAAAAGGTCAACCTATTAATGCCCAATACAACCACTAGACTTATAGAACATAGGAGGTGGTTAAGCCATGTCATGAATCTCAAAGGGGAAGACTAGCAATTAGTCCAACAATTCCCCCCTCAGTATTACCCAAGGAGATTTGAACCTATGACCAAGCTCTAATACCACTTGTTACAAGCTAGAGTTTTCATTGCACCAAAAGATCGACATGTTAATGCCCAATACAATCACTAGACTTATAGAACACAAGAGGCAGTTAAGCCATGTCACAAATCTTGAAGGGGAAGGCTAGTGATTAGTCCAATAGATGTAGGTGATGAACATCATTTACCAAAGTGGATTCATAATATTATTGTCGAGGATGGTACTTTGGCAAGTAATCCTTTAGATACTTGTCACACTTGTACTCATACATCTTGTATTGAGTTGGGCTATTTTTCTTGATCCTTAAAAGTATTTCCAGGTGAAAGGTAAGCTTAAGTGGGCTAGGGGCATGGATGAGGAGTATTTTTCTTTGATGAAGAACCAAATTTAGGATCTTTGTTCTCTTTCAAAAGGAATAAATTTGGTTTAGTGCAAGTGGGTGTACCATACCAAGTATGTTTTAGATTATTTGATTGATAAATACAAGGCATGTCTTGTTTTAAAGGGATTCTTATAGGTATAGGGTAATGATTATTTTGAGACCTTTGCTCATATTTCCAATATGAACTCTATTTGTCTTGTACTCTCTCTTATAGCTTCTCAAGGATGCATAATGTTTCATATGGATGTGAAGAGTACCTTATCTTATTGCATCGAGACCTACATGAGGAGATCTATATGGAGAAACCTTGAGGTTTTTTTTCAAGACACGTCTCTAGTGTACAAACTACAAACTTTAACAGTCATTATATGGTCTCCAAGAAGCCCCTAGGGTTTGGTTTGGGAAGATGAACTCTTTTCTACTTGCTTCACACTTCACAGAATGTCATTCTGATCATACTATATATATTCAATGTCATGGAGTTGATCTTTAGGTACTTTTATTTTATGTTTATTATCTGATTATTATAGGCACCAATAAAATAAATTTTTTAGAATGGTCAAAGCTAAACTTCTTGAAGTTCAAGAAAAGTTGGGTACTCCCCCTACCATTGTGCTAATATGAGATGGTTCAAAAGAATAGTTAGATGTTAATTAGATGTATAACATTCATTTCAATGGAATGATTCAATATATCTATTGAAAATAGTCCTAATCTTCCATCCAATTTTTGGGGTTTAAATGCAAAATTGATGATGCCATGTCTGATTCAAGGTGTTGAGAGAGGTTTGATGGAGTAGTTTGAGATGAAATATCTCATTAATATACACTATTTTTTGGGCCTATAGGTTATTCAATATTTCAAATGGGATTTTCATACTCTGACATAAGTATTCTCTTGATATTCTTTAGCACTTTTGCATGCTTTATTACAAGCCTTTCCCTATACAATTTTAGTCGAGTGTTGTTTTGTTTAGCATGCGCACTAATCCTTCATTATATCCCACATTGTAAATATATTTAGTTGGAATTTTTTTGTACCTAACACATATTTTCAACTATATTGCACCCCTATACTAAAGTGAACCTTCACCAATCTAGTGAAACATGGGACAATCCTTGACCTGTGGTTATTTGATGTTAAGGATCAACCTATATTATTAAATTCTAGCTTCCCTTGAACCACATATTGAAAGTAGACTTAAACTTGGTAGGAAAATGTGAAGAGAGAAAAAAAAAATTTAACCCAAAATAACCTTAACATAAAGGTGACTCGCCAAAATTACAAAGATGGTGCAACTTTGAAGTGTAAAACCACAACTCTGATAGAACACAAAAAAATTATCACAAAGTGGGCCTATTACTTTTAGATGCATATAATGTAGCAAGGTGTAGGCATTTAAATGAAGGAAAGTGGGTTCACAACTTTCAAACTTAGTTATATACAAATAATACTAACTTATCACATGAAGCCACTTCTCACATAGCTCTTAAACGTTAAAGGTTAAGCCAAGGATTGTAAAAATCACAATAACTTAGAGCTAATAGATATTTTAAAAGACAAGGAAAAGTCAAAATAGAGACAAAGAGGATCACTTCAATATCATATTCAAAAGGAGAAAATTCTAAAAAACTATATCACAAAATAGGACTTCAGTTGTAAACAATACTAACTCTCCAAGAAGAAAAAGCCAACTCCAAGGAGGTAGAATGCAATAACTAGCTAAGAAACATCAAAGAGGTGAGAATTTATATCCGTCAAGCCCAAATTGTCATCACCCTCTCACATTGGAAACATATCCATGACCTCCATTAAATCGGAGAATGGAAAAAGAAACTATCATGTGTTGGAATTTGGAAATCTGCACATTAAATCTTGGCTCCATGGACCATGTTAAATGCTAACAACTCCCTCAAAATTAGCTAGTAGGTGATGGAGAATAAGGAAAACATATAATTTTTCTTTTGAAAACTTTCTAACTTAACTAATCACTAAAAACCCATGACTTTGGCATGATAAAATCTCATCATCTCCTCCTTTTGCACTATAAGATATATTTAAATGGAATTATTTATTTAAATATCTATTTAAATATTTACAATATGAGCATATTCAAATAACAAAAATACCACCCCCCATATAAAGATCTTCACTCATATATTTTCCACTCTCTCCATTGTATACATGATGCCCTTATTAAAACCCTACAAATGAAACTCAAACTAGAGAAATGACTTGGAAAGCTTCTATTTTGAATAAACTTAGATTGACTTTACTATAGCATTCATTTAGGAAATAATAAATTAATTTATAAGGTATGCTTCAAGTTCTTTCATTTCTCCTTTTGAGCAATTCTTTATGTTTTTTCACTAGGTCTCAATCTATAGCACCTCTTCATGATTTTTGTTTTGTAAAGGGATTTTGATAAGGCCATGGTAGCATGCATATTTTCCTAGGCTGCATGCTTCAAAAAGGATACATCTTCTTGTTTCTATCATTTTTTTGATTATGGAATATGAATGGTTTTGTATCATAACTTGCATTTAGATTTTATACCTTCTCTTTATTGGTTGTTTGTCTTGCTATTTTGTGGCTATATATTTTCAAAAAGATGATTTTTTTATTCATCTATTTACTTATTTATGGGGCATGGCCTCAAGAACAAGCTAAGGCATCATTTTCAATATGGTGTCACAACTTTTGGGCATAAAAATGGAAGCTTTGGTGCTACAACCTAGACATCATTTTATTACTTGTTACTTCCTTCCTCTAAGTTGCAAGAAAATGGAAGATCATGCCATTAATAAATAGGGAATCATATTTTATGTGGTATTTGTTACATCTATATGAGGTTTTACTTCTTTTTATGGCATGTGGCTCCATTATATAGTTATGACCTTGATGAATGTTAAATGTGTAATTCCTACCCCTAGTATACTTTTCATGTTTTATTGCTAAATTCTTTTAGGCCTATTTATGGTTATGTTATATGATTAGTGGTACTTGGTTACTTGATTTGATTGGATGTTATTTCATACTTAGTTGATATATTTGATGAGATAGTTGATACTTAGTTATTTCATGTTTTCGTGATTATTCTTTTAATGATAATTCATGTATGTTCATATAGTGATTTTTGGTTATCTCCTGATGATAGAAAGTTGGATGGTTTATATGTAGTTTCTATGGTTACTTACCCCATACTTGCATGTGTATGATGTACTTGTATGTTTTACTAAGTTATATTTGACATTTCTAATGTGGTTGAGGGAGGGAGTCATAGTCACTTTCTAGTGGAGATATACATGATGCACCACTCCCTACCATTTCCTATTTAGTTTAGATTTATATGTATATGTACATGCTCAGATTTTATGTAGATTATAGGTATTGGGCATCAACTTCCCTGAATTGCCAAGATGAGTGTGCCTTATCGTAATATCTCAATGGTAAAGAGGGGAGATAGTACTTGAGTCCAAATCCTAACCCTAAGCTGATTGTCCTAGAAAATAGAACAAGTGTCTAAATTATTCACCCTTTTGAATTTGTCAAGTGACGATAATTTGAGATTTTGACCCTTGAGTTTGATTGTGTACTTTGTCTTTAAAAGGAGTTTTCTAATTCATTTTCTGAGTTTGTTGTGATTTTTGGTTACAATTAAATCAAATTTAGAGAATATTAAATGATTTAATCTAACAAAGATTCTCTAAAGAAAAGTAAATTTTTAATTATATTTTATAAATTGAGAGTTAATTAAATAGAAGAATTAAATTTAAAAGATTTAATTAAAGTTCCAAATTTGACGTAAGTATATTTATTTAATTTAATAATAATTTATTTAGGAGTTTCATTTTAATAATAAACTCTAATTGCTATTATTAGTTAAATTAATAAAGACATTATTAAAAACATCTTATGATTCAATGAGAGAGAGAGTAAATTTAATAAAGTTTATTTTAATTAAATAGAAAAAGTTTGCACATGAAATTAAAATAAATTAAAATAATAAAGAAAAGGGTTTTTGTGATTGTAAAACCTAAACCCTAAAGGGTAAAAGCTCTTTATTAAGAAATTAGAGCTTATTTCTCCACACACAAGTTTGGAGGAACAAATTTTGAGAAAAAGCTTTTTTGAGGAAATAGAAAATTTTTACAATCTCTAAGCATTCATCTAGTTAGCATCAGATTGAGGTAGGAATGTTGCTTGAATTTATCATAGTAATTTCCCTTTGAATTTCTCTATGGCTTCTTCGTGCTTGTTTGAGAATCTTGTTTTAGAAATGGCTCTATTTGAAACCCTTGCTTGTGAAAACATTATTCTTCATTTCAAAAATGTTTGTGGATGAAATCAATATGAAATCCTTGATTGAGAAATCTTGTATTCAATAAGAAAAGCAGGATTTTATTTAACAAATTCAATTGGTTGTAATTATCTTTCTTACTAGATCTATATTGGGAATTTATCATATATATACATATATATAAAATCGGGATGGGCTATCACTTCCCACCTCCTCTCCTCCTTTCTTCCTCTAACGGTTTGTAGCTTGGAAGCTTGTGGCTACTATAACAGACCGTGGTTGCCTAAGATAGATCATAGCTACCTAAGGTAGCTTGTTACTGCTTGTTGCAGCTCACATGGAGAAGGAGGTAAGTTTTTTTTTAGTTTTTTTAAATTATTATATTAATTTTATTAAAGTTTTTTAAATTAGTTATATATATATATTATAGTTTTAATAAATATTAATATGTTATTTAATTTAAGAGTTATATTATATATAATTAAAATAGTTAAAATTAAAGTTTGGAACAGTTTTATTGTTAGAAGTAGTAATCTTTCCTTGGTTGTATTTATTTATTAAATGGGATAAACCAAGGTATCCCTTATGTATTTTATTGTTTAGTACACATGTGAAGGACATGTTATGTATTTTATTGTCTAGTCCACATGTGAGGATAACTCTTTTTTTTAATTCCTTTATTAAGGAAAGTAGTTTATTCCTCCTTAAGAGGATATTGAAACTTTGCACACACTTATTATGAATGATGGCATTCATAGAAATGGGAGTTACACATGCAACTCCTTTCTCATCTCTATAAAAGAGATGCCTCTCTCATTCTACAACAACTTCTTCTTTACATCTTCTTGGTGTTATTGTAATGAGCTAATTTGCTCCACAATCCTTCTTCCTCCTCTCTCTTTTCTTAGGCTTCTTTGCCACATTCTTAATATTACACAAGGGGTTTTCTTTTCTTTCCCCTTTCAAAATCTCTTGTCTCCATTCTTGTTGATCCATTGGGAAACTCATTTGGTTTATGGTAATATTTTTTTACATTAAGCTCTCTTGGTTTGTTCTATTGGTTTTCATTTTGCTCAATTTCATACGTGGTATCAGAGCTTCCTAATCCTTGTTTTGAGTTTTTGTGAAGGTTACCATATTGAAGAACTTTGTTGAGAGGAGAAGTGAAGAAAAAAAATTCATTCCTATTTTTTCACAGGCTTTTTATTCAATCTACAAGTTTAGTTTTTTTGTTCCAACCCTTTTCGGAAGGTTTACCACCAAAGAGTTCTTTATATCATATAACCATTTTTTTTTTCATTTCTCTAACATTCTTATTTGCAGGTTGCAATACTAATTTCCTTTTGCATCTTGAAAATTTTGTTTAATTTTTTTTCAAATTTATTTGAAAAAAAAAAAATACAACTAATCTATACTTGGTTTTAAAATCTAAAATTTGTATGCATTTGAAGAAGTGTTATTTATTTTAAATTTTAATTAATTCTTCCATATCATAAAAATCATTTCAATATATTTGAATCTCTTTTGCTAATCTAATTCATACAAAATTTTACTAATATATTTGCTATATGATAAAAGCTTATACTTATTCTCTTTTTTAATTATAAATTGTTATTGAAAAATAAAATAACAACTTTAATATTCTGCAATTTCTTGTTAATAATTATACATCTACTAAATTTCAAAATATACTCTATCTTTCAGATAAGAATATATTCCTTGTGTGACTCTTTTATTTCATTCAAATAATAATGTTTCTTTCACTATATCATTCTTCTATTACTATTAATATTTTTGTCATCTTTTATTAATAGATCTGCCAATCATATTTGTCTTGGCCAGCATTTGGGACATTACTTCTGTTCAATTCTTTATATTTCTAAATTCCACAACTTAAGTGATTCTATTTTGTTCCAATATTTGTGAATCATTTGGTTCTATTTTTAAGTTGTCTAAAGATTTTTTCCCAGGCTTTTAAGTTTTCGATTTATAGCTACCGAGATTCTTTCACAAGAACAAGAAGAGAGTTGTTTCTTGTTCTCCAGAGTCTACTGCATGTTGATTAACCAAAATGCCTACTGTCGTATCTCCAACCATAGCCTGTAGCTTGGTGGAGAGTTGAAATCCCTCGAATCTCCCTATCGCCTCTTCAATCGGCAGAGGACTGTGAATGAAGTTCTTGGGGGAGGAAAAGTTGCTGATGTGATTCGCTGGAGGAAAAGGAGAATTTGTATTGGCCTGCTTCTTGTGGTGGTTTTATTTGCCCGACCCCCCTTCTCCTTGTCACCTGCTCTTTGGTCTTGGTCGATTGGCTGCCTTTTTACCGATTTATATGTCTCTACCTAAAACTTATCGCATTTGGGTCAAAAGCTTTATTTTCGTGACCCCCCTTCTCCTATCAGAACCGCTCAGAGGCCTTCACTACATGCTATGAATAGCAGGTAGAACATTCATCGAGAGGCAAGCTACAAATAGCAGCCTCAGTATTCGCACTCTGGCCATAGAGCCTTACGTCATTGTCCAAATTTGTGTGCTTGTCTGAGTTTGATACGCAGACTAAGTTTTACAACCTTCAGAATAGATCATACCAGCTTGGTAGAGATCATACCACCCCCCTTCTCCCCTCCTCTCAAACTTCTGGCCCTCCTTTCACACCACTCGGCCTACTTCTTCTTGCGAGCATCTTTTTTTTGGTCTTCCTGGGCAGAGTTTTTTTTCAATTTCTTTTCTTGTCTTTATCCTTAATAGTTCTCCCAATATAACTTGGCATTTATTATTCGTTTTCTTGAGTAACATTTCTTGTCTGTTCTTGCAGGTTTTTTTTCTTCATTTCTTAGCCCTTGGCAGGGGCATCATTTGCTTTTATCATTGTCTTATGTCAGCTTCTATTTGGAATTTAATCATTTCTTATTATTTACTTTACAACAGGCTTTTTAAGTTTGCTAACTATAGTAGTCTATTTGATAAAGTTTAATAAATCTTTTTTTATTGTGTTCTCACATTTGATATTAAGTTTTTTTAGTTCTTTTCTTACATATTTTGGAGACTATTGTATAAGAATTTTTTTATTTTTTTTTAAGTAGTCTACCTTTTAAATTTTTTCTTTAAAAGTTATTTCATTATAATTAATAAGTTTCTTATATCACAAAAAGGTATTCCTTGATTCAAAATTTAAAAGTCATTAATCTCCTTTTGCATTTATTTTAAAATAAAAGATTAAGAATTTTGATTAAATTTCATAAAGTAATTTTGTTTAGTTCAAATATTAAAGTATAGTAAATAATTGTTAATTAAGGTTTAGATTATTATTTTTAAATAATTTATTTTTTAGATTCTTAAATATTTAAGAGGAGATTTTTTTTGTTTAAGGACTGTTTTTTTTTAAATAATTTGATTTTTAAATTCATTCCATCTAAGAGGTTTTTTTTGTGATACACTAATCTTGTAATTATGTCTACTCTAATTCCTGAAATTAAGTTGAATAATTCAAACTATCATGCTTGGAAAACCCATCTTTCTTTTATTTTTTCATTTAAGCATATTTTAGATATTGCTACTGACCCTTCTATAGTTCCTGGTACCTTAGCTACACAAGATGAAAAAAATGCATAGAATACTAAAAATGAGGAAGCCCTTGGCCTCATTGGTATATCTCTTAACCTTGATTTATATGTTCTAATTGCTCATTGTACTAATGCCCACAAAGCTTGGGATATTTTGAAGCAAACGTATGACAAACTATCTGAATCATGCAAGATTCAATTGCAAGATAATTTGGAAGACTTAAGGTATATTGATTTCAAATCTATAGATGAATTTTTACTTAAATTTGATTATATTAAAAGTCAACTAATTGGATTAGGTGTTACTCTCACTAATATTAGATTAATTACCATAATTCTAAAGAAATATCTTCCTGGACAATTTCAACAATTTATCACTAATGTTCATTCTCAATTGGCTATTCCTACTTTGTCTACTCAGTTAACTTAAAGTATTTTTCAAAAAAATTTACGTCAAGAGGAAGCTAAGTTATTGCAATTTGGTACTCTTAGATCTAATGAACATTCCTTTGTGTCTAAAAGTCAAAATCAGAATTTCAAATCTTCAATAATGATTCTCCCAATACTCATAATAATAATAATCCAAACACACATCGTAATAATACTCATCCTAATCAATCTAATAAAAAACTCCACTATACTTATTGTGGGAAAGATGGTCATGTAACTAATAATTGTTTTAAAAATCAAAAAGATAAGTAGCCTATCAATAACAATAGTCAAAACTCTCATCCATCTCGTCATGCTTTTACTGTTAGTTACAATGTTCTTAAAAATTTAGAATGGATTATTGATACTGGTGCATCTCAACATGTTAGTTTTCATAAAGAAGTGTTTGATTCTTTAAAACTTGATCCTTCTAATATTCCAATTCAATTAGCTGATAATCATAGTTGCAAAGTTGAAGGATTTGGTAATGTTAGTATTTCAAATGGAAAATTACATGATGTCCTTTATGTTTCCGAGTTGAAATACAATCTTCTTTCTGTTGTTAAATTATGTCAAAATTACAAAGTTGAGTTTCATAGGGACATGTGCTATGTTATTGATCCTAACACTAATGAAGTTGTTTAATGCTAAGTTAGGTCATGATAACTTATTTAAATTTTTTGAGTTCACCTCTTCCAGACACTCTTTGCACAAAGATATTGCTTTTAATATGGAGCATGAAAGGCTTGCTCATTTGAAAAATGAGCATATCTCATCTAATACAGTTGAAAATTTACATCCTATTGCTTCATCTAAGATTGCATGTACTAGGTGCATGAGTGAAAAAATATAAAATACCAAAAGTTATCAAGCTTACAATCCTATTACTAACAAAGTGCACATAGCACAAAATGTTTGTCTTGCAGGAAATGGTGTGCATGATTCTTCTAATGCTCAAAATGAACAATTTAGTGGAAGCAGAATTGTGTTAGTGGAGGACCAACCTCCTTCTCTAAATCCTACTCCTCATATATCTACCTTTATTCCTCCTATTCTCTCTTACAGTGGTAATGATAATGATGCATTTATAGATCATGGTAATAATGCTAATATTGATAATGGTAATAATACTAATGTTGATACAAATGGTACATTCATACATCATGACTCTTCCTCTAGTGATAAATCTGTTAAGAAAAAAACTAAATGGTTTAAGAAATTACTTAGTAAAAGAGATCAATTTCTAGAATGGGTGGACTTCAACCTAGGAGGATTAATTACTACGAATATAGTTTGATGTTAATGATCCTCATTCATTATATTTGGCATTTCTCTTTAGTATGTTGCCTAGAAATTATGTTCTATTAACTACTGACTTTATGATCTTAATTCCATTTGCATGATTTCATACCATGATATTTTAGGTATATTTATTCATGTGTATATATGGGGGCCCACATATATATCCTAATAAATATACAAATTATTGTGTCTCTTGTGACTTATCAAATATGAGTGCATTCTTTTCACATAAGTAATTTATTTTTCGCTCTTTCTTATTCCTTGGGATTATGAGTTATTATACACTATTGCCTTCAACATTTATTTTGTTCTACTGAGTGGCACATAAGTGTAGTTTATGCTTTTCTAGCATCATTCTATTGCCATATTGGAACTTTATGGTTTATACCATTTATTCTTGGAGTTTCTCTCTAATTTAAGTTAATTTGACCCATCTTGAAGGCATTTTACTCTTACTTGAAGGCAATCCATTATTAATACTCATACTTCTTCCCTTTGACATCTTTGAAAATATGTCATATAATGTTATGTATACTTCATTGCTTAAATCGTGAGTCATGCAAGCTATGGATTGATCACCCATTAACCTATTGTAAAATGACTTATTAGTGGACTATCTATATCCACGTGATTGATGCATTGTTGATTTTGGTTTCATTGTTTAGCCTTGTCTATGGTCATTTGTTCCTTGTATATTCCTTTCTTCGGGTTTTTGATAACATATTTGTTCTTTGTAGAATATGATTTATCTTGATTTCTTTGTGGTACCAAGTTACGCTTATATTTATCACTCTATTTAAAAAGTTTCTTACTTAAATATAAGATAAAATTATCCTTGTGGATAGTTGCCTTGTTTTTTGTTTCAATGTTTCAAGTAATCCATCAAGACACATACAAGACATCATTATTGTACAGATCCTATGCCACATGAATCCACTTGAAGATGTATCACACTTGAAGGACCATCCACTTCTCTTGGCTCACCAATGATGTACCCACACTAATATGAGACCTCTTGCATGATTGAAGATGTTTAAAAAAAACCAAGTTGTACTATTTTAAGTTGGGTTTAACTCCCTTTGGCGTAAGCTCCCCAAGTAAAGATTAAAGAGGGGTGTTAGAAGTAGTAATCTTTCCTTGTATTTATTTATTAAATGGAATAAAACAAGGTATCCCTTATGTATTTTATCCTTTAGTACACATGTGAAGGACATGTTATTTTCTTGTCCTCTAGTCCACATGTGAGGATAACTCTTATTTGTAATTCTTTTATTAAGGAAAGTAGTTTATTCCTCCTTAAGAGGATATTGACACTTTGCACACACTTATTATGAATGGTGGCATTCATAGAAATGGGAGTTACACATGCAACTCCTTTCTCATCTCTATAAAAGAGATTCCTCTCTCATTCTACAACAACTTCTTCTTTACATCTTCTTGATGTTATTGTAATGAGCTAATTTGCTCCACAATCCTTCTTCCTCCTCTCTCCTTTCTTAGGCTTCTTTGCCACATTCTTAATATTACACAAGGGGTTTTCTTTGCTTTCCCCTTTCAAAATCTCTTGTCTCCATTCTTGTTGATCCATTGGAAAACTCATTTGGTTTATGGTAATGTTTTTCACATTAAGCTCTCTTGGATTGTTCTATTGGTTTTCATTTTGCTTGATTTCTTACATTTATTAAAATTGGAATATTTTTGGAAATTAATTATAGTTTCAATCCAACAAGGTATATTTGATTTATCTATTTTTAAATATAATATTGATTTAATTAATGATCACTTATCAATAAAAGGAGGGGCATGGAACTTGTAAAATATTAGTAAATGGACTTTTAGGGGTATATTTTTAAATAAATATATTAATCCCAAAAAGGTTATCATTTGAATAAATTTAAATATGTATCTATTTGAAAAGTGTAGTGAATTTTGGGTATGACCTTGAGACTTGTAATTGATCAATACAACATCTAAAACCTTTATCAACTATGATTACTTTTGAAAAATGAAAAATTCAATCCCAATCGTGAAAATTGAACTTTTATGTTTTCAAAACCAAATGAATTATGAAAACTACATTTAGTGTGATGCATGGTCTATTTTACTGGGGTTAAATTTGACTTAGTATGTTGACCAGTTTTGGATTTTTACCAGAAGCCTAAGAGTTTTTGTCTATGATGTTATATGAGATGTCATGGTTTATGTTTCGATCTTTGATATATAGATCAATATTTATTATTTGGTCATGATCTTTAATTCATGACCATTGTTACACATTCACTTATTTTTGTGATAAGCTTTGATCAGTTATTTGTTAGTGCGTTCCAGTTGCTTGTATAGGACTGAGGTGAATGGTGCATTTTTTCAGTGTAGCCTTTGAGTTTTGATCAATTATCTCTTGATTCTTTCTAGTTTCTTCTATAGGACGGAGGTTATTGTTGTGATTTTCTTGTTGTAACCTTTGAGTTTTCAATTAGTTACCTTTTGATTCTTTCTAGTTGCTCATATAGGACTCAAGTGAAAATTGTGATTATATGAGTTCTAGTTTTCATGAGCTTAGGGTAGGTAATCTATGTGTATATTGGGAAGTGGCTTGCAATGGAGGTTGGAGCCCTAAAGGGGATACCTTAGTAACCTGTTATAAGTTGTTTTAATAAATGATAACATTTCATTAAATGGGTTTAAAATGAATTAATAAGAGTTGGTGGTTTTCCTTGCCCATGCCTTGAGTGCTAATACAGGCTAGGATGAGAGTAGAGAGGATGTTTGGTTGTGACCTTTCCTTGTTACTATGTCTTGTCTGTATGAAACAATCCTTATGCAACATAGACACACTAGCGGGGTAGAGTCCATAGAGGCTTCCAAGGTAAACTTAGATTTGGCTCATGCGATGACACTTGCCCACTTATATAGTAGATTCCCATGTGTCTTTTTTGCCTTTGATTTTAGATGTCATTAGTGTCTCGTTACACTTTGAGATAGAATTCTATTAGGTTTTCATTGACCTAGATGTTGGTTATGACTTCTCGATTGATATTTGTATGGGACTTGAGATTTCTTCTCGGTATGGTGGGAGTGGGCCATTTAGGTTTGATGAGGTTATGTGGTAGTGTTTCTTATACCATTGAGATCTGATAGTTGGATGTTGTTGCTAGCTGTACTTATGTAGTTGTTCCTTTCATTATAATCTTGTGTTTCTATTGGATGGTTATATTCTATTATACTATACTTGATTATCAAAGATCTTATGAGATGATTGTATTTATTCGTGATGTATATTATTTGAGCTCTTCATACCCTATGACTTGTACAATGGATGATTATGCATTTTGGTTATACCATGTGTCATCTTATGTAATTGTATATCATTCAATTGGATTCATACTTGTGGTTATTCCTTTGATGTGGATTTTGTTATGTATCAGATTTAGTATTGATAAAAAATTATATGTGATCTGATGTCATGGAACCCTTAAGAGATGTAATTTGTTTAAGGATTTTTTGTATGTATCTGTGTTATTTCTCTCACTATATTACCTCTTGTTGTTTTAATTTTTTTTTTTTTAAATATTTTTTAGCAAACTTAATGACATAATAGGTTAATTTCTTGTGGGTTCCCTAGCGGGGCATTATAGAATGGATACACTTGTTAGCATAATTTTGATGAATCTCTCTCTTAGCCATGACATGTAATGTGCATTTTTATCTTCCTTTTTAATGTGAAATGCATCCTCGTGTTTGTCCATTATGGCTACATGCTAAAATGCATAACTTGATGCCCAAATGTTCACCATACATTTATTATTGTTACTTAATTTTCATATTTATGAACACTTTGAAACTGAAATATGAATGTGGATGTGAACCCTACATGTCCATATAACTTGATATTTTTTATTTATCGCTTCTTCCTATAGCTTTCCTTTGATTCATATAGCATGATTATGCAATGTGTTGCAACCTATATTTGTCTACCTCTTGTAGCATGTTTCTCTCCTATAGCATAGTCTAGCAAGGACTGAGTGAGTCTCATTTCTCACCATATGTGTATAATCATACCTTTCTAATGTACTCTTTTTATTTTGAATTTACAATTGCAACTTTAAGAACATGTTCCCTTTGCACGCATTTCTATTGCATATGGGCTCCTGCTTTCTTCCTATAGCACTAGACTTATACAATTTTTAGGATTTGATGATATAGCTCTTGTAGATCTTATCTTTTGATGGTTTAGTACTTATGAATGCATTCCTTAATCAAATAGTGTGATCCTCTAGGCGTGTTATGTTCTGCCTCCAGTATGATTATCTTTGAACTGGAACAATGTAACTCCTTGGTGCTAGAGTGGTCTTGGTAACCCCTAGTAAGGAAACTTCTAGTATCCCTCACAAATTTTATGTGTGGCAATGTGAAATATATATTTTTCTTTCCTAAAAGTTCTCTTACCCATAAAATCTTCAACTTAAAAGGCAGCTCAAAAGAGCTAACCTCTCGCATTGTTGGGTATTTTGGGAGAGGGAATTTATTGCATCAGAAAGAAATAGTCAGTATCATGTACCTGCACATGGAATAAAAAAATGTTAGATAAAATATGGTACTTTCTCATTTTCTCTACTTTGTTCCTTGGTCTCTTTGCACTTGTCTTCAGTATAGCCAGCTATATACTTTTTGATATTTTAGGGATGAACATATGTGTAGATGATTACAAGATTGCTTGTAGGATATTAGCCTTTGTTTAGATCTTTTATAGACCTAACCCCTCCTCCATCCCTTCTCTCTTCTAAAACCCATGTAAGCTCTGTGGGAAGCTAAATGTTGGAAGGATCTGAGAGTGAAATAAAGGGATCAACATCTACATACTCTTCTTAGGCAATGTTTTGTACCCTACACTTATCTTTTTCTTATGTGTGCATTTACTCATTTTTAAGACATTTGATACATGGTTGGCTATACTCATGGCTTGTGATATCCATTACATTTTTTTATCATTATTACATATATTTCACATTATTTAAATTTGATATTCCATTAGATATATAGACAATGTTTTAGTTATGGATATTGTTCTTCATCTCCCTTCAATATGCCCCTTTGTTTAAGCTCATTACATATGTATATGTACCTTGATTTTTCCATTTCATGAAAAATGAACAAAACATCCTAATCAAGATTGCATAATAACCACAAACTAGGGTATTTTAGATAACAAATTCACCTAGTAATTAGGCCTCTAACTAGAACCATTTGAATGAACATGAAAACTGGTAAAATTTCTAGCTACTTCTAATGAATGTTGCCTTCTAAGAATCATGACAAGTTTCCTTATGTTATCCGTTGGGCATGGAGTCTTGATAGCTTAGAAATGGAAATGCAAACAAAACCATGATTATTCATATTCCTTTTTTATTCTCAATTGATCATAGCATGTTCATTGGTGCAAAAAAGCTTCACTAGATATTGTTGATATGGAAAGGCCTCAAAATTGGAAACAAGCAAGAAAAAAAGAAAACTAAAGCCAAAAAACTATATCATATTTATTGATGTGATCTAAGAAGTCAATTTAAGTAGGTTTCAATTATTTGTATGAGTGGGAACCCTTCCTATTGATACCAATGATTCTTATTTATTTAGATGCTCTGAAAGATGGCATCAATAAGTCCAAGACTTATTAATAACAACAACTGCAATAGAACTGAAATTAAAACTAAAATTGTGCTTCACACTTATTGAAAATAGAAACTAACTGCTATTGTACAAGAGAAAATATTAACCTCAATAGAAAAGTTTGAAGTCAATCCCATTCTTTCAAGTCCTTCCAAATTAGATAGTTGGAAAGCATCGTGGGCTTTACATTTTGAAATTACAAAAGGGCCACTCCATAATGCATCAAACTTATTGTATTTATCAGGCCTTCTCTTAAGTTCATACCACTTAAGTAAAAAATCCCCCACGGGTCCTAAGAGGTGCCATTTTGTCAAATGTTTTCTTTAGTTTTTCTTACTGTCTAGTTTCTTCTAACTCAATTAGCTTAGCAAGTCTAACCTCCATAGGTCCTTCTTCAATCAAATCTAGTTCTTTAATTAAACCCAAAGTAGGTGACTCAATAGAAATAAATATTCTTCCTTATCTATTATACACAAGACTATAGATTGAGTTACTTGTTGTTCTCTTAGGATTTATCTACTATTCCAAAGAGAAAACTTCAGTTTGTTGTGCGAAGCCCTCTGACTATCCTCAATGATCCTTCTTATAAATCAAATAAGATTTTTATTTTTCGATTCAACTTGACCATTACCTTGTGGATAATAGTTAGAGAAGGTATTCAAGCATATTTTATTTCTCAAAGCTCATTTTGAAATATTCATACCAAAAAAATCCAAAGCATTATTAGAAATAATAGAGTCTAGAACACCAAACCTAGCCACAATATCCAAATGGAAACTTAGGACTGAAGTTTCATTAGAGTCCTTTAGAGTTGCAGCTTTTATCCACTTAGTAAAATAATAAGTGGTTGTTAGAATCCATTTTTTACCAAAAATAGGAGGGTTAATAGGACAAATAAAATCTAACTCCTACTTAAGAAGGGATGCTAGCTTTTTCTTACAAATGAATAGAGCACATTTCTTACATTTCCTCACCCATTTGAATTCATCTTTGTAGAGATCGATCCAATAGCATCCATCTCTCATAATCTTAAGAGTTGTGGCCTTGGAAAAAAGTGTCCACCAGATGCTCCATCATGGATTTTCTCCAAAATCTTATAAATCTAGTCTGGTTCTACACTTTTCAATAACACTCCATGATAATAAATTTCTATACAAAACATTATCAATAAAAACAAATGAAATTTCTTGCAAATGATAGTACCTCCTTTTTGCATAATTAAAATCTTGGGGGCACTAGCCAATTAGTAGATAATGCTTCATTTCTTCTACCCAACTAGACATTTGGATGCCTCATCATTCTATTCTACATCATCATTGACTAAGAAAGCATCCAATTTTTCTAGTCCAACATCAACAAGTGTTCTAGCTATTTGTTTGCATAAGCCTTTTTCCTCTATCTTAGTAATCTTAATTCCAATATCATACTCTATGACCTTTTTAATCTATTCGTCCCTCTTTTGATTAATATCTTTATTCAATCAAAATTTCTTAATGCTAGGGTGTTCAACCATAAGATTAATTGTATTATGTGAAACCAAATGTCTAATCTTTTTCAAACTTCTAAAATTAGACAAGACATGTTTTTCAAAAAAACTATACCTATTTCCACACCCATCCAAGCCCTAGTTGTAGAAGGATATTGTACACTCTTAATTATCATTATTCTTGTTTACCAATATTGCAAAAATATAATTTGTGCTTCCAAAGGCATAAAAATAAAATCCTTAGAAAAATTAGGATTGATAAGAGTAGGTATTTTAGATATAGCTTCCTTTACCTCTTCCAAAAAAAAAAATCTTCCTTAGTCCAAATGAAGGTTGCATTCTTCTTAAGCATCTAAGTATAGTTCTAAGTAATGTTGTTGCAGTAGGAATGAACCTTCTAACAAAATTAATCCTGCCTAAGAAACTCTACAATACTTTCTTGTAGGCCAGTATGGGTAAGGATAAGGTATCTTCTAGCCTTTGTGGACCAATGGTAGTGTCATGCTTGGAAACATGTCCAAGCAACCTTCCCTAATAAACAACAAATATGCACTTTCTAGGATTCAAAGATACTCCATAATCCCTACATCTTTAAAAAAATTGCCTCAAATGAACAAGATGCTCATTATTATACTTAGAAAAAATTGTAACGTCATCCAAATAAACAAGTAAAAACTTTTTTATCAAATGTGGAAGGCCATCTCCATTTCATTTCGAAAAGTTGTGCCAGCATTGGACAACCAAAAAGGCATTTTTCTATATGTCATTGTTCCCCACTTAGTGGTGAATGCATTTTATGGTGGTCCTGCTAATTCACTAGAATCTAAATCATGGTATTGCATACCTCCTCTTCTACATAAAAATTTATTAGGTGATGTTATATAGATTATTAAATAACTTTGGTGTGTTTTCTTAATCAACTATGTACTTGCAATAGAAAGATTCTTAGGAAAAGGTAGTTGAAAAGACCCATTCTCTTTACCAATTTCAAAAGATTAGAAAGTATTTTTTTTATAAAATTATCTATCAAAATCATCAAGTACAAAAAATATATCGGATACTAAAACTATTTACAAAATTTGTTCCATGGAGGCGATTGGATGGTGATCCTTAAAGGAGGCACTATTAAGGTCTCTAAAATCTACACAAATCCTTATCTCTCCATTATTCTTCCTAACTAGAACTAGGTTATACACCCAAGAAGTATGTAAAATGTTAAATACAATATTATCTTCAATTATCTTACTTAGTTGATCCTTCATGAGTTCTATCATCTTAGGATTGATCAGTCTTTACTTGTGCCAAGCCGGTTTTACATTTGGAAGAAACTCTATAGTGTGTTGGGATAAGTGGGAATCACACCCTTTCAGATCATGATACTTCCATGCAAAAACATTACTAAACTCTTTGACTAAGGAAAAAAAACCTTGATTTTCATTTTTTGAACATATCTTTCCAAGCTTCAAAAACTTGTCAAAGAGTATCTGTACTGGTTGATAGCATTCTTCCTTAACTGTTATGTTTGTCTTATCTCTCCTTAGTTGATTTTCATCATTAAAAATAGACTCAAGGGTGACCAACCCCTTGGGAAACTTTTTATATTTGAATTGAAAAAGATGATCACCATTTATTGTTGTTCTAACTTCTTCCATTAAAAATTTTTAGAATTTTCTCATCTTTCTCAAAGACTTACCAACCAAATTGGCTATCTAGAATTGAAGACCTCAGAACTACCTTTACATACTATTGTGTCTTCACATATTTGACCTCCTTGGGAATGTCACATTCACATCTCATTGTATCCAACTTATCTGTGTGCTCGTTCTTTCTTCTACGCACAAACATAAAGTTAAAAGCATTAAAAGATTCTATCAAGTCCCACATCTTATGCTTATAAATTTTAAGAACATCATTTTTAGTACTATCTATATTGTAGACTTCATTAACAGTCAACTCACTATCCCAAAAAACTTGCAAAAACTTTATACCTATCTTCCTAGCCCACTCTAGGCCATGAATGAGTGCCTCATACTTTATTATATTATTTGTATAGATGAAAGTAAATTGAACAAAAGAATAATACATTTGTCCTTCAGGTGAAATCAACATAGCACGACATCCGGAACCTACCTTGCTCCTTCCACCATCAAAGAATAGATACCATAGGTGACCATGTTGGTTTTCAAAATCTTACACATCTCCCTTGACAAAGTTGGGAATGATAGCATGTTGTTCATGCATGATGTAAATTCCAATTAAAGCCACCTCCATATGCCTAAAGGGATATTTTTCTAGATTCTTAGTTGACCACTTATCTAAAACCATATGTGGCATATTTTTAGTAAGGTTATGAGGATCTGGGATGGAAATCTCTTGTTCATGGAATGTTATGTTAGCATTGATTGGGTTGTTCAATATGGTCTTTAGAAAGCACTTCAAATTTGATTTGGACTCTAGTGCCATACCTAGTTCTGAGAAACAAATGGGAACAATCTATAGAAAGATACTGTAGACACTTAAAATCGTCCTAAACACTATATTAACTAATTTAATATCTCCCTTGACATTATAGTTAATTTTTAATTAATTAAATATATTTTGTCATATTCTTCTACTTATTTAATTAAATTTACTTAATTAAATAGGTTCACTTCCCTAATGTATGTTGATTTAAATCCTTCACATGATTAAGTTTCTTAAACCTAATTAAGATTAATCTAAATTAATCTTAACCCTAACCTTTCCTCCACCAAATTCAATAAATAATTTCATAAATTCGTTTATTCCTCTCTTATCCATCCAACCTTTTAAATGAATTTCCAATTCATTTATTCCTCCACTTAAATAAAATATTTAATATTTTATTTAAGATTTCTTGTCTCTTACTTTGGAAATTAATTTGTAATTCATCTTCCATTTCATCTCTCCACTTAATCATTTCTAAAATGATTTGTGGACCTTGATCCCTTTGGAAATGAATTTATAATTCATCTTCCACTTCATTCCTCCACTTCATTTATTTCTAAAAGGATTTAGTCATTTTAGTCTCCCACACTCTGCATTTTCAATTCTTCCATTATGACATGTCTCCCATTACTCTCATTCTTTAATTGAGCCCATGATCTCCCTTTCTTTATTAATTTCCTTTTCCACCATTGCATGGCCTATGTGTCTCCTATGTGGCTCCTATGTGGATGCCACATAGGTGCCATCTCCTCAAGGTATCCCTAAAATATATAAATAGACCTCTTGTCTCAAGAAAACAATCTCCCTCATTTTGTATTGTTATCATGCTAGTTTAATTCTTGAGATTTTAGAGATTTCATGTTTAGAGCTAAATCTTTGGAAAATATTTTAGATTTTAATTATTTTCTTTGGTAATTTAGTTTATATTCTTGCATTCCATCTTTCATCTCACATACTCTTGGAATCCTCTTGAGATTATCTTACTCATAGCCATCCCATAAAAGCATTCCTTTCACTCATATAGCATAGGAACGTACTCTTTTTCATTACATTGGGATTCATTAGTTGTTTTTGGAAGAGCACATCCAAATCCCACAATCTATAGCACACTGACAAGGCCTCTTATGGGTACCCTTGTTGATTTGCTCCAAGGTTGCATGGGATCCTTTCATTGCTTGCATTAGTTGTAAGACTAGAGTAGATTAGTTGTGTTTTGAGATTGATATGCATGTACAACTAATTTTTTCTTGTTTACATGTGCTCCCAATAGAGAAGGATTTTCATGTATACATATACCCACCCAACTTAACAGTAAAGTCTCTACTTAGGTATATGGCAAAGAGAGGTAGTGAGTCAATAACATAGATATCATGTGAGATAGAAAAATTAGGACACTCGTGCAAGGTAAGACTCAGGTCTTTAACCACCACAATAGTGTTAATAGCTTAACCATCTAACTGAATAAAGCCCTTTTCAAGAGGCTCATACCACAAACCTAGCTTATCAGCTACCTGATTAGGCATGATTGTTCTACTAGCCCTTGAATCTATCATGTAATTATGAACTAATAACTTATCAATAATTAATGTGACATAAAATGGTGTTGTTTAAACTTTAGAGGTTTACTATTCCATTGGTGACTGAGGTGTATTAGAAACCAAAGTCTTAGATTTCTCCTAAGTAGACTCACTAGATATGAAAATTTTAGATAAAGAGTAAATCATAAACACCTTTTTTCCTAGTATAATTAATTCATCCAACATAGAAATACTTAGAGTAGCATTATTTATTTGATCCACAATGTTGAATGAGATCAAACTCACCCTTGGTTATCCCTTGCTAAGAAAATGAACTTGAATGAGCATACAAACCGATGTTGTTTTCACGAGCTCTTTGGTTGATAAAGTTGATCCTTAGGAAAAATATGAACATTTCTATCATTTGAGACCTTGTTTTCTTGTAGAACCTAGTTGTTATGCTTCAATAGCCCTCTTCTTTGACCTTTTATTGGTTGAAATAGAGGTGTAGTTCAAGTTGCTCACAAGTGGTGAGTTCACCCCACTAAATTCTTCCCCTTTCCAATTCATAAAAGATGCATTAGATTCATTTTGTTCACTTGGGGAAATGTATTTCTCTTTTTGTATTTGGGCATTTGGGGTTGTACTTTGTTGAGCCACAACATTGTTATGCACTATTTGAGATTGAGCGAGCAACCCATTCTAATAGGTTCTCTAGTTATATTGATGATTGCAAAGGTAGAACCATTCATAATCCTAAATTAGATTAGTGTGTATTGACACTAACTCCCTAGAAGCATTAGGTATGTTAGGATTATAGGGCTATCTATCTCTAGCATTATAGTTCCTCCCTTGACCTTGTTGGCCTACTAGGTAAAGGAGTCTATTTTGTTGAAAAGGGGCTTGATGAAACTATTTTTTTTTAAGGCTAATGAGCTCATTAATAACATTTTTCAAGGTCCTTTGGATTTCCTTTATCTCTTGGGATAGATTTGATACTAAGGGAGCTATGCTAGTAACTTAAGCCAGGAATGTTGGGATAGGTAGAATAACTACCAAGGAAGGAATTACTTTAGGAACATGCTAGAATTCTAGAAAAATTGGCATGGAAGGCCTTAGGACTATCTTCCCATATTGAATGAGGCATTTGTCATCCCTTATAACAATATCAAAGGGTCTTGGTACAGTATCCCCTCCCATAGATTGAATCATCACTGAGATATCACTATTAGGATCTCCTAGATAATATAGGAATGCATGTTAGTTGGAAGGTCTTATTGTTGTTGGGATTATATTCTAAGTCCTTTGGATAATTAAATTAAAGTTCATCATATGCTCATGAGGTGGCCTTTTAATGGTAGCTAGGTTCTCAACTAGAGAAATATGATCAGATTTATCTTCAAACTAAGTAGTCAAGGTCATTCCTAACCCATTCCATAAGGTTATAGAATTAACTGGCAACTCCCTCAACCATTGAAGGGATTTCCCTTTCAATGATGTTGCTAACAACCTTGCAGCCACATTATCCTGGGTAACATGATGAAGGCCAAAAAAGGATGCAATGTTTCTTATATGCTCCATAGGCATAGTTTGATCCTCCCCAATAAAAATGGGTAAACTTTTAAGGGTTATGGCAGGGATATCATCATACTATTATAGATTCAAGGGGCTTCTTTAGTTAAAGGCTACAACTAGGTGATTCTTAGCCATTAGAATATTCAAGAGGATTTGAACTACTCAAAGAGGTGGTAGTGGTGGATTAGCAGATACTCTATGAGTAGGGGTATGCTTGGAAGTAGTAGTAAAAGTATGGTTAGAAGTAACAAATTGAGGCAGTTTCCTAGGCTTTCTTCTTGGAGGACATAGCTATCTAGGTACAAAAGGATCCTTACTCTTCCTAGTTTAGTTCTTGCTCATATGCTAAAAAAATATGATCTGCACAAAACCAAAAAGAGAGTCATTGGGTATGATAACATCCACTCTTAAAAACATGTCATTGTTGCTCACACTAAACAACAAGATTATGTGCCGCCCTTTCTTGAACTGGTGGGTGAAAGGAATCCCACCAAGCATGCCCAAAAAATTATCAACTAGACTCCACCCTTATGTTGAAGTAAACTTTCAAAAATCTAGTGAAACATGGGATGATCCTTGGCTTATACTTATGCCATGTTAAGGATCAGCCTCTATTATAAAGGGTTGGCTTCCCTTGAACCACCTATTTAAACTAGACTTAAACTTGGTAGGAAAAGGGGAAGAGATAAAAAAAATAACAAAAATCAACTTAAAATGGAGGTGATTCACTAAAATTACAAAGATGGTGTAGATTTGAAGGATAAACCCACAACTATGACAAAATATAACAACTTTATCAAAAAATGTACCTATTAGTTTAACATGCATATAACGTAACAAGGTGGGAGTATTTGAAAAAAGGAAACTAGGTTCACAACTTTCAAACTTACATACAAATCACACAAACTTATCACGTGAAGCCACCTCTCACATGCCTCTTAAGCATTAAATGTTAAGCTAAGGATTGTAGAAATCACAATAATTTACAATTGAAAAACATACTTTAAAATACAAGGATAAGTTAGAATAGATCCAAAGAGGATCATTGTTATATCATATTCACTAGGAGAAAATGCTCAAAATTTGCAGCATCACAAAATAGGACTTGAGCTACAAATAATACTAGTTCTCCAAGGAGAAAAAGCCAACTCCAAGGAGGTAGAATGCAAGAACTAGTTGAGAAACATCAAAGAAATAATAATTTTATAGTCCTCAAGCCCAAATTTGCATCATCCTCTCAAATTAGAAACATATCCATGACCTCCATCAAATTTGGGAATGAAAAATGAAAATATCATCTATCAAAATTGGAAATCTGCACATTAAATTCTAGCTTCATTGATCATGTTGAATGTTAATAACTCCCTCAAAATTAGTTGCTAGGTAATGGATAATAAGGAAATCATATAATTTGTCTTTTGAAAACTTTCCCACTTAACTAATCACCAAACCCCAATGACTTTGGCATGATCAAATCTCACCATCTCCTCCTTTTGCACCAAAAGATATATTTAAATAGGACTATTTATATAAATATCATCTATTTAAATATGAATATATGCAAATAATGAAAAGACCACCCTCCTTACAAGGATCTTCACACATACATTTTCCACTCTCTCCTAAATACAATGCCCTTATAACTCTATGGAGACAAATAAAACTCCTCACATTACATAATAATATCCCACTAAATAAAACACTACTCCCACAAATACTTATACATTCAGAATTAAGATATCCCCCTTACAATGATAAGTAACAATGCCTCCTATTTAAAACATCAAAACTTTACTATTACCCAAAACCCCTTGATAAATCATTACCATACATAGGCAAAAGGGACGATTCATAAGATAGGAATGTGATTTAGAAATAATCCTACACATGATGCCCTTATACAAACCTTGCAAATAAAACTTGAACTGGAGAAAAGACGTAGTAATATTCTATTGCGAATTAGCTTGGATCATCTTTCCTATATAATTCATTTGGGAAATAACATATTGATTTATAAGGTATGCTTCAAGTTCTTTCATTTATCCTTTTGAACAATTCCTTATGGTTTTTCCTTAGGGATCGATATGTATTCAACTCTTCATTATTTCATTTATGTTAATGGCTTTTGATAAGGCCATGGTTGCATGCATATTTTCCTAGTTTGCATGCTTCAAAAAGGAGGCATCTTCTTGTTTCTGCCATTTCTTTGACCTTGGAATATGAATAGTTTTGTACCGCCACTTGCATTTAAATTTTGTACCTTCTCTTTTATGGTTTTTTGTCTTGTTTTTTTTCTAACCATATATTTTCAAAAAGATGAATTTAATATTCATTTATTTACTTAATCATGCACCATAATCTCAAGAACAAGCTACATATCATTTTCAATATGGTGTCACAATTTTTGTGCATAAGAATGGAAGCTTCGGGAGTGCAATCTGCACATCATTCTATTACTTTTTATTTCCTTTGTCTGGGTTACTATAAAATCAAGGATCATGTCTTCATTACCCATGGCATAGACTTTTTGTAGTCTTTTTTGTATGCATATGAGCTTTTAATTCTTTTTATGGCATGTGGCTCCGTTATACAGTTATGACCTTGGTGAATGTCGAATGGATATATTTTGTTAGCATTATTTTGATGAATCTTTCTATGTTAGTCACAGCCTACAATGTGCACTTATGCTTTCCTTCTGATTTTATGGAATTTGATGAATATGAAAAGAGATTTTAGTTCTTTTATGCTACATGAATGTGAAGTGCATCCTTGTGTTTCTCCATTATGGTTGCATGCTAAAATGCATAACTCAATGCTCAAATTTTCACCATGCATTTAATATCATTATTGCATTTGTAGATTTATAAACACTTTGAAGCTGCAATATGCATGTGGATGTGAACCCTTTGTGTCCAAAAAAATTGATATTTCTTGTTTATTTGTGCTTCATGTAGGTTGCCTTTGATTTTTGTAGCTGCAACACTCATTATTCTGCAATGTGTTGCAACCTATGTTTGGCTACCTCATGTAGAATGTGTTTTTCCTATAGCATATTCTAGCAAGGACTGAGTGAGTCTCATTGCTCACAATACATGTATGATCATACCTTGATAATGTATTCTTTTTATGTTGAATTCACACTTGTTCCTTTAAAAAATATGCTCAGGTCACAAGTATTTATGTTGCATATGGGCTCCTACTTTCTTCCTGTAGCACTAAACTTATGCATTTTTAGGTTATGATGATATAGATCATGTAGATCTTATCTTTTGATGATGCAATACTTCCAAATGAATTTCTTTCTCAAACAGTGTGATCCTCTAGCCTTAATATGTTCTTCTTCTAGTATGATTGTCTTTGAACTGCAACAATGTAACTCCTTGGTGTTAGAGTGATCTTGGTAACTTCTGGTAAAGGATCTTTCGGTCTCCCTCACATCATTGATGTGTGGCACTGTGAGATACTTCTTTTCTTTCCTAAACATGTTCTTACCCAAATAATCTTCAACATAAAAGGGAGCTCAAAAGCGCTACCCTCTCACACTAGTCATATTTTGGGCGAGGGAGTTTAATGCATCATAAATCAATAGTCATCGTCATCTACCTACTCATGCAATAAAACAATATTAGATAAAACATGAAAATTTCTCTTTTTTCTCTGCATGGTTCCTTAGTCTCTTTGCACTTGTCTTGAGTATAGCTAGCTAGATACGTTGATGTTTTAGGAATGAATATGTGTGTGCATGATTGCAAGATTACTTGTCGTATATTAGGATTTTCTTAAATCTTTTATGGATATAATCACCCCTACCTTCTCTCATCTAAAACCCATGTAGGCTTTTTGGGAAGTTACATGCTTGTAGAATGTGAGAGTGAAAGAAAGGGATAAACATCTGCATACTCTTCTTAGGAAATGTTTGTTACCCTGCACTTCTCTTATTCTTATGTGTGCATTTACTCATCTTTAGGACATTTTATATGTGGTTGTCTATGCTCATGGGTTGTGTTAGCCCATGCACTTTCTTTGATCATTAGTACTATTTGTTTGTGGTGATTGATTAGGGAAGTACTATACATACTTCAAAAAAAATTGGACTACTATTCGCCAATGGTGGGCTAATATTCGCCAATTGGCTATTGTTTAAATTTGCTAATTTATGGTTGACATGTTGTAACTAGTTTTAACACTAAAGTAGAAAAAATACTTGTATAAAAGGTCTTAGGGTTAGGGATTGTTTCATAAGGTGTGATGCAAAAATTGGTTCTTATGGTGGTATTGAGCTATAAGGGATTATGAATTGAAATCAAATTGTAATCACTAGATCGTAATAATATTGGACATGTTGTTTTGTGGATGTAGCCTAGGTTTTGGGTGAATCACATTAAATCTTGGTGTCTTGTGTTATTCTGTGTGCGATCTATTATTTTTATTATTATTTTTATTTGCACATAATTGTTATTTCTATATGAGGTTTAATCCTAATAAGTAGTATCAAAGAAAGATTGTTTTTTTAGTTATCCTCTGTAGGAAAGTCTCAAGATTGAGTGGGAGTGATGGTAGATAGGGTAAGCTAAGGGTTGACAATTTTAATGGGAAAAACTTTTAGTTATGGAAGATGTAAATGGAGGACTATCTCTATCATAAGGATTTATGGAAGCCGTTGGAAGGAAAAACCAAGAATCAGGGATCTATGTCAAATGACAACTGAGATCTTTTAGATAGAAAGACACTTGGAAGCATTTGATTATACTTGGCACCATCGGTGACATTTAACATTACAAAAGTGAAGATAGCGAAAGAGTTGATGGAAGCCCTAAAGAAATTGTATGAAAAACCCTCCACTTCAAACAAGGTATTTATCATGAAGCATTTATTTAATATGAAAATGACAGACAATAGATTTGTTGCAGATCATTTAAATGAGTTTAATATTATTACTAGTCAATTATCTCTTGGGGTTATTAATTTTGATGAAGAAATTATGGCTCTTTTGATTTTGTGTTCTTTGCCTAAAACCTAGAATGGCATGGTAATGGTTGTGAGTAATTCTATTTCTGGATCTAATACCCTAAAATATGATGATGTGGTTGGTGTTATTTTGAGTGAGGAAACTCATAGGAAAACCTCAGCTGGATCTACATCAGGAAGTGCTTTGAATGCACAAAGTCGAGGCAAAAAAAATGAGAGGAAAAAATTTACGAAATCATGAGAAATCAAGAGGAAAGTCAAAGGGGAGGTCTCAGTCAAGAGGACCAAATGACTGCTAGTACTATGGGAAACTAGGGAATAAAAAGAAAGATTGTTGGACTCGAAAGAAAAATGGAGATAAACTAGATGGAGACAAGGAGGCAAATGTGGTAAGTAACAAATCCAAAGAGGATGCTTTGCTTCTATATTTAGAAAGTGTTGATGATTCATAAGTTTTAGATTCTGGTGCTTCATTTCATGCTACACCTCATAGAGGTTATTTCATTGATTATTTCCAAGGGAATTTTGGACTTGTTTATTTGGGAGATAATGAACCATATCAAATTATTGGAAAGGGAAAAGTTAAGATTAAGTTGCAAAATGGGAATCATTGGCTACTACATGAGGTAAGACATGTTCCAAGGCGAAGTAGGAATTTAATTTCAGTAGGGCAACTTGGTGATGAGGGTTGTGTAGTTACTTTTAATGATAAAAATTAGAAGGTTTCAAAAGGTTCCCTTGTAGTAGAAAAAGGTGTAAAAGTAGGCACCTTATATCTTTGTACAGGTCATATTGTTCCTTCTACTTTAATTATTTTAGATAAAAATGAATGTTCGGAAATAGTTGCTATAGTTGAGCAAGGAGAACAAATGGTTGTTGTGGATTCTGATACAGCAATGTGGCACAATAGAATTGGGCACATGAGTGAGAAAGGTATGAAATTACTTCATTCAAAGAAAGTTTTGCCAAGTCTAAAATGTGTTAATATGGATTTTTGTGAAATCTATGTGTATAGAAAACAAAAGAGAGTGAGTTTTGTGAGGACTAGGAAGGAAAATAAAAGGGAAAAACTAGAGCTTGTGCATACAGATGTAGGGGGGTTGGCTCAAGTATCTTCCCTTGGTGGACCTCATTATTATTTTACATTTATTGATGATGCAATTAGAAAAGTATGGGTTTATTTCCTTAGACATAAATCTGATATATTTCAAACTTTTAAGAAATAGAAATGGTTGGTTAAAAATAAGACTGGTAAGAAATTAAAACGTGTCAGATCTAATAATGGTGGTGAGTATTGTAGTCATGAATTTGAAGATTATTGCTCCACTAATGGTATTCATAGATAGAAAACTATTCCAAGAACTCCACAAGAAAATAGAGTGGTTGAACGCATTAACAAGACTATAATGGAGCGTGCAAGGAGCATGAGGTCGCATGTTGGGTTTCCCTTACACATGTGGTTGGAGGTTGTCAATACTATTGTATATTTGATTAATAGAGGTCTCTCTACTCCTTTGGGTTGTGGTATTCTAAAGGAAGCATGGAGTGGTAAGAAGGTGAGCTATTCTTTCTCAAAACCTTTGGTTATGAAGCATTTGCTCATATAGATTCTAAAAATTGAACAAAGCTAGAAGCTAAGTCAAAGAAATGTGTATTTGTTGGATATGGCATTACTAAATTTGGTTATAGGCTTTGGGATTTTGAAAATAATAAAATTGTAAGAAGTAAGGATGTCATATTCAATGAGAAAGTGTTGTACAAAGATCGGTTACAGCAACATAAGAAGAAAGAAGATGATTAGGTAGTGTTGGATGATACTCCAAAAGGTGATGTTCCAACAATTCCTCATGATGTGCAAAAACTGCAACAACAAATACCATACACATCAGTGAATGTTAGATGGTCAACAAGTCTTATTAGACCTCTAGAAGATTTTCTCCCTCTTTGTATTCTATTTAACTAAGAGATGCTAGTAAACCTAAATGTTGTGATGAAGCTGTGCAAGTGGATACTAAGACTCAGTGGGAGTCTATAATGAAAGAAAAAATGGACTCTTTGATGAAAAATAAGACATGGGATTTATGCACGTTACCTATAGATAAAAGGGCTTTACAAAATAAGTGGTTTTACAGGTTGGAAGAAGAGAATGGAGGTAAGAAAAGATTTAAAGCTAGGTTAGTTGTAAAAGGATTTTCATAGAAAAAGGGCATTGATTTTGATGAGATATTTTCTCCTATTGTTAAAATGACTTCTATTTGCATTGTTTTAAGTATTGTGGCTACTGAAGATTTGCATTTAGAGTAGCTTGATTTTAAAATAGCCTTCCTTCATGGTGATTTAGATGAAGATATATATATATATATATCACAACCACAGGGATTTGAGGTCAAGGGTAAGAAGAACTTAGTGTGCAGATTGAAGAAAATTTTATATGGCTTGAAGCAAGAACCTCAATAATGGTATCTGAAATTTGACAGATTCATGCATGAGTATGGATACAATAGATTTCATTCATATCATTTTGTTTACTTTAAGAGGTTGGATGATGATAGCTACATTATTTTATATTTATATGTTGATGATATGCCTATATATGGGTATATTATGGAACATATTAAGGTGCTAAAATGCCAGTTAGCACATGCATTTTCTATAAAGAATTTGGGTGCAACAAAAAAATCCTTGGTATGAAGATTTCTAGAGATGGTAAGAATAGGAAATTGATGCTATCTCAAGCTGATTATGTTAAGAAGGTGTTGCAATGTTTCTCTATGGAGAATGCTAAAGCTATCAGCACATCTTTACCTATTCATTTGAAGTTGACTAAGGAGATTTGTCCAAAGACACAAGAAGAGGAGGATAAGATGTCCAAGGTACCCTATGCTTCAGCTATAAGAAGTTTGATGTATGCTATGGTACGTACAAGGCTAGATATTGCACATGTAGTGGGAGTCATTAGCAAGCATATGAATCATCCAAGAAATGAGCATTGAAATATAATCAAATGGATTTTGAGATATTTGAGAGGAACATCTAGTAAGTGTTTACATTTTGGGGGCTTTACTACTAAATTATAGGGCTATGTTGACTTAGATTTGGCAGGGGATATTGATACCTAGCAGAGTACTACAAGTTATGTATTTACTATTGGTGGGGCAGTACTGAGTTGGGTTTCTAGGTTACAGAAGGTTAATGCTTTATCCACTACAAAGGTAGATTATGTTGCTTCTACAAAGGCAGCCAAGGAGATGATATGGCTTTAGTTCTTCTTGAAAGAATTGGGACACCCTTAGAGGGATAATTACTTGTTTATAGATAGTCATAGTACCATTCATCTTGCAAAGAATTCTACTCTACATTCAAAGACCAAACACATATAGTTGCACTACCATTTCATTCGGTCAGTTTTGGATGATGGATAATTAAAGTTGGACAAGATACATACAAATGCCAATCCAGTGGATATGTTTACAAATTTAGTGACAAGGGAGAAGCTGAATTCCTCTTCAGCTTCATTTGGTCTTCTAGACTTAACAGGAATAAAAGAACAACAAAATTCTAGGGTGGTTTGATCCAATGGGAGGGCTATTGCTATAGGACCAGTCTCCAAGTGGGAGATTGTTAGTTTGTAGTGAATGATCAAGGAAGTACTATGTAGTGCCTACCCTTGTTTACATTTTCTAGATACATTGTTGCTATCATTGCTGAACTCTATTAGGCCAATTTTATGTTGATGGTTATTAGCATTATTTTGAGACTATCAGATATTGTGTTATAGATTCAGTTGAAATATGATGAGATTTCTTAGACTCTACATTTCATGTATGCATGATGATTATTACATTATTCTTAGTTATTGATGATGTTTACCTAATTGGATTATTCAATGTGTTATTTTATGGATACTTACCCCATACTCCATGTGTATGGTGTGTGTGTTTGTTCTTCTTATGTATGGCATTTCTGATGTGGTTAAGAAAGTGAGTCGTAGTCACCTACTAGTCGAGATCTACACAATGCACCACTTCCTGCAATTGCCTCTTTAGCTTAACATATATATATATATATATATATATATATATATATATATATATATATATATATATATATATATATATATATATATATATATATATATATATATATATATATATATATATATATATATATATATATATATATATATATATATATATTGTATGTACATGCATGGATTTTATGCAAGTTGCAGGTACCCAATATTGACTTCCCTGAATTGTCAGGATGAGCATACTCTATCACACTATCTCAATGGTAAGAGAGGGGAGATAAATTCTCAAGTCCAAATCCTAAACCCTTAAACCATTTTTCCTAGAAAGGTAGGACAAGTATTTAAGATGTTTTACCTTTCAAATGCGTTGGATGACATAATTCATGATTTTAACCCCTTATACTAATTTTGTATGGATTGTTCTATGATGGGTTTTCATATTTTATTTTGGAGGTCTATGGTGAATTTCCTATTAATTAAGTCTAAAATTAAAAGATTTAATTAATAATTTAACTATTTTGAAAAAATTAATATAATATCATGATATTTTGATATCTTGTTTTTAATTAATTAAATGGGAACTTAATTGAGTAAAAGAATTAAATAAAAGAAATTTTTTTAAAAATTAATAATAATAAAAATAATAATTAAATAATACATAAATAATAATAATAATAATAATAAAAGAATTAAAATAAAAGTTATAAGTCTACCTAAGAGTAAGTGCACCTCTTGAATGCACGTGTGTCTACAACACAAGAGTTAGCACACAAATTAAGCACATGGTGTCTACAACCTTGTGACTCATCTAGAAGGTTGGAAAAGGTTCGTGCTTAGTTGTCAATGCATATCTTATCTTCTGGTTGTTTCTAGAGACATTCTAGGTGCTTCCTAAGAGGTCCTTATATTCAAGCACTCCTAGTAGCTTGGGGAGTGTGCTTGGGTGGATCCGCAAATGTTGGAGAAGGAAGGAGCCTACTTTGCAAAATTCTAAGGAGAAGTGAATTAGCATCAGTGTCCAGGTAGACACTTGTGATTTTGCATATGTTATTTTCACTTCTTCCACTTCCTATCTTCTTAGTGTTTTCTGAATGCTTTCTGAAGATTCCATGCATAAATTTTTTAGCTATATTTAGTCTTGTTATGGATATTTAATTTTCTCTATGAGAAACCCCCACATGAGTAGATCTGAAAAATCTATGGGACTAGGTTTAGAATGTTTATGGATAAACCTATTAGAAGAATTAAATAGGTGAATCTAAAAGGGATACATTGTATTCATGCATTTGATTTGATCTTGATATATATATATATATATATATATATATATATATATATATATATATATATATGTATGTATGTATGTATGTATGTATGTATGTATGTATGTATGTATGTATATACACATACATACATACATACATACATACATATATATATATATACATACATATATATATATATATATATATGTAAGTTCTTTCAAAATAAATTTGGAAATATTTTTAAAGAAAATATATATATATACATAATTCTAAATCGTTACTAAAAATGTTTTCTAAAAATAAAATAAAAACATATATTTCTGAATCGATTAATGTAAACATTTTATAAAAAAAAAAATTAAATTAAATTATAGTCAAAGAGAGGTGGGGAGGGACAAACTCGTACCCCCACCCCCTCTCATGGCGCAGGAGTACCAGCAGCTCTACTACTGTAGGCACTACAACAATAGTGATGTCGTAGGCCTACATCAGCATGTTGCTACGACACTGTCGTCCCGTCCATATGCATACGGATGTGGTGGAAATAAATGCCTCTACCACATAGTACGATCTGCAATAGTATAGTCGATGATGAGATATATGAGCACAGGGTGCATTGATATAAGATATTTAAATATAATTTATTTGTTTAAAAGTTATAAAGTATATGTGTTCAATATTTGTTAATAGATTGTATTAATATATGAATATTAATTGTTACTAACATTATGATTTATTATAAACGTATATGTTATTATTATATAAGATTTTAATAATAAGTTTTTAACTAATAATAATTAATTATATCAAAATGAATTTAATTGTTAATTATTAACATAAATTCAATTTAATTCGATTCAATTAAATTTTAATTGTGTTAAAATTAGTGATAGAAAATCATGAAGGAGAAATCTACATTTGCTCATAATATATTTTTAACATGATGGAGGTTATTGACTAAATAACGAATACTTGGGATGAGGAAAAAATGCATGTATGTTCCTTCACTTGATTCTTAACGAAAACTGAGAACCCCATATTTAAGTCAATTAAGTTATTTTAGCAAACCCAAACATGTCCTTGCATCTTGTGTTTTCTCTATGCTATCTGTTTTGGGTTTTTGGGTTGACTAGATTGTTGACTAGTTATAGGACGTCTACCAAAGGCTCAGGGAATTATAATTTGTGATGTCATGATGATGTCTTTTGATCTTGATCTTTTAAACCCAAGCATGGTTATGAGATGGCATGCTCTATGGTGTGTGTGGTTTACTGATTCATATTGTTTTCCAAATTTCCTGTGTAAGTTGTCACTTATGTAACCATTTATGAGTTATTGATCAGTGTATTTGGATTACTTTCTAGTTGCCTTGATGGGACTAAAGTGTTTATCTGATCTTGATGATGTCATGTTGAGACATGTATGACTTGACCGTTTTGGAGGTCTTTGAACAGTGTTATTTTGAGATATTTTTCAGTTGCTCGATGAGAACTGATGGGCACTATGATTTTTCATTGATGGTTTTTAGTTGCTCGTAGAGAATTGATATGTTATTATGATCATTATGATGCCTTCCAGTCACTTTTATAGGACTGTGGTAATTCTGTGATTTTTTGATTTCATGAGCTTAGGGTAGGATATCTACATGTAGTGTTGGGAAGTGGCTTGCAATGGGGGTCGAGGCCCTAAGTGGCTGCCAGGGTAACTCATTGTAAGTTGTTTAATAAGTGAAAACATTACACTTAATACTGACTTAAATGAACCTAATAAGATAATTGTTTGTTCTCGCCCATGCCTCGAGTGCTAGTACAAACTAGGATGGGAGTAGAGAGAATGCTTGGTTGCAACCTTGCATTTCATAGTATGCCTTGTTAGTATGAGAGGATACTAGTGGCCACATAGGGATCACTAGGGGGCTGAGGTCTATAGAGAGACTACCAAGGTAACTCTAGCATGATTCATGTGATGACACTTTTTTTCTTACATAGTAGATACCTACGTGTCTTTTTTGTGCCTTTAGATATAGATGTCGAGCCTTTATGTTGGAACCTTTGAGTTAGTATACTTTTAGGATTTCTAGACTTAGAGAGTACTTGTGTTATGTGATTTTTTATCTTGTCTTATGTGATTTTATATCCTATTTGGGACTTGAGACTATCTCCTCAGCATGGTGGGAGTGGGCCATTTTGGTCCCATGCGGTCAGGTGGTAGTTCTTTTTCACTCTTACCATTTGAGATCCATCTGAGACACTGTGGTTGAAGTATTCTTTCATGGCATCTATCTTCATACTATTCTTGGATTATGATGGTGGACTTGTATCCTTATATTGATGATTAGCATATGATAGATGTTGTTATTTACTTATCTTATGTTTTACTTTGCATGATTAGATTTCTTATGCATATATTGTAGCATGTTAGATTTCTTTCTGCATATAATGTAGTATGTTTTAGGAGTGACATTCCTACTATGAATAATACCAATGATCTTTTTGGTAACTTGGGATGTTACGTACAGAGGGATGGCTAGGGCTCATGATGGTCTAATGATGCTATTTACGGTTGGGAGGAACTGTGCACTTAGATAATTATGTGTTATGATATATGGTTATCTGTTATGATGGATGTCTATATCGTTTATGATGATGTATTATGTATGACCTATGGTTTCATTTACTATATTGCACTTGCATCATGGACTTACAATAGGATGGTGTACTTTATTTTTACACATGTATATTCTTGTATGTCTTTCATACCCTATGACATGTATAGTGGATGATTGAGCATTCTCAAATGTAATTTACTAAGGGACATTTGGAACAAAAGTATATTGTTAAGAACGTTAGACTTTTCATTATTATTTCATGTGGATGTGGTATTAGATGTAATTAATAATAGTTAATTAGATGTGATTCAACATTAAGGGATCCTTATGGAATGTAACATGTTATGTATGAAGGTGTATACTTTGAGTTGAATGATGTTATTGCTTCTGCTACTATGTGTACGTTGTGCATGGTTTTACTTTCATGTTTCAAAAAAAAAAAAAAAAAAAAGCTACCAAACTTAGTGAAACATTAGGTTAATTCTTTTGGATCCCTTGGCAGGGCATTACATACCGTACACACTTCATAAACTCTTTCGGGTTTGGAGCATCAACCCAGAAAAAAAAAATTGGGCTAATATTCACCAATGGCTAATATTCGCCAATTAGCTATTGCTTATATTTTATAATTTATGGCCGACATGTTGTAACTAGTTTTAACCATAAAGCAAAAAAAATACTTTTATAAAAGGGCTTAGGGTTAGGGATTTTTTCATAAGGTGTGATCCAAAAATTGTTTCTCACAGTGGTATTGAGTTGTAAGGGATTATGGATTATAATCAGGTTGTAATCACTAGATTGTAATAATATTGGGCTTGTTGTTTGGTGGACATAGCCTAGGGTTTGGGTGAACCATGTTAAATCTTGGTGTCCTGTGTTATTTTATGTGTGATCTATTATTTTTTGATATTGTTTATATTTACATGTAATTGTTATTTTTGTTTGAGGTTTAACCCTAGCAATTACATGCACTTCATATTATGTAAATTTTATATTCCATTAAATATATACACAATGTTTCAAGTCACATATTTTTCTTCATCTCCCTTTAGTATGCCCCTTCATTTTAGCTAGTTACATATGTATAATAATAACCACAAACTACAATATGTAGACAACAAATTCACCTAGTAATTAGGCCTCTAACTAGCACTAGTTGAATGAACATGAAAAATGGTTCAACACATACTCGTCTTGATCTTTCCTTTTTGTTTGGACTTGTCTCTATATTCCCACATGATCCTCATGAGAATTATTGGCAATCAACCAAATACATTTTGAGGCACATCCAGGACATGACACATTATGGAATTCACTATACATCAAGATCCCCTCGTATTATTGTTTTCACTGACTCATATTGGGTTGGTGTGTTGATGATTAAAAGTATACTTTTGGCTTCTTCTTTTATCTTGGTTTTGTTCCTATCACATGGTGTTTCAACAAAAAAGTTGCTATCCCATTATCGTGTATAGTAAATGAGTATTGAGCAGCAGGTCTAGCTAGACAAGAGATAATTTGTCTTTGATAGTTGATGAAAGAGTTAAAATTTCCTCTTCATAGTCCCACTATTCTCTATTGTGACAATCAAAGTTTCATTCATATTTCCCACAACCCAGTGGAGCACCAATAGACTAAGAATATTAAGATCCACATGCACATCATTTGATAATTGATTCAAGATGGTTTTCTCATCTTGGCATACATACCTATAGAGGAGCAAGTTGCAAACATCTTCATTAAACCTTTGGCATCTTACCGCTAACTTCAATTGTGTTTGATGCTTGGGCTGAAGGAAGTTGTCCTTGGAGATCCATAACAAGGCCTTCCTTCCTTCATTTCGGTAATCTTTCCATCTATTTTGGAGTAGAGTTTTTCTCATGTGGTTTTCTTTATTTCTCCACTTTACATATATTTTATTGTGATTGGGTACCTCATTAGGCCATTTTTTCAAGACCCAAGTTTTCTTAAAACATTATAGTTTCTTTTCTTTTCTTGCATTGTTTTTTACTACACTGTTAGCCATCTTAGGGGGTGGGAGTGTTAGAATAAAGCAATAACTTAATTATTATGTCATCTTGACTTGATCATTAAGTTACCTTTACTTCTCTCTTAAGATATCACTATATGAATTAGTGATATTTAATAATTATAATGGTAATTTAAATCATTAATTTTTACTATTGCATATCAAGAAACCAAAAAGAGGTTACAGAATAAGTCTTGAATATTAGATCTAGCCAACTAACCAAAAAAATAATAGAGCTCAACCCATGGGCTAACACGGAGAGTTTACAAGGATGTTATGTTTTTTATACAATAAAACATAAAAAATAGTCATTCTCTTCTACACTTGACTCTGAGGTAGTGAACCCCACATGAGAAGGCATAAATGCCATAGGTGGACCCTTTCTTTTTGTTGCTTGTGCCCTCAAGCTACCTTCCCTTTTGATCTTTTACACCAGCTATGCCAAAGGCACATTGAACTCATCCTCCAATGTGTTTCTTTATTTATCCTTCATAGTAGTAAACCTATACTTGAGATCCTTCTTAGTCAACATTCCTTTACCTTCCAACATGAATTTCTAGAACTGCTCCTCCTTCAGATTAAAGATGGTTGTTACCTACATAGCAATGTTAGCCCTTATGAGTCTCCTCAGAGACCCAGTAAGAATTCTTTATTTACCCTTAAATATGTTATTGTTCCTAAATTTCCATAGACACCTAAGTATAAATGAAGAAATAATAGACCATAATACATTCAGATTATTGCTACCACAACAGATTTTACTATGTATAATGTTCTCAATATAAACATTATCATCAGATAAAAAACCAAACATATACCAAATATCCTGGGAAAAATTGCATTGGAAAAAAAATATGAGCAATAGATTCAAGGTGAGCACAAACAACATAGATATTGGGAACCCCTCCTAGCTTAGTGAATAGCAGCTTGTGCAAAAATGATCTCCAAAGAAACAAAATAATTTTAGGCTCTATAGTTCTAGCCCAAACATGGATAAGGATTTTTTTCTATTTATTATTGGCAAGGGTAAGATTCCAACTGGTATTAAGATGATCAATGATAGAAATGTTGGAGGTAAGGGTGGAGTAGACATACTTGGATCTAGCCAGGTGCAAGGGAGAGGAGTCAAGCCATCTCAACTAGAACGAGCAAGAGTCATAAGAGAAAAAACTCCTTATAACCCCTGAAGCATCAAAGGAATTAACAGTAATAGAGAAAGTTTTCCTATGGGATTCTTGCGAGGATAATATAGATTTAAGCTCTATTCAATCCATAAGATTGACATTACATAGAATGTCTCTAAAGGTTTTTATACCAACTTTAGCCCATTTCTTAGCTAAGTAGCCCTGCACCAGGGCTAGAGGCTTAGAGTTTCTTTTTAGGTTCCACCAAATAGAACTATTGCTACACCACATATTACCATCCTCTATTCTCTGAATAGTGCCCAATAGGGGTCTCACTTTAGCCCAGAATTTCTAGATTACTTTGAATACATTAGATCCCTCCACCATTGTTTTACATTCCAGAGATAACAAGTCTAACAGATTCATATTATTCTAAAACTTTTCTACACATGGATAACCTCTAATAAAATTATGTCTGATAAGAATTTTCCAAGGGTTATCTCCTTGTGTAGCTTTAGCAAATCCATTTCATAGCTAAGGCTATATCTTGAGCTCTCAAGTCTTTCAGTCCAAGACCCCCTAATTCCTTACTTTTTATACACCAATCCCATCTAACAGCATGAGTCTTACCAGTACCCTTCCCATCAGACCAAAGAAAATCTCTGATAATTTTTTGTAAATATTCAAATTGATTAACATTAGAGAGCCATGCTAAGGAGAGAGAATTTAAATGGAAAACCTATACTCTACCTACCAAAGATACATACATAGTGTTCTATTTGTGAAGCTCACCACTGGTTTTCTCTATAACCCAATTCCACATATCTTAATATTGGGGTTGATGGCAAAGGGAATTCCAAGGTATTTCACTACCTGTTTAGGGCCTCCCCAACTTATACCATATTTGCTACACCATGAAGGAGGGTTTGGGTCCCATCCTAGAAGAATGGACTTAGATATTGATATCTTACTTCTCGAGGCTATACAGAATAAATCCAATTTTTTCATCAGGTATTTCATATTAACCTCATCAAGTTTGAATAAAATTGTTGTGCCATCTACAAATTAGATATTTGTTATCTCACTCTCATTTGGAAGGAGATGGCATAAAACCTTAGGCGACAAAGAATTGTCCCTAAGTAGTGTAAGGCTTCTGCAGCTATTATAGAGAGAATTTGGGCAAAGGGGCATCCCTACCTGATTGCTCTTCATAATTTAAATCATTATAATCTCATACCATTCACTTCTTTTGACACATTAGCATCTTTCAAGAGAATTTTTACCATATGAATATATGTTATTGGAAATCTTAATGCTTCCAACATTATAAAAGTGAATCTCCATTCCACCCTATCATAGGCTTTCTCGTAGTCTATCATTAGCATACCAATATCTTGTCCTAGATATTTGGCCTAGTCCATAGTTTCCCAGTAGGTGATAAGATTCTCCAATATATATCTACCCTTGACAAACCATGTTTGTGTCTAGCTTATGATTTTAGGAAGAATAAGGACCAATCTAGAGGCCAATATCTTACCCCAAACTTTATAAGTTACATTCAAGAATATAATGGGTCTCTAGTTTTTTATCATGGTTTTGTCACCTCCTTTATAGATTAGTTTGATGAGACTTGAATTGATGGTCGGTCTCATAGAGCCCTCCTTAAGTGCAAATAGGTATAGATCTAACAAGATGGGACTAATCCAATCTAGATTGACTTTGAAAAACTCAACTGTAATTCCATCCGGTCCTGGAGATTTCGTGGGAATAATATCTTTAATCTTGCTCCTAGCATTCTCCATGTCCACCCCTTTATCTTCTGAAGAAAATAAATTCTTATAAAATCGGGTGAAAGCACCAAGGATACCTTTCGCATCTATGTAGTTGGAACCATTCTCCCACATGCACTCAATCTTGTCTTTGGCTTCCTTAACTTTCATTACCTTAAAGAAAAACTTAGAGCCCCTGTCCCCCATCTCCAACCAATTGACCTTGGACCCAATTCTAGCCCCCTGAACCTTTTTGGTTTTCATTTTTCTCAATCCATGCTTAGACTTGGTTACCATCTCAAAAGCTTGGGGATTAGAGGGGTGATCTTGGAGAGAGACTTCAAACACTTGCATGAAATTAACCAAGGAGAGTTACAATGTTCTACCATCCTTGGCTTTTTTCCTCCTCATTGTTTTGAATAAAATTTTCTATGATTTAGCATTTTGTTTCCAACTAATGATGGGGTTTTCATGCCTATTGATGGTATAATTATACCATTGTATGATCTTAGAAGTTGCAGGGACACCTTGATCATCCAACAAGGAAGATTTAAGAGAAAAGGACTGCAAATTATTACTCTTGGATAGAGGAGAACCTATTTTGTGAATTTCAATCAAAATAGGATAACGGTCAAAGAGTGAGTAAGGAAAAACCTAGATAGGGTTGTTATTAGCAGGTTTGTAGCAACTAAAGAGATTTTTATCAAAACAAACTTTGTAAAGTCTAGAATATATTCACTTATCCCCTTTCTGAAAGTCTTACCAAGTGTACCATATTCCTAGATATAGATGTTTCAATTCACCAAGGTGATCAATGAGATTGAGCTTGCTCAACATTCTAGACCAAATGAAGTGTGCATTCTCTTTCCATTCAAACTATAAGCCGCCAAATTTATCTTGTGGTCCTTTATCATTTTAAAGTCTCCTACTACAATCCAAGGAATATTGGGTAGATCAGTCATCCACTCCCATAATTTGATTCTATCCAAATGATCATTAGGAGCATAAATAGAGCATATGCCAAACTCAAAGTTGTCAGCTTTAAAAGAGACCCATGAGGCTCTGTTGCAAGGGAAACTGCTCCATTTGGTGATTTTCTTTCTCTAACAAGAACCTATTAGGATGGTTGTACCCCCCTTCCCCTTAGGGTGATCGGTATAGAACTTTTTCATGTCCTTCCAGATGCATTTCAAGGAAATTTCAAGAGAAAAGCCTACTACCTTGAGTTCTTAAATTAACAATATTTCAATGTTCCTAGCCCACCTTAAGAATATTTTGACAATGTACTTTCTATCTAAAGTCCCCAATCCTCCAATATTCTAGGAAGCTAATTTCAGCTTATCCGTAGCAATATTTATTTATCAGTGTCTATTGAGGTCTGAAACCCCTCAAAGCATTTAGGCATTTTGGATCTAGCCGTCTTGAAAGCTTTGGTTTTTCCACTAGTATTAGGGGGTCTTCCCCTTTTCTTTTTAACAACTTCTCCATTCTCTAAACCAATTCTATTATTATTCCTTCTATCTTTGCTTTTTTCTACACAGAAGAGATAGAAGTCCTCCTCTGTCATGATGTCCATCTTAGAGAATTCCCCAACTCCAACCTCAGGAGAATCACCAGGTTGCACCTCCTTTGTAATACAATTATCCTATTGTTGAATTAAACTCGAGTCTTTCATGTTAATCTCCAGACTAGCTAAAAGATTCCCTTTGCTATCATAATTGGATTAATAGTGTTTGTTGGGATAACAATAAGGGAATAATCATGAAGCCTTTCCTCTTCATTCAAGAAATCCAACTTTTGTATGATATGAGTATCTTTAGAAAGGCAATCTAGATTATTTGATCTAGCTACAAGACAAGGGGTAGTTGTCAAAGGAGGGGCAACCTCATCTCTACTCCTGATTGAAGAGGGGAAGAGTTTAACAACCAAGGAGGAGTTGTTTTTTACAACATTTATATCCTTATCCTTCAAAGATTTCAATGTCAATTGATGGGCATTTAATATCCTAACATTTCCTCCCAAGGGCTTAGGATCAAGCCCAAAATCCAAAGTTTAGACTTTCAAAAGGGTTTTAAGATCTTCCAAAGACTCATGAGCTTTCTAAATAAGAGGGTCTCCTGAGGGCTAAACAAATTGGTTTTTTAGGACATCTAGAGAAGACATAAGTTTATCAAAGTCTTTCATCTATTGGGATGCTACGTGTCTAGGGAGATTTGAACGGAGCCTTTTGGAGAGGGGGAAATGATCGATTTGAGTTTAGGAGGTGACACAGGTGAAGGCAAGGAGACATGATTAAGATCCTTTTTACCAGCCAAAATAGGCTAGTCCTTTCTCTTATGTTCTTCTCGTCTGCAAAGGTAACATGCATTTAGCCCTCCCATGTAGGCAATAGGACATCGCACAGGTGATAGACCCACGTCCAGAAAAAATTTCTCAAGGGCATCAACACCGAGGAAGATGGAGATAAGAATTCTAATATCGGTATCGGGGATTAGTGTGTTAGAACAGTCAATTTTAAGACCTTTACCAATAGGCTCTAGCAATTGGGGAATGTAATTCTAGATATATGGGGGAAGGTTACTAACAATTATCCATCTAGGGTTGGCTAGGGCCATAACTTCATCATTTACTAATTCCACGAACCATAGAAAAGCCCTGAACTCTACATTGCCTACTTTCTAGAATTGCTTATCCACTATGGCTTTTTGGGAATTAGGGTAACAGTGGGTTTCAGAAAATAATAATAAATAACCCTCTCTGAACCATTCAACAGAAAGAAAATTAGTGCCCTAATTTGTGGCCCCAAATGATATGAAACAAGTCATTGAGATAGTTTCTTGAAGGCAATTTAATAGGATCCATGACAACAAAGAAAATAGCAGTGTTCTTTAACCTATTCTTCTCTTTATCCAACTCTACTACCATATGGTCATTAGGCTCAACAACAAATCAGGGTGAAGAAATATTCTTACTTTCATCTCCTTGGTTGACAGGTTGAGTGATTGAGGAAGAGAGTCCTTTGATGAATTTGGTGCCATCTGGGACAGGGGGATTCCTTGGAGCACTTGCTTGAGTGATGCTCTACCTCCTCTGTCAACCAACTTCTTTGCACCTTTGCTTTGCTCTCCATGATGATATAAGGCATGAAGATGGGGAAATGGTTGGCTATGAGGTTTAAGATTACTGTAATTCTCCTTCTCATTGTTCTTTTTGAAGGCGGTCGAATTTAATTGCCTTAACTGGTTAGATTTCTTGACCCCTAGCAAGGCCAAGGCCATCAATGCCTACACAAGGGAGAGTAATGAGGGCTCTACAGATCTCTAGTAGCAGAGCCCTCTCCGTTGTGCAACCTCTTGTCTTACTTCCCAAATGATTGCATGTTAGAGTTCCTCATTTTAGTTTATTAGACCTCCTATATTTGGATTGATCATTGTATATTGTATTTATCAGTGTGATCTGATTATAAAATATTTTATATTTCCAGGGCTCAAACTCTTGCTTTGTTAATCTATTCTTCTCGATGACAATTTATGTTTACATGCAAGTGATCTTGACTCCATTAAGTAGGATTGACAACTTCTACAATAAACAGATTAGCAACTTCTACGATAAATTAATTAGAATAAATCTTTAATTTTAGATTAATACAAATCTCATAACAATTGAACATACTGTCACCTAAAATTTAAAATATCAAACATGATAATATATATAAATAAAATAATATATATAATTAAATTTATTTATATAGACACATACTATAGTATCATTAGTAGTACGAACATACTTGAATTCAATTGTTAATCTAATTATATTATCCACCAACATTCATAGAGTCAAATAATAGAAGGAAAATTCACATTCATGTGGGAAATTTGTCACACGAAAATCCAACTTTTGAAGAGTTTAATCCATTCTAAACATTGATTTATTAAAGAAGAGCACTGTTTTATAGCACATTGATCACGTTGGAAATATTTTGCCCCTTAGTGCGTGGTCATTAATATATGTCACGTTGATCACATTTTAATTTATTTCGGCACTTCAACTGTCATTTGTTTGTGGCACGTGTATCAGATGAAGAATGTTTTGCTCATGTTGCGCGGGGCACGTTGGAAATATTTGCAATTTATCACGGAGTTCATCAGTTAGTCATGATTTTTGCAATTTAAAAATTCGTAAAACTTGTGCCAATTTTTTGAGTTGCCCCTGTTTGTGAGAGCTTGCAAAATTCTTAATTATTAGATGAAATATTTTTATTTTTATTTATATGATTAAGATTTATAATATTGTTATTAGAATGGAGGTGAAGTATTAGGTTTTCTTGTGTGCTGAATTATAGTATTTTTTAAGCTTATGTTTACTTTTACTTAGCTTGTTAATTCATTTGCAAACTTTAATAAATATTGTGTCTTTTGAACTATTTAATAGAGTACCTTGATGATTTATAAGACATAACACATTGGACGTTTTATAAATGAGATAGTAAGTTAAGTGGGCTTAATCTTGGAGGGAACAAGTTGGAGTCATACTTGGATGACACCTTCCAAAAAGGCTCAATGCTTCACTATTATGAATATCACCTAGATGCAATAAGAGCTAAGTGTTGCATCTCATGGGAGATGAATTCATATGAACCACTACTCATGAAACATGGGTCAATGAGCTTAACTTACATAGTTAAGTCGTGACAACAATATCAAAATTTGTGTTGTGGAAAATATTTCCTTTCCCTCCTTTTAAATTTTCTTTCTAATTTTTCATCTAATTCTAGTACAAACTATGATTTATAATATGCATATTCAAGATGACTAATTAAAAGTAAGTGAGAAGAAATTAATATTCACCATCTAGCTCCTCAAATAATTCCTTTAAACCATACAAAATTAGCTAATCAAATTCATTAAGATTAAAAAATTATTTTAAATAGACTATACAAATATATTTGGAGGAGTTAAACTATAGAATTTAGCATGGAGTTACCAATTGTAAGGATATGAACAAACTCTATGTTTAGATTCAAGTGTGTTTCTTAAATAAAATTTAAGAATATATTTAATATATAATATATTAAAATGTAAGAGTGTTCCAACAATACTAATAATATTATGTAATGGTTGTGTTAAACAAATAGTGAAAGATATTTTTTGAAGATGAGATTCTATATATTATTCTAATAATGTCAACATGTAGAAGACACAAATCAACTATTGTTATAATTAATTTGGAAGTGAAAATTAAATAATTAATTTTTTCAAAAGTTAGAATTCATATAACATATAAGAAAAACAATAAAGTCAAAATTTTTAACTATAATAAGTATAAATATTTTGGTAAGAAAAATAAATATGGTACAGAGAATATTTAGAATATATATCAACTTTTTTTAAAAAGATTTAAATATATAAAGTTGGTATGTTTCAAAAGTCACAATCAATGTATTACTTTCTAAAAAAAGGTTAAAGATAATAAAATTGCTATAAAATAAACTATGAACCATTAAAACATGTAGGATTCACGACCATTCCAATAACCATTCAAAGGGTTACATTTGGGTCTACCAATTTTGTAAATACAATCATTTTTTGTGGTATGGTAGGTTTGGATGAATGTTAAATGACAGACTATTTTTCTTTGTAATTCTTGTATAAGAATTCACCTTATATATTTGGGAGATCGAAATGATTGATTTATTAAAATAATTATGAAGCATTTTCCATGTTATTGAAGTTATTAATATATTTATATTTTAGATAATTTCATATAAAAGATTTTAGAGATATCACTTTCAAATTTCTAATTTAAATTCTATTGATTAGTTACATGAATTAAATACATTAAATAAATGTCACTAGTAGTATGTACTTTTTCTTATAGTCATAATAAATTATAATATATCTTGATATAATATAATTTCACAGTTCTTGTCATAAGCATTCCTTAGATGCAATAAAAAATTATAAAATATAATAGTTTAATCAATAAGATTCAAGAAATATTTTAGGTTCTAAGTCTTTAATAAAATTTGAACATTTTTATTACTTTTTGAAATGCAAAAAAAACTATTTAACTAAAATCTTATTGGCTCACACTAAAAATCATGAAAAAATTTAAAGCTCTAACTTTTAACATTAATTGTGCAATTAATATTATTGAAAATATCATAAAAATGATGTGACACTACTCTTTACTTTATCATTTCAAGAATTTGAGATTTTAAATTCTTTATAAAGTTTGAACATTTTAATTTTAATTTTTGGAAAATAAGAATAATATTTAATTGAAATCTTATTGGATCTTACTAAACAGTAATGGAGAAAATATTTTTAAAACTAAAAGTCTAGGAAACTTTAAAATTGTAAATTTTTGTATTAATTGTGCAATTAATTTAATTATTATAAAAGATATGCTACACCACACTTTACTTTATCATTAGTCAAATTAATATTAATAGAATACTAACTCATAAAATTTTGATTCATTTTGTCTTTTGAAAGAATTAAAAGTAATAAAAACTGAATAATGTAACGAAGAATTTTAAAATGACACATACAATTATGTTTATGTATTTAAAATTTAAAATATCTTATATCATTTTTGGATGTCAAATTGTTGATTAAATATTTTTTATAAATAAAAGTAGCGTATAAAGATGATAATTAATTGTATTTTTATTTTAGAGTTGGTCTTACTAGAGCCTACTACTCCTTACATGGTATTATTTCCTTATATTGGGCATTTCCTTTATATTTATAATTATACAATATCATTCATTATCTACTCCTCTTAACAAATTTATAGCTTGTTGTAACTTTTTTTGTAAAAGGGTTGATGTTAAAATTCCAATGACATAGTGAAGTAAAGGAATTACAATTTTGCACTTGGGAAGAGCTATAAGTTATCTTCTCGCATTCAACTACAAACATTAATGCAAAATGTAATTGTCTATGTTTCTCCATTGTCTTTAGTTCTTGAATTCTATGTACAATTACAATTAATTTTAATATGGTTTAAAGATATTTCAACCTCTAAAAGAACAAAGGATATTAAGAATGTTGTTCTAATGCATTTTTCATTCCTTCAAATTAAAAAAAAAATTCCTCCATCTCAACCCTTTATTGCCACACTCTACATTACTATAATCATGACACATATGACAGGAACTACGATGTTTTTCATCTCTTGTCCATACTTGTTATATTTAAAATTATTATATTGTTTAAAGAATTATATAAAATATCATCATAAACATAAAATAAAAAAATTATACAAATAACTTAGTATTTTAAAATAAACCTCAAATTAATTTAAATCTTAATGAATATTAATTTTGTAGAGCCTTTATTATCTACGAATGGAAATTATTTGCAATCATTTTATTAATGCATATAAACAAGTTAACCCTAACTTTTATAACTTATTAGTTTCATCGTGACATCTCATTGACTTTGAAATTTGAAATTAAAAAGATAATAAATTTTATTGCCACAAAATTGAACTAGATTTAATTTCACATTGCAAAATAAAGTTAAGTACTTAGATGAATAAGCTAAAAGTAAAACTTAATCTCATATAGAAACATACCACTCTATCCTAATTATGAATAATTTTCATAATTTTAAACTAAGAAAAGTTAATCTAATTTTATTTATTTTCAATAGTATTCCATATATTTCTTAAAAGAAGAAACACAAGAAAAAATGAATGATTGAATGTCATTTTTCTTAATAGTTTGTGTTATGGATATGATAGAATAGAAACAACACCTTGGCATAGTATTCAATAGTTGGTAGGCACAAATATTTAAAGCCCCACCAATGAGTATTGAATAATTGAGAAAATTCAAAATGAAATAAATGTCACAAAACTTAACTGCTCTAAATAAAATGATAGACAAATCAAGTGGTTTGACAATTTGGCTATATCTATGGGAAATGTGAGCACAATATATTTATTAAACAACAAAAACAAATACAAAGTTTTTCATCAAGAAGCTTAGAAATAGTTACATTTGTAAAAATATATTAATTTTTACAAGGAGGTTGTATATGATTAGATTTTCAATAACCTGCAAATAAAAGGGTAAATTTGTTAATATCTATGTCTTTTTGAGTAGAAGAGAACATGAACTAATGCTTGTTTTCCATTCATAGTAAAGAGTAATCAAATTTACATAGAAAAGAATGTAATACATGACGTTCAAATTGGCACATTACTCTGAGTAAAACACATTAAAATATTAAGATTGTGAAGTTGTGAGTACTTACGCATGAAGATGTGCATGCATGTTTGCAAAATGTTCGACCACACTAAGCTAAGGAATCATCTAGTATAAATTTCCTACAATTTGTTGATAAACTTGGTAAGTAATATTGAAGTGGATTTTGTGCTTATATTGAATTTTTAAATGTATGATCAAATTTATATTTAATGAGAAACTAGAGGGCAAGGTGTGTGGTTTCCTCTATCACTTTAATATTGGTTTGTGTGGGTAGTGAGCTTGGTGTTAGTAGTTGTAGACATGCTTCTTCTTTTTACTTGGTAGCTATGTATATATTATTTTCCATCTTATAGTAGTACCTTTCAAAAGGAAAAGGTGGGTCAATTCGAAGGTTGTTTAAATTTTTGACCCTTGATATTGTTGTAAATGTTAATCATTTTCTTTCTCTTCTTTCAATATCTATTATATCTTTATTTATTCTGAGTCATTGAGATTTGTGTATTTTAATAGTGCAAGCCATTATTCATGGGATTTGTGTATGGTTGCCTCTAGTAATATGAATGATGGGAACATTATTTGGGTTTTGTGCATCTCAAGGTGGTCTGGTGTAACTCTTGAAATTGACTATATATTTTGATAGATCTAGAGGAGATGAATTGGTATCATAAAAAATGGATATGAATTGGTCAAGTGATATGTTCACAAGTCCATTATGTATCCATAAGTTTGTTGTTAGCATGACTTTTTGGCCTAAGCATAGGAGCACCTCTTGTTGGAGTTGATTGTCTTCAATTTTTTCATTTGATTTGTGTGAAATAACTCTAGCAGTGCTATTGGGAGGTTCAATTATTTTTACATTTTTCTATTATGCATTTTTCAATGTCTGGTTACAAGTAGATGAGTAAAATTCTCAAACTCTATATTTTCATTTTCACTGAAATAAAATTTGTTTGATTCATGAGTGTATCCCAATCATCTTTGAGTGGTACATCATTTCATTTATTTTGTAAGATTTCACAGAATTGTATTTGGGGTTCACTTTATCCTTGTTGGCAAAAAAATGTCCAGTGTGATTGCTACATTTAATGTGTTCCACAGCATTAGAGTTGTTGAGTGTGACACATAATTGGCTTATCCATAATTGGTAGGAGCTAGCTTAATTCACCAATAAGAATGATCAAGGTTCTACCAAATGATTCATTTTGGTTTTGAGGAAAAGCTTGATGTAGACGATTGTCAATTTTGAGTAGTAGTTTTGGTCCTAAGAAGCTCATTTTATTGATTAGTATGAATTTTCCATCTGTTAAGTCTTTTTGGAGACTTGTTAAAGAATGGCTTTGTAAGGGATGTATATCTTTAATTGGAATCCAAAGGCATGATTAGATTGTTGTTTCTTGTATATTATATGTGAAAACACCTGTAGGAGCTAGTGCTAGCAATATTTTTTTTCCATTTTGTCTAGTCTTATTAATGATTTGTCTAATGCTATGAATCAAGTGTGATTTACCTGTACTGATTGTTCCTTGGATAATCATGGGTAATGGTGTCTTTTTGGATTATTTTGTATGACTTTTAATGATGGTATCTAGTGCGAGTTGTTTTTTTTTTGCCGAGGTTTAATTTTGGATGTGTTGTTTGTGTAGGTGATATTATGTTATTTGTTTGTATTTTTCCTCTTGAGATGAATTTCATAGATGATTCATCTAGTTCTTGGAAATCGTTGTTGGTATTGCATGAGTAATTAATGTCAATATCTCTTTTTCCTAGAATTTTAAGTTCATTAATGTTAAAGTTAATGGAGGCACCCATTTGGGATAATAACTCCCATTCATATAGCTCCTAATCTTGGTGAATGTTGGGATTATCATTATCACTATCATTTGGTGGATCTGTTGTGGGTGTGTTTTGAACTCTATTAATGTGTCATGGTTTGTAATTGGTTGGTTGTAGTGATTTCCAATTTCTCATAATTTTTTCTTTTGTAATTCTAATTTTTTTTGTGATATGTCGAAATGGTTTCTATAGTAATAGTCCAATCCAAAAAAATGTTTCAAATGTATCACTATTATTGTCTGGAATGGTTTTTAAAAGGGAGTAGACATTGACAATTTCTTTTGTTTTTCTTTGTTGCCATTGATTTTTCCTATCAGCAATTACTTTAGTGGTGAATCTTTTCCTTTTGGCAATCTCATCTGACGAGTCAATTGTCATTTGGAAAATAGCACATACAACAAAAGTCAACCATATCGATGGATATTTATCAGATTTGGGTCCAACGCTCAAGGTAGTCATCCATTAGTTATCACATGATTGGTCAAAAATATCGGTCCAATCACCAATGCAATATACATTTTGGATACATTTATTTTAAACATATCGCCAGCCTTTGCATGTTATTTCTTATTGGCCCACATTATTTTGCCATTACTACAACCAAATAATTTTCCCTTGGGTTGGGTGTCACCAACCATTTAACCAATGTGCATCGATCACCAGCCCCGTTTAGCCAACTATGGGCTTGCATAGGAAGGTGTGTTTCACTTGCATTTGACATTCCTACTTGTTAATCTTGCCTAATTCGCCAACCTTGATTGGACTATAAGATATTATTATTCTACACAATTCACTATTTTCTAGTTTGGAGACTGGCATTTCTTATTGTTGTCGAACTTTCAGAGTGCTAAGTGCATTGGCCATTGACTCGTGGACCCTAGTTTTTGTAAAAGGCAAGTGATTTTTAATTTATTTTTTATGTCAAGAGTGGTACTAGACCACTGGTATAGTGGTACTAGTTATTTTTTTTGTTTTACTATCTAGTATCCACTGGTGTCTAGACATAATAGGGGTTCTAGTAGGATCCCTGCAAGCCAAGAGAGGCCACCATTACCAAAACATAGAGCCATAGTGGCATCTTTTTGTGGTGTAAATGTTGGCAACCTACAAGATTCACAAGCTAGATCTCCAGTGGTTATTGAAAAAGGAGATTCATCACAAGTTGGACCCTCAGACCATATTGAAGTTCAAGTTGGTGAGCCTAATATCTCAATTGAGAATGAACTTGAACAAGATTTTAAGGCACTTCCCCTGAGTAGGGAGTCACAAACTAAGATTATAGAGTTGGAGTTGGTCTCGGACCAGTCAGGTGAGAAAACCAAAACTGATTCCATAAATTGTGTTCATGCACAAAAGGGGAAAAGAAAATTGGAATCGATGAAAGATCGACCTTGCTGGGATCTGTCCAAAAGGAATTTTTAGTTAGAATGGGTGGAAAAGTATTGGTTCATTGAACTAGTGCCCAATCCAATTGATGGTAAGCCTCCTATAGAATGTAGATGTAAGATTTGCACAGAGATATAACAAAGAAGGAGAAGAGGTTGCAGCTTAAAATTGATACCATAGAAAAGCATGTCAGTAAATTTTATAAGAATGAAACTATAGATGGAGTTGAAATATCTGTGCTAACTTGGAAAAAAAAAGAGAACTGTCTGCATATCAATAATGCTGAAATATATGAGTTACACCAGTAATTACGAGAGAAGTGTTCTACTAGTAAAAGGTTCCATTGAAGATTTCATCGAGAAAGCAATAGAAGTGCAAAATATGGGAAAAGTAGTTCAATTAAGTGTGGTGTTTTATATATTGAAAAGAGGATATCCTGTGATGGAATGCCCTTCAATTCCTACCTTATTGCACTTTTTGAAAACTTGAAACTATCTGAATAGTTATTGGTCAGTAAACAGCGGATGGGAATGGGCTAGATGTATGGTACAAGTTGAGAAAGAAGATATGAAGGAGAAAATTAAAGACTCTAATTTCATTGTATTGTCTCTAGATGAAGTTACAACAACTGATAATACTTCCTGGGTGTGCATGCATGTTTATACTGTAAACAATCTTTGTCGTCAACCATTTCTACTATCTGTTGTTAAATTGAATTGTAGTGTGATAGCTGAAAATTTATATGAATTATTAAAGACTACTCTAATTGAATTTGGAGGTTTGGATAGCATGGAGATTTCCAAAAATTTGGTGTGTGTTGGAGTGGATGGAGCTTCAGTTATGCAAAGTCATAAAGGTGGTCTTTGCAAAAAGATCATGAATGATTTGACACTCTACACTATTCTCATTCATTGCATGGCCCATCGAATGAATCTAGCTTTTGGAATTGTTAGCAATTTTGGTTGTGTAAGTAAAGTGAAATCTCTAATTAAAGAGATTTACCAATACTTCTATCGAAATCCAAAACAAGTCTGAGAATTTTGACACTTTGTTAAAGGACTTACTGATGGGAAGAAACTTCGTAAAGACAATGATACCAGATGGATCTCTTTGGATGGACTGGTGCATCGAGTAATGTTTGAATACTTGTCATTGCTTTGACTAATCTACTATGTGCGAGACAGATTCCCTTGGCTATATTCAAGCCTAACTAATGTTAAGGCACTCTTAACTTTAGCAGCTATTATCCCCATGCTATAGGACACGAGAAATATTATAAAAAGGGTTTAGCAAAGAGCTATGTACATTGTAGAATATAATAAGTTGCGTAAAATTACATGTAGTAGCCTGGATACTTTGTATTGATTAATACCATTAGATGAAACGAAGCTTGCAAAGTGGTTAGAAATCTAAGATTTGAACAATCCTGGGAACTTTTTACATATTGGTACACAAACGATGAGGTATATGCCAGGGTACATGGAGTTGACATACCAATGCAATACTATGCCCACGTCATCCCTGACTCGAACCCCAATGAAGCATGAAGCGAAGTTGAATTAGTACTAGAGAAGGTAGTTTCACGTGTTACAAGTGAAGACTTCAAGAAGGTCAAAGACTTTGTGCTTGACTCTATCAAGTGAGTTTGCTACAATCTTTTGTCAGAAATTAGATTCAGATTCCCTCTAGAGGAACTGCTCAAAGCAATGTCAATTGTTTTTCCACAATATTGGTCTCTCTATTTGTTTGATTTTTGAAGAAGGATGATGGCTTTGATTTAGCATTTTTGCAAACCTAAAGTAATCAATGGAGTCACTATAAATGGAATTTTAGATGAATCTCGACTGAGAGATCAATCATATTCTTTTGCAAACATAATGAGGGAACAATATGCTCTTATAGAGAACCCAAATGAAGAGGGAGCGGTAAAAAAACTTTGGAAAAACTTTGGTGAGAGCAATCAGTTGAGAGAGGCAATACCAGAATATTTCAAGCTTATTGATTTATGTTTGACAATGATATTAGGTTCAGTGGAGGATGAGAAATTTTTTAGTACTTTGGGCTTCCTGAAGTCAAAGGTTAGAAACAAATTAGACAAAAATTTGGATAATTGTTTGAGGCTCTATAATTCTAGGTATGAGGTAGAAAATTTCCCTTATGATAGGGCTATTAGCATTTAGAGAAACCAATGTCGAAGAAGAGGGATTACCAATATTTCAAACCCAAGTGGCAATGGTAGTGGCAGTGGTAGTGACAGTGGCGGTGGCAATGGTTCATATCCTGATATTGGAAGTAATGAAGATGATGTTGACTTTAGCATGCCCAGTGAGTCTGACACTGACAGTGAATCTAAATAAAACACAATGGACAATGAAATATTGTATGCAATAAATGAGGAGGATTCTAATGATACTGATGATGATCTAGTCCAAGCAGAATGACAATAACATCATAACCTCAAGTTCTAACTTTTGCATCTGTCAAGTAGTAGGCTAGTAGCTCTGATCTAAGACTCTACCTACTAATTAATTATGTAACATGTTTGTAGAAGTTAATTTATAGCCTTCATTCACTATCCCTTTATAAATTCTTAAATTATTATTTTTTGAACATTTTGATGTTATAAACTTACATGTTGAGATTTTCATTGATTGTATTTTTTAACATGTTGAGATTTTCATTGATTCTAGTTTCTTTAAGAAAGTGTAACATAATGCATTTAATAGAATAAGCTCTATTTTTTTAAAAAAATTGTATTATAATTTATAATTATAAATTAGCCTGCAACATAATACATTTAACAATTATCAATTACAAACAATTACAACCCTTTGCAAATGACTCAATGTCAAATTGAAATGACCCTGAATTCCCTTATGTAGATACAAGGGAGCAACAATAGTTGTAGGTCAGTTTGTAATTGTATATATAATCATATTATTACTACATAATACATTATGTGTATACAATATAGTTCCAAGAATCACAATGATTCACACAGTTCGATGATTCAATTCACGATTTGATTCGAGCTTGCCGATTCTGATCCAATTCTCATTCTTGTTACATTGGTACTATACAATCACATTGCCAATTTGCCACATTTCTAATTGTACAATTTTTTTAAGTAGTAGAACTAGGGAAATTTTTTCCATCTACTTTATGCAGTAATAGTATGACATTTCCTAGCTGCCCAACTATCTTGATATGCTGGCTCTTGATTCTTGTAACAATTAACATTAAACAAAGTTAAAATTAAATACAAAATTTGAAATTAAAGAGAAACAAGTAACAAAACGATTATAGTACTATCACTTACTAAGTTGTTACTTCTTAGTGCTATCAACTATGAGTCATGACTACCAATGACAGCAACAATAACAGCTTCAGTTTGAGAAGATGACCCAGCTTTTACGAATTTCTTTAGGGTGCTCCATTCTACATCATTTGGAAGCTCCATTTGTTTGAGGTTGTAGCTAAATAGTTGTAACCTCATCAACAATAAATACTTGTGAGAGATATTTTTACATGAATCGAGGAATTTATCTACAACTTCATTCATTGTTGACAGTGGTTTGATGCAACTTGCAATACTTTCTAGAGTGGTTTCCTTAAGCAAGTTGCCTAAATCATAATTCATGTTGTCTTGCAACCTTTTCATGTAATTTTTTTTTTCCAATGAATCCACCATCCAAGTCAACTAGATTTTGTAATCCAGCAGTCACCAAGTTCAGTATGATGTTATTCATCTTCTTCAATTCTTTGGAAGTAGATTTGAGAGCTTCACCTATTTTTGTTACTTGTTCACAATAGTGACCGACTTCAATGGTCATTATAGAGGCATCCAATCGATTGTTTATTCCATGGTTTGCCAAATCCCTATCACTGGATCTCTTTACTTTATTCAAAATTTGGTCAAAAAGATTTTTTAAGGAATTGGTGAAGATTTTTCTTTTACCCAAAATATCACTTATTACATTTTCAAAGACAAGTATGATATTGCTAGTTAAATCAAGCCATTCAAACAAACTATCATTTTTCTTTATTATTTTGTCCCAATTTTCTTGTTTAATAAGCTTAACCATGTTTATTATAGTATCCTTCACATAATGGTCTTTGGAAGAGGTTGCTCTATTTTCTGCCATTACATTTTCCATCTTTTTCTTCATTTGAGACATATCTTTTTCACTCTTTTTCTATATTTCCTCTAGTTGCCCTTGCCAATTAGTTGCTCTCTTCCTCTCATCCTCCAATTTCTTCTTCAAATCTTGGATTGTCTTTGTAGTAGTTACCTCTTTTTTCTTCTCATCCTCGAGTTCTCTTTTCAAATCATGGATTGTCTTTGCAGTGGACTCCTCCTTTTTCTTTGCATTGTCCAATTCCTTCTTCAAATCATGGAATCTTTGAGTAGAGTCAATAGACTCCTCTTTCTTTGTGTTCTCCAATTCCTTTCTCAAATAGAAGATTTTCTTTGTAGTTGACTCCTCTTTTTTCTTTGCATTCTCCAATTCCCTCCTCATGTGGTGGATTGTGTTAGTGTTTGCAAGGGTACTAAAGTTCATTTTATTCACATTCTCCAATTCCTTCTCCAAATTACTAATAGTTTTCATAGTTGACTCCTCTTTTTGTTTCATATTCTCTAATTGTTTATTCAAATTGTCGATTGTTTTTGCAGTAGACTCCTCTTTTTTCTTCTCATTCCCCAATTCCTTTTGCAAATTAAAAACCATATTTTCCCTAGATACCAAATGTTTCTTTTCATTCTCCAATTCAGTCATCAAAATATTATTTTCCTTGACAACATAGTCCAGGTTAGTTTTCAATTTATTGTTGACCTGTGCACTACTCTCTACAAGCTTGAACAACTATGCAGTAGAGGTTTATTCATGTTGAAGTCTTTTTTGGCACTTATCCAATTCTTTAGTCAATTTTTGCACGTGTTCATTCATCTTTTCTTGCTAGACAATTGCCTCTATAGGAGAAGATTTCTTTATCCTGTTTTGCAATTCTTTGAACCTATCGTCTGTTGCTTTCTCCTTTGCGTTCACATTATCAAGGTCTACCTATAACTTTTCTATTTTCTTTGTAAGCATTTTGTTTTCCCTCTCTGCTTTCAAAAGTGTAGAGTAGACCATTTTGTTGCTCTCTTTTGGTATATTGATTTTGTCAATATTTTTCAATTTTGACAAATCCATTTGAAGACTGGTAACTTATATATCATTAGGATTTATTACATTTTGTGATGGATTATTATCTCTACCCAGGGGCATAATAGCCATGAAGTTCATCATTTCATTGTTTGGATCATATGTTTGGAATATTCTATTAATAGATCCCTTACGTTCAACAACTACATCACCTTTCAAAGTCTTTATAATCCACCTATTTCTTTCACTTGTCTATTCAATCTTTGATGCAAACTCATTCAAACTAAAATTTGGATTTGCTGACACAATTGAATGTTTGAAAGGTGAATTGTCAATTGTATCCTTGTGTGCTCCTCAAACTCTAGATAAACTTACTCCACCTACAATTGTATTTTGAGGATTGCCAATAGACTGAAGATGACCCATTCCAAATCCTGGCATTTTAGGATAGTTTTCTGGGTTTTGTACAGAAGCTACTAGTGCATACATTGGTGAAGTAACCATTGACATTGTTGGCGGTGTAATTGTCATAACTTTTTGCTTTTTTTCACAAGGTTCATCCATGCTATTACTAGTGCCAGTGCCAGTGGGATAAACTACAAGTGGATTTAAAGATTTAACAAATAATGTTTTGGGATGAACTTTAGAAGCAGAGGCATAATTTTTTTTGCCCTTTCTAGATGAATCATCTTCATTCTCAGAGAGTCCAATGATTGGTTTACATCTTGTTTTGGGTGGATCAAGTACTGAAACTAGATTCCAAATCCCTTCACCACTTGCACCAATGGGCCTTATACCTGCATAACCCATTTTTTGTATCATAATTGCCCCTCTATTATATGTTTGTTTAACAGAATCACTCATTTGAATTGTAACAATATCTCTACCCTTGGTTGACCCAAAATTTTGAATACCTTGAATGTCAGCATTAGACTTGAGGTCCTTCTACCTTTCATTATCATTGTCACTGCCAAAATGTTGGATGCTCTTTATTCCAATAATTGCTAAAAATTTCATCCTCCTCAATTTCATCAAAACCAACTAATGTCTTTGGTTCACCCAAATTTTGCCTCATTTTCTAGAAACCAGTTATCTTGGTTTGACACCACATTTTGGTTGCACATGCCTCTTTAATTTCTTTTGGCATAGACCTCTTAAAAGGTTGAGATGCTTTCTTGTAGAAATTTAAGTATGTCAGAGGCTCTAATTTGTGCAATGTTGTAATTTGGGATGACAATTCTTGCATTGAAATATTATTTTCTATTGCATGTTTCTCCATCTCTTTCTTAACCTCATCCCATGACTCCTTGTGTTTTAACTTTTCTATCAATGGCATCTCTTGATGTTGATATTTTCTCTTAGAGTTCCCATCGACAATAAGTCTCATTTTTATTATGTTTAGTGGATCATAATTCTAGTGACTGAAAAAATCAAAGCCAAAAAAAGTTACCAATTCATTTGCTAGTTTGAAAGCCTTTCTCTCAAATGTGAGGCCTCCAATTGTGAAAGGCAAGGAAGGAAATATCATTTTCTTTTGTTGTCCACTGAAAATTTCATCTGTGCTCTCCATCTTCCATACGTATTCCAATGCAAAAACCCTTTCTATAATATGCATTGAAAGTTTGCAAGGTTCAACTGCTAAACCGTAAAATTTTAAAACAATGTACTCTTCCATGAAGAGCAGTCAACCAGTTGAATCTGACTTTCCAGTTGAATGCAATCTTTACAAGACATAGGCAATCTAGGCATCAAAGTGCCTGTGATTTTTTGGTAAATAGGTGCCAAAAAGAAGTCTACAAAATGATTGTACTTTTTATTTGCAGAAGTCATCCTCATCTTATGTGTCTACTCATATACTAGACTTGGAGTCTTTGATTTCTTCTAGGTTCTCTCATCAAACTTATAGACCTCAATATCAAGCTTATTGTTCTCTATCTCAAATATTGGGTCATACTTTGCTAAAAGAAGGTAGCACAAGTAACTTGTGAACCTAAATGTCTTCATCTTGCCTGTAATTGTATTTTGTTTAATTATTAATATTTTTTGTTGCATAGATTCAACAATGTGCTAAAAAAAATTATATCTTACATCTACCTACTCAACTGATTGACCTCGACAATGGATATTATAAATCATTTCAAGAACACTGGCCCCCACTTCCTTGTTACTGTCCAATCCCAGACAAAATGATAACAAAGAAATAGTATTATAAACCCATGGCACAAAAATATCATACTGATAAGGAGGCTTATGGTCTATGTCCAAAGTAACACTAGTAGAACTAGAGTACTCTGAGTTTAGTAAACCCTTAATAAATGAATCTTGAAAAACTCTTTCCAGTTTGTCATAAGCCTATGCTAGTTTATCCAAGTTAATGTGCTCGTTAGAGCTTTCTGGTTTAAACCCTAGCCCTGAAAAAATTCACTCTCAGTTATGGCTAAAATTTCCTCCTCGGTGTTTTGGTTTACAATTGCCTTTCTATTTTCATCATAATTCCGAGTACATGGCATTACAATTTCAGGGCAAGGGAATACTTCAGGTACAGAGAGGTTTGCTAATCCAGTAACTAGAGCAACTAGTTTATTTGTATGTGCACCAATATTGTTGTTATATTTGTAATAAATTTTTCCCTTCTATGGATCTTTCCACTTATTAAACAATGCATGTCTAATTCCCATGATTCTTAAATCTCCATGGATAACAGGATCAAAAATATCATGACATTCATTGGTGAAACCTGGGGTTTGTAGCACTTGCCTGAGTTCTATAATGTGTTTCTTTTCCTTTATGCTTGCGCTCATACGGGAGGTTTTTGACTTTGTTTTGCCCATACCTACTACTGGTTATTACACAAAATTCTTCTTCGGGCCCTATTTAAAATAATTGTAAAGTGTAAACCTAAGATAGTTAAAATCAAGATTTCTATTGGTACAAATTGCAATGAAAAAAGTTTTTTAAAAATTAAATACTCAGAATTGAGATTGGATAATTGGTGTTGTCGTATGATACTCAAGTTTCACACTTTCAATCTTCAGAATACAAAATGGAATTTTTCCACTCTAAGAAAATTTAAAATTTGAAAACCCTACTAACATATCAGGCTCTAAAAATATAATGAGCATACAGGGTAGAGTTAATATTTAAAAAGAAAGTATTAAGTAATTAATGGTTTTAGGTACTTTATTAATAGTATGTACAATGTACATGTAAATGACATAAACAGTAAGACACAATAATTTAGTAATGTATATAAAAATAATAATAAAATTTTAAACAAGAAAAAAATTATTACATTGATATACATTTGAATAAATTTGTTCATTTTAAATAAATTAATTAATAAAAATATAACTTAATTATCGATGATTCGATATGATTTTCAAGTGAATTTGAATTTTGTAGAGTGATATCGTCACACATGATGTGTCTATCAATTGTGACATCGTGACACTTGTCGAGGACACGTGTCACAATTTCGGATGAATCCAAGCACTTGCAAGATCATTCCCCAAATTGGCCCATAATTCATCTCGGGCCATCGATCTTTCTTTTAGTCAATGATCGGGAAGTCAATTTTTGGGTAGAATCTCATAGCACGTGTCCCAATTTTGGGTTAATTTAATTATTGATATTCAATGAAGATATATTAAACTTTATAAAATAAAATTGGTGCAAGATATGAAACAAGTTTTTTTAGTTTTTATATAAATCTAATTTAAATTTAATAAATTTATTATAATATATAAAATATTTTAATAAATGAAAAATGTAATATAATTGTTTTTTTGTAATGATGTTAATTTAAATTTAAATTTTATTCATAAATATATTATATAATCATTGATATATATGTGCTATGGCATATATATCATATGGTTATAATTTTATTATATTAATAATTATATTATATTATAATTAATTATATTATATGTTCTATTATATTATAAATAATTATAAATAATAATAATAATATTTTTATAATAATAATAAATCTTAAATGATTATATAATATAAGTAATTATTTTTTAATTGAGTGACCAAAAAACACATTATAATTTATTAAAAAATACATTATTACAATATAAAATATAAACCAATGCACTTACATTAAAAAATAGAAATATTAACTTTAATGAATCATATTGAAAATGAAATATTTAGCTCTTAGCCCTAAGCCTAGTAGCTACCGGCAAGTACTAATAATTATTAATAAATTATAATGACAATAGTTTAATTTAAATAAAATAAAATAATTTAAAATAATTGCAAATGTTATATTTTTATTCATATTTCTTATTTAGTTTCAAAATAAAAATGTAATATAGTTTAATTATCTATAAATTATTAATATATATTGATAATTGTTTATAAACATAATTATTAATAATAATATTAGCCGAGTCTTCTGATTGGTAATGACAAGACACGTGTTAGGATTTCGGATGAATCTAGGCACATGGGAAAGCATTCCCCAAATTGGCCTAAAATTCATCTCGGGTTGTCAATCTTTCTTTTAGTCAATGGTCGGGATTTCAATTTTCAGGTAGAATCTTGTAGTAGACGTGTCCCGCTTTTGAGATAATTTAATTATTAATATTCAATGAAGATATATTAAATTTTATAAAATAAAATTAGTGCAATATATGAAACAAGTGCCACTAGTACTTGCCTTTAGTTTTTATATAAATTTAATAAATTTATTATAATATATAAAATATTTTAATTAATAAAAATGTAATATAATTTTTTTTTTTGTAGTGATGTTAATTTAAATTTAAATTTTATTCATAAATATATTATATAATCATTGATATATATGTTCTATTACATATATATCATATGGTTATTATTATATTATATTAATAATTATATTATATGTTCTATTATTTAATAAATAATTATAAATAAAAATAATAATATTTTTATAATAATAATAAATCTTAAATGATTATATAATATAAGTAATACTATTTTTAATTGAATGACAAAAAAAACATATTATAATTTATAAAAAAATACATTATTACAATATAAAATATAAACCAATGCACTTACATTAAAAAAATAAAAATATTAACTGAGTCTTTTGATTGACAATGATCGGACACATGTCACTATTTCGGGTGAATCTAAGTACATGGGAAAACATTAACCAAATCAGCCCAAAATTCATCTCGGGCAGTCGATCCTTCTTTTATGCAATGGTCGAGATTTCGGGCAGAACCTATTACCAATCATAAAAAATATTATAATAGTTTTAATATATAAATAAAAGGATTTTCTTTTCTATTAGAGAATTGATTTTCCTTTCTATCATAACTATACGCTTTTTATTGTAAAGATGATATGAAAAATTCAATGAAGATATATTAAATTTTATAAAATAAAATTGGTGCAAGATATCATGAAATAATAATAATAATGTAAATAAAATAATTACAATTTAAAAATGTAATTGCAAATGCTATATTTTTATTCATATCTATTATTTAGTTTCAAAATTAAAATATAATATAGTTAAAATATCTTTAAATTATTAAAATTTAACATATGTTGAATTATTTGAAATTTGTGATAATTGTTTATAAACTATTCTTCACCATTTAAAAGATTTCATAGGTGACAAGATAGGCATGAAATAAAAATTTGACACATAAATTATCAAAATTATATTTAACTTTGTTAAGGTTATAATCTATTAATCTTTAGTTTTCCTTGAAGCTCTATTTGTTTTAACCAATCAGATTAAATAAAAATAGTTAATTATTACCAGTTAACTATTTTTAACAAAGTCATAGATTAACAGTAACATTTCAATAATGCATTGAGAATCAAGATGCCAAAAACAAACTTACAAAGTCATAGACTAACAAAAACAATGATTTGAGAAGCCATAAACTATTGTTTTCATTGATAATATTTTAGACTGTACAATGTACAGAGTACTGATTCATAGCATAGATATTCAAAATAGATGATTAAATTAGCATGGTTTTACTATTTTTAAATTTATGAAAAAGGGAAAGGCCCAATCCAAAGAGAAAATTAAAAATACAGATATCTTTAAAACATTTTTTTTCCCTAAGGGCAACGGGTTATGGGTAAGGAAATAAGTTACAATATTCAGAAATAGGGTTGAGGGAACAGGGAACCACGAAACTAGGGAGGCTAGAAGCATGAGCAAGCTGAGGGGACAAGAGTTTGAAGCCTTTAATCAAAAAGGTCTTCAAGTCTATTTGCAAGGAATCTATTGAAGAAGATGATGTCACTGAACTTGTCTAGCCATGTGAAGTTGATCTCGCTAACATCGTCCAACAACAACCATTTTCATAAGAAATCCCTTCCGAGCCGTGCCCACTTTCGATGGTGAGTCAATTTTCATTCGTTCATGCCAAGCAAGAAAGGATCCTTATGTATAATGCACCATATGTATTCCTCCCAACACTTGTCTGCTACTTCTGCAAAAGGGATGCCAATGCCCGACCGTAGGGATGCCAATGCTCAGCCAATACAAGAATTTTGACATCATCTTCTAAAAATGTTTCCTTAAAAATGTTATGCAGAAGCATCGACATATCTATTTGACTGCCTCCAAGGTTGAGAAGAGACACGAGGAAGCGAGAGGTAATATCCATGGACACATGGTACCTCTTATTGTTTCTCAAGAATTCGTGGTCGAGTACCATGAATATAGCATGGCAAATAAAAGGACTCCAAGCATCTACCTTGCAAACCATGACAAGGACATCGTCAAGAATCATGCCTAGAAAGGGCTTTTGCAAAGCCATTGTAGTACATTTGAGGTGAATTGGCGTATCCATGACTAAGATTCAAGAAACTCTGCAAACTGCAACTACAAATTGAATTCAGATTAAAGTTTGAAGAATATGAGAAATGATAATGAAAGAGGAATTGAAGAGGCTATTTAATGGCACTTGCTATTTAATGGCACTTCTAGTTCCATTATGGCAGTTGCATTTAATTCTTTGGCATTCGCGATCTTTCATATCTTGATTTTGCATATTCTTATTAATTTTAAGTGTGTGAAACACCGAAATGTACTGGTATTAATGTCGAATAGTTGATAGTGCCTAACATTGAGTAATGATTTGCATGCAAACCTTTAAATGTGTCTCCATTTCGAAGAATTAAATGCGACTGTAGGTTTTTTCAAGCGAGTGGCCCCAAGATGCATCTTCTATCGTTGATCTCCAAGTAATCAACAACCAATAAAACTATTGTATTTACTATTAACAATATGAAAGTGACGGTAGCTTACTTGGTAATAGTGACACTGACATAACGATGTCACAACATTATTAATAACACACCTAAGATAGTAGACACGTTGATACTTGAAGTGACTACTCAGCAGTCAAAACAGTTACTACCCAATACATGTACAAATTTTTCTTTTAGATTAAACAATTTTTTAGATTACCACTGAAGATTAGCCAAGACCATTATTTTTTATTTTCCTACAAAACAAGTAATTCGCCTTTAACATTATTAATTCATTTTTGGCAAGCAAAAAAAATAGCCATCATTTATTTATCCATCGGCCAAAAAAAATATTAATTTGCCACATTTAAAATGATTTTTGCTAGGGAAAGAAAAAAATTGCCAACATATAATATTTTATTTCCCTATATGGAACAAAAAAATCGCCCTCAAAATTAAAATTTTCTTGCCCAAAAGATGTTGGATTCACCAGCATTTTAGGCTTTTTTTTCTGGAGGGGTTTCTTAAAGCTATCCATGTTTCCTATATTTTGATGAGAAGGAGTACATTTATGTTGTTTAAATGAGTGACAAAGAATGGAGTTCAAGGGGGTGTTTAGTGTAGGAGTGGATATAGGTGTTGCTTGATTCTTCTTCAATGTATTAATTGTTGATTCAATGTAGGACTTTTTGGCTAACATTCAAAGATATGAAATTTTGACTACAAATTATAAGGGGCAATTTTTGCAGCATATGGCACATCTCTTGTGCACCAATATCACGTTCGTCAATGAAACCATCATAAAATTATGATATGTGATTAAAGCATTATCACCTAATTTTTTTGTATTAGCATTTTTTTAAATTGTGGTATATGTCTTTGATGTTTTCTCAACTTTGGAGGTATAATTTGAGATGCAGTTGAGGACCACTTTCCTTGAAGTGACAAGTTGGCAATCTACATTATCCCTTCACATGGCTAGCATTTGTGGGTTGTGGATATTGAGCTAATCATCATTTCTTGTAGCATTATATGTTTTGGTTTTCTCTATGTCACATGTTAAGATTGATGTACCTTGTTGTGTCCATGGAGCTTTGTAGTGACATTGCATTATGTTTCCCTTTTTGTAGATGTGTTGAATCTGTGCATTTTGTATGTCTTTGCACAATATTTATTATTTGTTTGTAATAGGTCAATGGGTCTAATGATAGTATTTGTCGAGTGATGATTAAGCAAGAGTCATCATTAAGGCTATAATGTAATTTGTTTTGTCTATCAAATTCAGTTTGTGGGTTCCTTGCATAAACATATTTGTCAAATAAAGTACTTGCCTCATCCAATTCAAGATAGTTTTTCCAATTGATTGTGTCCATATTTGGTGTAGTTTGTAGCCATAAGAAACCATGTATATGTGTTGAACCTTCATGTTACAATTTATACCTATACCAAAAATCTTTTTCTTTTTCAATGAATTTTTATGAAATATAGTGAATCTTTGGTGAGTGTATAAGGATGTAATGTGTGGGTTGTCAACAAAATATCTATCAAGTATTTACTTCAGAATCTTATTGTTGAGTTTGTATTTTGTGGGAACAATACATGTAAATCTGCCTATTTTGTATCTAGTGATCTCAAAGTGAAGAACAATTTAGGTGTCCCTAGTTGGAGTATCATGGTTGATAATTCCATTCCTTTTTTATCCCAATAAGCTCATGTGTCTCATATTGATCTACCAAAATGTATTAGTACAATTGATTTTCTAATTGATTGTCATGCACATTTTGTAAATTCTCATGGATGAGGTGGATAGTTTTTTGTATATTTTGATGTAGGACTATTTTAAAGAAAATTATTGTTGTTTTTGGATATGGTGTCTCATTATTAAATTGTAAATAAAATATTGGAATCATACATGTTTTTCAAATCTTTTATCATGATTTCTCAATAAATGTAATGCATATTCATGCATGTAAACTTGTTTTCTTCTTGGTTGTAATGGTAGTGAACTTCCACTTGGGAATAGGGTTGGAAATACTATGCTTAGTAGGCCCTTAGTGTTATATTCATTCATTGGTGAGTCATATATTTCTAGCCAAGGATCGATATGTGGGTCATTATTTTTGATGCCTAACATTGCCTTAATTATTTGTAGCTCACATTTTATTAGGAAAATCTATAATAAATGATTATGTATTATGACACTCAATGTCATCATAGGGTGTAGTATCAATTTTTTTATATGGTGGTGTATCATGACAAGTTATTGTTAAGTTTTGGGGCAAGTTTGATATATCAGTCATTTTATCAAAAAATTGGTTTAGTGTGTCAACAGTAATAACAACATCCTTGCAGTATGAGTCTTATTGCCTCTTTTAGTTTAAAACATCTAGAATAGAATATTTATTGACATAGAAATCATAAATTTTCCCTTGTAATTTTTTCCTTTTTATAATAAGGAGCTCAATGTTTGGTAATATTTTAGGCAAAAGGTGAGCAATGCTAAAAATATCTTGCAAAAAACTAATGGTATGGCCATTATATTTGTATTGTCCTTCTTTTGCAGAAGTGACTTGCAAAATAGGGGTTACTCTTGCAATAAGCATTTCTTTGACCTTGGTAAAAAAGTTTAGGACATTTGGTTATTTTCCTAGATCTAAGTTATTTTCCATAGAGAATCGATGAGCCCCATTTTTTGAAAAACACCTAGAACATATGGTCTCAATAGTATTTTTGCATATGGACATACTTGTGTAGCTTTCATTATGTAAATGATGCATATTTTTACTTTTGATAATGCATTAATGTGTTCTCTAAACCTTTTTATTGATTATAAGAATTATGTTGTGAAAATAGTAGTTGGCATAAAAGTTTGTATTATTTGTTCTTGTGAATTGATGAATGTTTGCAAACTATTTGTGTTTTTTGAGATTAGTACTTGTCCATTATGTTTTTACCTTTTTATATCATTAACATTGAGGCATCCAATTGCAGAGTCATTAGTGTTATCTTCTCTAATTGGTGGACTTTGTGTAAAACCTCATTTATAATTTTGTGGTGTTGCAGTCAGTATTGTTGGAACTGGATGTTTGATTGTCAATAAATGACTTTTGATTTAATCTTTGGATCTATCATGTAGTAGAAATTTCATCCTTATGTCGATTGTAATATGTTAGATTTTTTTGTCTCTTATGAATTATCTTTTCCTGTGTGGTTGAAGTATGTATCTATATATTTTTTTTAAAATGAGTGTTAAGATCATTAGATAAAAGGAAAGAAGAAATGAATAGTTGGATAGGTGAAATATAACCACATTTAATCTTCGTAATGTGTAATTTAACTTAATTTTTAGTTGAATTGGATTAGAAGAAGAAATAAATATTTGACAAAATGCCTCTAAGAGTAGTAGCAAACTGTTTCTTGAAATCTCTCACAAAATGACTCTATAAAATTAGCACTTCCAGATATTTCAAACAAGTACGATAAATAGGTGTAAAATTCTATCATAAGTTAGATGAATATTGATTTGAAAAATGATGACTATCGATAGGAAAATACATTTTTTTGTGGATTTTTATAAGCATCAATCAACCCATGGAGGAAATAGTTGTGATAAATTTGGAGCATAGGAAATCTATGAAGGTTTTTCAATCCTATCAAGGATAAGATCTGCTCATTTTAGCAAACGTGCCATTTCAGAAAGGGGAAGGCCGTGCTGAACACAATGAAATCTTTAGAGAATAAAATTATATAACAATTACAATCCTTGGATATAGAATACCTCAACAAAAATACTCTTCAATTTGAAGGAAGACTTACCAGATATAGATACTGTAACAAATGCACAAAATAATGTGTGGAAACCTTCAATCAATAGCCATTAGCATCATCACCAAATGAAGATCTCAAACAACTACCAAAAAGGAAAAAGCAACGAGACCCAATGGAGGAGGAAGGAAAATTAAAGGAAACAAATAAAAGGGTTAGAATAGAAACATTTTTGGCATACAAATTTGTTAGGCAAATTTTACAAAAATTAAAGGTGAGAACAGCAAAAATCTGCAAAAAGACGAAAGCAAAGCTCCCACATATAAGTATGTTGACTTAAAATATTAAATCAATAAATATAGATATAAAATTAACAAATATAAATATTAAATCAGCAACATCCATTCTAACCATTAAAACATATTCAAGTATTAAATTCCTAAATACACATTGTTTTTCCCTTTTGATTGATATATCAAAGAGAATCCTTAAAACTCTTGAACATCGTGTGTTTAATGCTACTTCAATAACCGTACTTTGCCACAGCTTCCGAAATAATTCGTTTCACTGGCTCGCTATCAATTTCTGCCTCAAATTTCTTCATCTACAGAATATAAAACAATCCAAGCTGTGAGAAACTCACAAATAGCCCGTCAAACTAAACAACATACTAGAGATCTCAGGAATTTCAGTACCTTAATAATGGATGTTTTGATAATCTGGCCGTCAAATGACGTGAGATTGGCATTCTGAAAATCCATGTGAGGAATTCGAGAGCTTTCATCAGGTCAATAAGCACGCCTGGCCCTTTCTTGCAGTACATCCGTATATGAAATATGTTTTCTTCCACCTTGGCAACATCCAGCTGAAATCATACATATTATAGACGGAACTCTTCAGGTAATGCACTGGAAATGGATCATTTTGTTCATGAGGAACACAAATATGAAAAATGAGAAAGAGAAAAGGGGGAAAAAGGAAATGTCCGGTTACGTGAATTATTTTTCGCCCTGGTTTGTTTAGGGGGCTACTAGTGCTACTCGTTTCAAAAGAGGCAGATTCAAGATCTATATCAGTTACCACTTTATATCCGTCAACAAACGGAGAATCTTTGTCCATGAGATCAGATTAAAGCTGTGAGATCTCTGCCTGGATGTCCTTCACTTGTTTCTGCAAGTTCTGCACATAGCTGATTGCATCCCCTACATCTAAGCACAAGAATCACAAACTTCAAATTAGATCTCTCGATTTGATATTTCCAGTATTTTTATGAAAATGAAATGCATCAAAAAAACTGTGAAGCGAAAAAATTGTATCCTAATTTTTAAAATTTAAAATCATTTACATTTGAATAAATTTGCATACGATAAAAGTTTATTTAAATCTTTTACATTTGACTTCATTCTCTGTGATCATTCTTCTGGCTGTATTTATGAGACAGGTTTATAGGAGGAGTTCTTATTACCTGTTTTGGAATAATGTGTGTAAGGGTCCTTAACAGTTATAATTTATATATTAGTTTGTCTCGTAAATAATATTTAAATCAAAGATTTACAGTTACAGCCTCTCAGCTGAGAAGATATATTTTTAACTGAATCATTTATAAAGATTCAAAACTTCACTCTGAGGTTTATTTGTATAACTTAACTAAGTTTAGCAAAGATTCTCCTATCACGAGACAAAAATGAACGCGACGATTAAAATCTCATCCTATAAAACTAGACGTAATCTTTCAAAACCTTTTTAAAATTCCAAAAGTTTACTGGAGTGCGAAAATCTAATGCCTGTAATGAAATAACTTGGTGATTTTAGGAGCAAGAGAGCGAAGAGCATAAAGCCTCTCATTTAGGCGGCCGCGCCGTCTTCTCTCGTAGATCAAGTCCTGCACTACGCAGAAGGAGCAGACTGACTCGATTTAACGGATCCTTTATCTTCCTCATTCAAAAGCCCTGAATCCTCTGAAGAATATCCAGATTTGACCATATCTCCACTGCTTTTGCCTCCCTGGGGACTCGAATAGAAGACATTACAGGACTGCTGCCATTGAACAAGCTCGGAGGTACTATTAATGGCGGAGTCCTCAAGATTTGGCTTTGCAGGAAACTCGTGGAAAGTCCACAAGTTGTCGGTGGGAAAGCAGGTCCAAGCGTTTTCTGCTACACAGTCGAGATCTGTGAAGAGAAGTCTATCATCTTCTTCCATCGATTCCACCATTTCATTGAAATCCAGAAATGAATTGGTATTCTTTTCTCCTAATCCGTAGGTCTTCATTGATGTGATTCTGAAAATGGAGTGAGAGGTAGGGTTTCTTTTGAGATGTGAATCCAACTCACCAAGAAGATATTCTTTGACTCTTTGCTGACGGGCTTGCGCGCTTTTTATACTGAGATGTGGACATAAAAAATTGAATGCATTTGTTTCCCATACAACAAATCAATATTTATTATTAAACTTAGGTAGCTTCAACATGTATTCTTTTACTTTATTTTTACGAGGGATAACAAAGCTTAAAATAAATAAAAAATCATGAATCTTATCAATCAGTTTGGTTTAACTAGTTATTTTTAAGTTAATTTGTTGGGATCCACTACTTCATTCAAATTTCTATAATGTTATGAAAAATATCGAAATTATGTTATTTTCCACTATTACATAAATATATTTGTTATAAACATTATTTTTATATTATTTTCCATTATTACATAAATATAAATATATTTTTTATAAATATTATTTTGATATATTATTATAAAATTATTTCTAAATTTATAATATTAATACAAAGTTAATTATTATTTTTTACTTTTAACTATTTAGACATTAAGTAAATGTTATTTTATATATTTATATTATATTTTGACATTGCTATTGCTTATGTATTATAATTGTATAATCAATTCTATTTTTACACTATATTTTTATAATTAAATTTTTTATATTAAATATAATAATATAATCAACAAATACTAGCCACTATGTGGTAATTGTTATCATATGATAGTACTTAATTAATTATTAAACTTGAAGGTTAAATTTAGCCCACTTTTATCATTAGAGTTTCTTGTCAAATTATTGAATAGTGATTTGGGGGCAACACTCCTATTATTTATAATCATTGGATGATCTTAAATCAATGGACTAAATACTATTTTGGGCCAAACTTTTAAAAGCATACCAAGTTTTAAAGAAAGTCCCCAAAATAAATACACGTGTCTGCAATCAAATCTATTTGGGGTCATAGTGAGAAAGGATAAAAAGTTTCATGGAAAGTCTCCACAATAGAGACACATGTCAAATCTACTACTTAACCTGTAATCTGTGATCACTAAAATAAAAATACTTATGTATAACTATTAGTGAACAACCTAAGCATGGGACCTAATTTTCATAAAGTGCAACCAACATGCCACCCCAAAAGTGCAAAAGAAATAGCCAAATTTGGTGTATGAGTGAGATTAGCCAATTGATGAATATTAGCCACTAAAGTTATCCTTGATTTATAGTCCCAGTTAAAATTATTATCTTATTGTCCTAATTTCATTTCTTTGGGACATGAAAATGAAGTTTCTTTTAGTAGTTGTTAACGTAGAGTCAACAAGTCCTTCCAATGCAACCTTAAATAGGAATAGTAAAGAGATAAAGATATAATAATATTATTTAAATCTTTAATTTTAACATTATGTGTGTGTGTGTTTTTAGTAGTTATTAGCGTAGAGTCAACAAGTCCTTCTAACACAGTCCTAAATAGGAATAGTAAAGAGATAAAGAAATAATAATATTATTTAAATCTTTAATTTTAACATTGTGTGTGTGTGCGCGCGCGTGTGTGTGTGCATGTGTGTGTGCATGTATGTATGTATGTATGTATACACACACAGATGTGTGTGTGTGTGTGTGTGTGTGTGTGTGTGTGTGTGTGTGTGTGTGTGTGTGTGTGTGTGTGTGTGTGTGTTTGTGTGTGTTTGTGTGTGTGTATACACACATATATAGAATGTTCTTCATTATTAGACTTGGTTTCCCTACTTTAGAGTTTCTTCATTTCGCCTTCTTCTTGCTTGAATAGTCCGCTGTACTCAATGTATTCTTGATTCCTACCTTTGAGATTCCATATTGAGTCCATGTCTAGAAAACATTCTTCCTCTGCTACAACACCCCTTTAAATTTGTCATGTACCACCCATATTCATTTTGTGTTTTTAGTGAATGAAGAGCACAATACTAAATCATGTCACTTCCTTTGGTTTATATATTCCCTTTGACAAATCAAATACCCCATCTAGCTTTACCCATTCAAAGATATACTCTATCTCTAATAGGATGTCCTCTACCAATTTTCTCATCACCCATTTGATGATAATCTTATCCTTGGCCAATTCTAAAAGCCATGTAAGAACCATACTCATAATATCGATGTTAATGTGATATAAATGTTTGGTATGGATGAAATCCTCACCCAACACCTTTAGCATGAAATTAAATACCTTTTTTGCTATGTATTTCAAAAATTTCTTGAGCCTTCTACTCTTCACTTCACTTAACTAGAGAGAATTCAGCATTCATATATTTTACTAATTCTTAATCCAAACACCAATGAAAACACAATTACCTCCACTTTTTAAACATTTCAATTGTAAAGCTCTTTACACACATTCATTCCATTGCACCATTCACAACATTGATCATCACAAACTACATTCTTCCTTCACCTTAGCACCTCATCATTTGGCTATTGCATCATCATTACTATCAACCATTTGAATATATTCAAAATATTTCCACTTACCTTCATCAATTGCAAATCTCAATTCCCATTTTGGCAATGTGTTTACTACCCAATTTTCCATTCATTTTATGTGTGTAAGCAACTCATAAAAAAATTATCATTTTTGTATAATATTTATGTAGTTTTGCAAATTCCAAGATGATATCATTTCAGATCTATTATTTCCTATATAGCCACTAGAGAGCCACCTTCCACATTACTCATTTCACATTAAATGCATTTATCTCTCAATCTCAAGATATTCCCCCTACAATCACTGGCTACACACCCTATCCCACTAGGTCCTCAATTACCTTTCAAATCTCCATAAAAAGTGATTTTGGTCCTCTCTTTCACTTGAAGTTTCCATTTTATCTCTTCATATTTCTCCAACTCTAGATCAACCCACCTCTTCCCCTTAATGGGCCTAATTTTAATACTAGGACACTGTAATGACCCTTTCCAATAGGCCACTAAACAAAACCCTAAATTTAATACACTGCTAAAGTATATTGCTGAAATAAGGAAATAATAGTGCCAATGTATTCATTCAATGAAAACCAAATGTTTTGACAAATGATATGGCAATTTTCAGCACCAAAACATTATGACATGGCACATTATAGACAAACCCTAACTAGCTATATACAATTGAGAACTTGTTACAACTACAAACTGAAATGAAGAAGCTAGATTGATCAGATACTAGAGATTGACTACTAAAGATGATATGGTGAAAGTGCAACTCCACTTGAAACTCCAAACCAACAATTAAGCACAAGTGAAAGGATTGAAATATCCTTCCCACAGCTGCAATAATTCAGGTGATCTTTCATACCCTCAAAATTGCATACCAATTGAGAGTTTTCGTTCTCAATGGCCATTTGTGACTACTTGCAGAAACCCTAGGCTCTACAATGCACATCAGCAAATATCAATAATAAATCTCGATGATAGGCAATGAGTCCTCAATGCCTATTTATTCTTTTTTCCTTGATAGGTCGGCTTCTTTTTTTAATTATTTCTCTACTCCTTCCAGCAACCTCTAGAAAATTATTTTATTTAATGACTTTATAAGATATATCACTTAATTAAATATAAAGTTACCTTGTACTATTTTTTTTATCGATAACTTTATAAATAATTAACTCCTCCAAAACGAGGACATTACAGGTCTGCCCCCCCTAAAATTGCTTGGCCTCAAGCAATCTTAATGTTGGATGCTGCAAAATCACTTCTCCCTCCCAAGTAGCATCTTCAATAGGTAAATCTTTCCACTTAACCAGATACTCTTTGATTACTCTCCTACGAAGTTTCTTCTCTCTACTATCCAGAATGGATTCTAACACTAAGATCAATTCTCCAACTCGCTTGATGATCCTGAATGGTCCATAATAGTGTGGCTTAAGTTTCTCTACACCACTCTTCTTGAGAGTAGACTGCTTATATGGCTACAACATGAGGTAAACCATATCATTTACCTCAAAGCTATGCTCAGTCCTCTTCTTGTTTGCATATTGCTTGTGCTAGTTCTGAGCTCTAGCAATGTTGTCTCTAAGAGTAGCAACTATATCCCTACTTTCCTATAATAGTTCACCTGCATGAGGTACTCGACTGTCTCCCAACAACAAATCTAAGAAACTAGGTGCCTCATAACTGTAAAATGCCATGAAGGGTGTCATTTGTATAGTCATACAGTATGTAGTATTATAACAATACTCATAGAGATATATCCATTAGACCCAAGCTCGATGTTAATCTACCACATAATTCCTCAAATACTCTTCCACCCATTTGTTTACAATCTTTGTTTGACCATCAATCTGTGGGTGATAACTAGTGCTAGGTGTAAGCTCAGTACCACACAACCAAAATACCTCCTGCCAAAAGTGACTCATAAAGCAGTTGTCCCTATCACTCACAATGCTCTGAGGCAAATCATGTCATCTAAAAACCTCCCTAAAGAAGACCTCTACCACCTAAGCTACTAAGTATGTAGTAGTAATAGGGAAGAAGTGAGCATATTTTGTTAGCCTATCCACCACCACATAGATACAATCGCACCCTTGGGCCTTGGGAAAGCCCATAATAAAATCCATAGAGATGCACTCCCACTTCCTGTCAAGAATAGGAAGTGGTTGTAGGAGCCCTACTGGATAAGTGTGCTCTTGTTTGTTCTGCTGGCAAACATGACACTCATGCACATACTGCAAAACATCAGCCTTAAGTCCCTTCCAAGTGAACCATTCATGTACTAACCTATAAGTCTTGAAATACCCAGGATGGCCTGTTGTAGGTGAATTATAGAATGCTCTCAAAATCAACTGCTTCACTTTCCATCCTAGGACTAAGTAAATCCTATTCTTGTAAATGATCAAATTATCTATGAGAGTGTATCTGGTGTCGATTGTTATTCTCTCCACTATAGCAGAGACCCACGTGTCTTTGGCATATTTTGCTACAATCAAGTGTCACCAATCCTCTGATATCTAAATCATAGAAGTGAGGTGTGGCCTATGGGATAAAGCATCTACAACAATATTCTATGTCCCCTTAACATATGTGATATCAAAATCATATGCCTATAACTTACTCACCCACTTCTGCTGATGATCATTCAAGTCTCGCTGTTCCAAAAAGTGCCTCAAACTATTATGATCAATTTTAATACAAAATTTGTTGCCCACAAGATACTGTCTAAATTTGGCCAAGGCATGCATGATGGCCAACATCTCCTTATCATATATGTTGAATGATCTCTCAAGTCCTCTGAGTTTCCTACTCTCATAAGCTATAGGATGCTTTTCCTACATGAGTATAGCACCAAGTCCCTCTCCAAAAGCATCACATTGAAGCTCAAATGGCTTCGTGAAATCAAGCAATGCTAATACTGGGTATGTAGTCATTATTTCCTTGAACCACATAAAACACTCCTGTACCTCCCGAGTCCACACAAATGCCCCTTTCTTCAAAAAATCTATCAAGGGCATTGCATGTCATGAGTAGCCACTAACAAAACTATTATAGAATGCACATAGACCAAGGAACCCTCTTAACTGTGTAAGGTTCTCTAGTGGTGGCCAATCAATAATAGCACGGATCTTTTCAGGATCCATTTGCACTCCTTTTGCACTAATGATGTGTCCAAGATACAACAATTTTGTCATCCCCAAATCACATTTGGACTCCTTGGCATACAAAGACTCCCTCTGTAAAATGCTCAATATTGTCACCAAGTGCTCTGAATGTTCCTACCATGTCCTACCATAGATCAAAATATCATCAAAGAACACCAGCACAAATTTCCTCAACTGATGGTAGAAGACCTTGTTCATAGTGGATTGAAAAGTGGCAGGTGTATTAGTCAAACCAAATGGCATGACTACAAACTCAAAGTGCCCACAATGACACCTGAAAGCAGTTTTCTCAATATCCTGCTCTCGAACTCTAATCTAGTGATAGCCTGATCTCAAATCAATTTTTTTGAAATAACAAGCCCCATGCAATTTGTCTATCAACTCATCAATGCATGGGATGGGATACCTATTCTTTATAGTTCTCTTATTCAACACCCTGTAATCAATACACATTTGTAGAGTACCATCCTTCTTTTTTACCAAAACAACAAAAGATGCAAAAGGTGACTTACTTGGTCTGATGTGTCACATTGCCAGCAACTCCTTGATGGTCCTCTCAATCTCATCTTTGAGTCATTTTGGGTGCTGGTATGGTGTGATCATGAGAGGCTTAGTGCCTTCCTCCAACTCGATAATGTGCTCAATGCCTTTATCTAGTGGCTTGCCTGGTGGAATCTCACTAAAAACCTTCTCATACTTGATTCTCAATTTTTGAATATCTAGATGATATTTAGTCTTATGCTGCTCTTCTTGGGTAGGCATCAAGGCACATATTATCACCCACTCTATATTATTATGCCTGGCTAATCTCTCCATCCGTCTAAGTGAGATAGTACTGACATCACCATTACAAATAGCCTTCACAACATGAGTCCTACCATCCACCTCGAACTCTATCTCCATATCCTCTAGTCTTAAAGTAACCTCCTTCAAAGAATGTATCCATTGCGTCCCAAGTATTATGTCCATGTCACCCATGTTGACCACATGATAGTCTACCTTGAACTCATAATTGTTCAGGTGCAAAGGTAGATCTTGCACCATCCTATCACAACAAAGAGTATATCCGTCAACTACCTTGACTCTCAATCCTTCGAACTCCTCATTAATGATTCCATGCCTCTCCACAAATTGTGCATCAATGAAATTATGTGTGGCACCTATATCCAATAGAGTAATAACCTTCTGCCCTACCAAGACTCCCTGGAGTCTGAAAGATCCCTCTCTTTGAATACTAGACAAACGTTCCTCTTGTAAATGTAGCTCTGAAGCCTCTTTTTTCTTAGCACTATCTATCTCCTATTCACCCTCTACCCCATTAGGATACTCATCATGGTGCTCTAATTTGTCTAAATCTAAACCCTCATAATAAGCCCACATCACCTGGTTAGCCTTCCCCTTAGGCCTCATAGGAAAATCATGACTAAACTCATAGGGAACTTTGTAAAAGAAGCATAGCTTCTTCCTACATAGGTCATTAAGTGTTTCCTTATCCAAGGGTATAGCTGACTTGCCTTTTGAGTCACTAACCTTCTCTTTACCCTTGTTGAATTCCCCTTTGTTATCTCTAAATGATGAAGAACCCTTTGAACTAAACCAGTTTGCTGTAGTAGCAAGTTCCATACTGTGGGCTTTCTTCATGGCTTCCTATAATGTAGGAGGATCAAAAGCCTTTACCCACCCCTTGAGTGGCTCAATTAATCCCTCTGTGAATAAAATGACTAGCCTCTGTTCTAAAATGTCAAGCACCATCACTGCAAGATTTTGGAAATCATTGATAAATTGTTCTAAGCTTCTTGACTATCTCAATTGGGCTAACTTCCAGAAATAAACTTCAAGATTTTTTTTATCAAACCTTTCTATCAATCTATCCACAAATTCTTGATAAGTGGTTATCTGATTGTGTTGCAATGTGATCATGCCATGTGTCCACCAATCATGTGCTACCCCATCTAAGTGTAAAGTGGCATATTTGAGCACTTCAAATTCTTTCATAGTCTTCAAAGATAGGAAAGTATCCACCTTATGAATCCAAGCATGAGAAGTCATTTTTCCATTGCCATCAAATGTGGGTAATACCAACTTGTTGGTGACCTATTGCAACTCACTGTGTTTATCTGCCTGGCAGCTCTGTATTTCAGGTACTGTCAAATGTCCACCCATCCTGTACATATGTTGGTAATGAATCCTACTCATTCCTTTCTTGTTGAAGTTCATCTACAATATCTATTACCATAGCATCAGGTGTGCATGCTGGAGTTTCTTCCTTGAATGTAGGATGTGTGGGTCTGTCAGCTGTTCCAGATCATGTCCTATGTTGTGATCCTGCTATGCTCCTATCATCCTCATTAGTATCATGATTATTTCTCCTATTTTCCCCAATCAAATGTTCCATCATAACCATTATTTCTTGTGTACTTGCCTCTATTGACTGTAGAAGCCTCTCCTAATGCTATAAAGTCTCATCATCTCGCACACTTCTGGATGGGCTTTGAGAATGTCTCTAGCCATATTCTTAGTTATGTTGGTTCCCTATGTAAATTGGCTAGATAAACTCTATCAGGATGGCAAGAAACTTGCTCTAATACCACTGTAATGACCCTTTCCAATAGGCCACTAAACAAAACCCTAAATTTAATACACTGCTAAAGTATATTGCTGAAATAAGGAAATAATAGTGCCAATGTATTCATTCAATGAAAACCAAATGTTTTTATAGATGATATGGAAATTTTCAGCACCAAAACATTATGACATGGCACATTACAGAAAAACCCTAATTGGCTGTATACAATTGAGAACTTGTTACAACTACAAACTTAAATGAAGAACCTGGATTGATCAAATACTGGAGACTGAGTGTTGAAGATGATATGGTGAAAGTACAAATCCACTTGAAACTCCAAACCAGCAATTAAGCACAAGTGAAAGGACTAAAATATCCTTCCCATAGCTGCAATAATTTAGGTGATCTTTCACACCCTCAAAATTGCGTACCAATTGAGAGTTTTCGTTCTCAATGGCCAATTGTGACTACTTGCAGAAACCCTAGGCTCCACAATGCACATCAGTAAATATTAATAATAAATCTCGAGGATAGGCAATGAGCCCTCAATGACTATTTATTCTTTTTCCTCAATAAGTCGGCCTCTTTTTTTAATTATTTCTCTGCTCCTTCCAACAACCTCTAGAACATTATTTTATTTAATGACTTTATAAGATATATCACTTAATTAAATATAAAGTTACCTTGTAATATATTTTTTTATCTATAACTTTATAAATAATTAACTCCTCCAAAATAGGGACATTACAGCCACAATCTCTACATTGATTTGTCCTTTCTAGAAAAAGAAAATTTAGGATTAAAGAATCTTAAGAATGTAGTTTCCACAATTTCTTCAATGAGATTATTGATTCTATAACAAATTATATCCAAGGTCTCACTTTTTTCTTGAAAAACCTTCCAATTTATCTCTTTCCAAAATTTTCTATACTACAACTAATGGAAAACATTTTAGATAAAGGATAGAGTAGACTTAGTATTTAAATGTGGTAATCCTAAGAAAAATTCCTTAAGTGATTTTGGAAAGGGGTCATATTATCCTGACTTCCCTATCATATATTACCAACATCTATATTCTATATTTTATTGTAGTAAAAGGAGATCAATTATTTCTTCATGTTTGTTGCACACAACTGATTAAGATGATCTTTGAAATCCCAATCTTTTCCTCCTTTCCTTGGTATTAATCTACCTCTATACACTATCCTTGCAAATTTTCTATCCTTTGGGAGACATTCCTTTCTCTATAATAAATCTGTACGCCATAATTCAATTTGAAGATCTCATACCCAAATTGTACTAGGTGTTTCTCATCAGAAGTACCATATTGTACTACCTTTTCTTCCTTCTCTAAAATTAGAAATTTTCCACTATCAAAAATTAGTATAGCATCCTTTGTTCTCTTGGGATAAGCTATCCTCAGTCACATTTTTCATACACATTCCTCACTATAAGATACCTACTTACATTATGCATAATATCTAACTTGAGTACTTTATGTTTGAGTGAAAGAGACCTCAAATTGAATAGTTTCTCATTATCGTCTATTGTTGGTAATCCATGTTGTGAATCATCCCAAGTTTATATTTTCTACCATCTATAATTTGTCATGTTAAGTTCTCGATGATTACCAATCCATATCCCAAAACAAATTTTGATATAGATTGACCTTGGTGTGGGGTGGGGGTTCTCATAGTGAAGATTTGATGATCTTCATCTAAGTCCAAATATTTTTATTTAAGATTTATCACCCATAATTGAGATGGATTTTCATAATTATTCTACACAATTTTCATCCCCATGGCCTCATCCATAATCTTCTAATCCCTGAGACCTACACCTGCTCACAATTAGGCTCATAGGTCTTAGCTCTTGTTCTCTAGAACCACTCTAGAGAAAGATTACTTCATTTTTTTTCACAATTGTAGTAATCAACTTTTGAGGGATTCTCAAACACATCATCAAATAAATAAGAATTTTTTATATCAATAATTTTAGCATAATTAATTTTCCTACTAAAGTAATCCACCTACTCTTCTAGTCCTCCATTCTTCTAAGATAATAATCAATCAAATTCTTTCATAAAGTTTCTTTAATGGATCCTGAGAAAAGGTGTACACCCATGTACTTAGTATGTAGAAATCCTTTCCTAATTCCCAATATCCTATAAAATTTCCTTTATTTTTACACTAGGGTACTAAAGAAAAAAATTGATTTTCTCTATTTAATACTTTTAGGGATAACAATGGACTATCCTAATCAATAGTTTTCTACTTGATCCAAGCTTCTCTACTAGTTTCCTCTCTTTCTAGGAAGGTATAGATTGTCACAAATAGTAGCATCCATTCTAGGGTTATGACACCCATGAAACATTGGGAAAGACTAAGACAAAAATCCAAGTATGGGAGTTGTGCATGTGAGGATTAATTTTTAAAGAAGGTTGGCTTCCTTACAATTAGGGTACACCTAAGACTAAAACTTATAGGAAATGAGTTGATGCACTAGATTAGAACATTTTTCTCTCTTCCTATATTTTCATAATATATCAACAAAATACTTCAAAAATATACATAGGTCTCTCTCCTAATCAATTTCTAAAGAATCATATGCATATCGAAGTTCATAAAATGGTGATACAAAAGAAAATTTAAAAACACAACACCTACATAAAAAATATACAACATGTAAGATAGAAATAGAAAATAATACATTCAAGGAAATAAATTATGCACATTATAACTAACTTTTAGAAAAGGTAAAAAGTATACATATCATTGATGTGAGGAATAGGAAAATTATAGTTGTAGAGCATAAGCTAGTGAAAAAGAATGAGAACATAACCAAGAATGTGAAAAATAGATTATGTTTTATAAAGCTAGGATAACTCTGATTGAAACAAGGAATTTCAAACCTAGAGCTAACTAAAGATAGGTAAATATAATTGAGATGCTCTTAGGAGCATCTTGGGTTTCTTTTCAATCCTATATCTTGGTAGCTTGGCAATTATGCTTGGCTACCTTTTGGGTTTGGTCTTCTTATTAGTTATTTTTAGAAATAGAAAATAATGAGAGGTGGAGTGAATCAATATTCTACAAAATTTATCCCAAAACTAGATATTATTAATTTCCTTATAACTTGCATATGAAAGAAAACTAAATATGTTGAAAAATAACTATAACCATGCAATAATAGAACTCATAATACCATATTTTGTTAGCTAGGGAAACCTTGGACAAAGGAAAATTTTGATGGGGGTGGTATCCACAAAATAATCCACTAATCAAAATTATCTAGTTAAAGGTATTGACCCTATTAGGAGTCTATTGCATGCATATAGTGTCTCGATCCTTGTAGGACTTTTAGAAGCCTTAACCTTGTTAGGGGTTATTATGTACAAATAAAAATTTTATACAAGAAGATCCCACTACCCAAACATGCAATAAACAATGTAATTACTTGATATAAAAAGATAGATACAAAAACCTCTTTGCTTGTTGTAGATATATTCATTATCTAATAACTCTTGTTACTCTTCACAAGACTCGCATACCTCTAATCATCATCATAATTCACATCATATAAAATTTTCATAGTCTTCCTAAGGACACTTAATTTCATACTTACAAACTTTCCTTTATACCTTTGTGATTCTCAAAATATTATCTAGTCGGCCTTCAAGATGTCACACGTGAAAAAATGTATTATTATAACATGATGTCTTAGGTTTAACATCTAGTATTTTGTCCCTAATTAATTAAGTAATTATTTTTTTTTTTAAATAATTCCTTAATCTCTGATTATCCATTTCCTATCATACTATGTTATGTTTGTATACTATTACAATTGGTAAAACTGTTATATCTTCTTTTCTGCTGAATGTACTAACTCACACACTTGAACACATCATCATGACACTCTATCATGTACATTCCTAATTGTGCACTTGCCAATAATTCCTCTATCAATTGTGCACCTCAAAATCATGTCTTCTCTGCTAGATAAACTAACTGATACTTAGACAATTTTCTAAGTTTGAATGTCATAACTTGATCTTCAAGGTTTACCTCCTTCATACTAAAGATAGATTTCCACATATGACAACATTAAATGTCTAATTTAGCCAAATTTCTAACAATCTCCCCCTTTTCATTGATGACAATATGGGAAAATTGGCTAAGTCCTAAAAACTTTTAGTCATCAAAACTTTACAAAATTGGCCTTATCAAAATTTTCAAAAATCAAAACTTGTGGATAATTTTATTTAACCATCCTTCCTTATATCTCCTAATTATTTTAAATAACTCCCCCTTTGATTAGCTTAGGTTGTTGCATTACCCCCTATCATATACCTTAGTTATCCTTTACATGCATATACCTATATATAATTTGCCTTATCTCTCCCCCTTTGAAATCAATGATAAAGGTCTCAAAAACATATATAAAGATCAAAATTTGGATCTATACCTCTACATTAGGTAGATAGACATGTCATATAGTCATCAAAAATTGCCTTTAGACTGTTGAAGTTCTTTTGCCATGAATGTCTAACTCCTTTAGATATGCTAAGAAGGGTGCAAAGTCCATAGGATGCAATTTCAACTACATCCATGTCTAAGTAGACAAAATTCTCAAAAGATGTATTTGCCTCAAGAAATTCTTGTACCTTTCATCCTAGATTTGTTATATTAAAAGATAATTTTTCTTTGAGAAGTGAAAAACTCTTAACAATTCTCTCTTTATTCATCTCAGTAAGACTTATTTCATCTGAGAAGTGAAAAACTCTTAGCAATTCTCTCTTTATCCATCTCAATAAGACTTATTTCATCATAAGTATTTCCAATAATAGCCTCTATTTCTTCCATCTTTTTATTTGGCTAGTGAATTTTTTTTACCAGTTCTTGGAGTTCTTCATGCTTCTTTTTATGCTCTTCATCACTATTTTTGGTAAACTTAAATGATAATGTGCACTTTCCATATAGTGCCTTTCCTTCCTATTCACATCTTCTCATATCCTTGATATATGCATCAAGAGCTCCCAAGTCATTTCTAATATTTTGATAAATAGTGTCAAACTAAGGCAGGAGCATCTTGGGTTGCCTTGTAATCCTACACTTTTATTCATTTTGATAGTTTAGACCAAGTTATTTTTAGACCTTACTGATCTCTTTAGCATGAACTAAATTGTTCCTTTGGTGACCGAGTTCCATTACCATGAGCTGATTTTTTCCTTTGGTGACCAAGTTCCACCAGTATGAACTGAGTGTTCCTTCATTGACCAAGTGAAACTATGTTGCTGATGCTTGGGTCCTTCTTTGACCAAGTTTTCTGTGTGTTTGGTTCTCAATTGGAGTTGACTCTTGTATTTTATTTAGATCATGAATTTAATGATAGGATCTTGTCTAGAGATGAGTGTTGACCATTTTGAGGTTGGCCTTTCATTGATGTACTATTCTAGAATCTTATGTGAGTCATTTTGGCAAGTATAAGTAGAGGTATTTGGTTTAGTTTTAGGTAGAACTTAGAGGATGGAGAGTCAAAGAAGATGTTGCGAGTTTCAAGTTGAATATAGAACTTAGGGTTTATTTTGTATCTAGCTATAACCAAGAAGGCTTTATAGCTAGGCATTTATGATGAGCATTTGGTGAATCAATAAAAGTATTTGGTGTTTTTATTTTGTTGTGTTTACTTAGTGAGATAGTTGGATAGTTGGTTGTGTGTTTGGCCCTAGCTGTTCATCTCTCCTTGTACCAAGTGGTATTAGAGTTTGAGGTTCATCTTTGTGAAGATTGGATCATGTAGAACCCTAAGTTGATTTAGTTGTAGGGTAGCAGATTTGGGGATTTGATCTATAGCTTGCAGAGGGTTACGATCTTGTAAGAACCTGATTATAAAAATGGTTCAAGGTAGAGGAAATGCTAAAAATTTCATATTGGATACACTGAGATAAATTACAACCAAATTAGATATTGTGGAGACAACCCAGAGGAGAAGAGGACATCTTGAATATGTAAGTGGTGATGAAGCCATAACACCAAACCTTAATCTAGAACATGAAGAAGATCACGATGAGGAAAGATTGTTGAGAATATTGTCTAAGGCACATTCAAAGCCTATTGTATAATTTGTTCCTTATGATGGAAAATTGGATACCAATGTTGTGTTACATTGGATCTTCGATATGGAGAAGTTCTTTGAGTTTGAAAATACTCCTGATAATATGATGGTGAAAATTATAGTTACTAGGCTGAAAGGTCATGCCTCACTATGGTGGGAGCATTTGCAAACTGATAGACAAAGGAGAGGAAAGGAGTAGATCAAGACTTGGCTGAAAATGATTAACAAGGTCAAGCCAAAGTTCATCGCTGATGATTACCAAGTTAGCTTGTTGAGGAAAATAAAAAATTTGAGACAAAGAGACATGACTATGAAGGAGTATACTGAGGAATTCTATAGATTGGACATCAAATCTAGACATTTAGATGATGATGTTGAAAAAGTTGGAAGGTACCTAAATGGATTGAGACTCAAAATTCAAGATGAAATAAATTTTGTAAAATTGGAAAGTGTGGAGGAAGCATATTAATATACCTTGAAAGCTAAGGAGATCTTGACAAAGAATCATGAATAAAGACAAAGAGGTAGAGGTGGAAGATTCTAGAGATGTAGAGGTAGATCTTATGGAGAAGGTGGCAATTTTGACAATATTTTACAAGATAAGGGCAAATCTAAATGGAAGAATGATGCCAAAGGCAAGACCAAGTGGAAAGGTGATAGTTTTTATCAAGGAGGTACTAATTCTTACCAAGGAAGAGGTAATTCTTATTCTAAAGGTGGTTTTTGTGGTAATTGTTTAAAGTGTAGCAAAGAAGGGCATGGATCCTTTGAGTGTAGATCCTCTAAGAATGAACAAGGTAATAGAAATAATATGATTTAAGGAGACATTGAGGGCTCACCAAGTGGACCTAAGGCTAGACAAAATTTGATGGCAAGAAGAACCTTATGTAATAAGGGAAGTGATGAGGAACCTGTTCTAAGGAGAAGTATTTTCAAGACAAGATGTAAGACGACTGGAAAATATTGCAAGGTGATCATTGATAGTGGAAGTTCAACAAATTTGGCATTAAAAGAGTTTGTTACAAATTTGAAATTATAGAGGCTAAAACATCCTAAACCCTATCATGTTTCATGGATAAAAGACATGAGCATAAGATATTGGTAAGTGAACAAAGTATTGTGAAGTTCAAGATTGGACATTATTTCAATGAAGTTCTATGTGATATCATTCCTATGGATTTTTGTCATATTCTATTGGGTAGACCTTGGAAATATGATAGATATTCTATACATGATGGAATATTTAATCAATATAATCTTTGGGTGAATGGGAGAAAAAAAATATGGTTGCCTTTGATTGAAAGTTCAGATGAGGTTAATTGTACTACTATGAGAATTTGCATGGTTAATGGAAAGCAATTTGAAAAAGAAGTGAAGAAGAATCAAATCTATGTTTCCATAATTCCAAGGAGATTGAGTTATGCTAGTCATAATTAATTAATAGATGGTGGAAACTAAGTGGAAGACCCTAGTGGTAACTGAGCAACAACTAGTGGAAACTAAATGAAAATAGAAGCTAGTAGTATGGATCGAGTATCAAAAGAAAATGCCAATTTTTTGAATGAGTATAAAGATATTTATTTAGAAGATATATCTAATTGTTTACAAAAAATAAGGAGAATAATTCATTGTATGGACCTGATTCCTAGAGCCAGTTTACCAAATAAAGCACCATATAGATTGGTCCACCTATAAAGAATGAAGAACTTAATAGAAAACTGCATGAGTTGTTGTAGAAAGGTTTAATCAGAGAAATTTTGAGTCCATGTGTTGTACCTACTATATTATAACTTAAGAAGAATAAAGAATGGATAATGTGTACTAATTCCAGAGCTATTAACAAGATCATAGTGAAATATAGGTTTCCTATGTCAAGGATGGATGACATAATAGATTGTTTGAGTCAAGAAAAGTATTTGACCAAGATTGATTTTAAGAGTGGCTATCATCAGATTAGAATCGAAGAAGGTGGTGAATGGAAGACTTCTTTCAAGACAAAGGATGGTTTGTATGAATGGTTGGTAATGCCTTTTGGTTTGACTAATGCACCTAGTACTTTCATGAGGTTTATGGATGAAGTTCTCAAGAGATTTTTGGGTAAGTTTGTGACTATTTATTTGAATGATATTCTGATATTCAATAAGAGTAAGGAAGAACATCTTGAGCATGTTAAACAAGTATTGTAGAGATTGAAGGAGGAAAATTTTAAGGTTAACTTGAAAAAGTGTCCCTTTATGCAAGAGGAGATTGTATATTTGGGATTTGTGATTTCAACTAATCATTTGAAAATGGATTCTAACAAGGTTAAAGAAATTTTGGAATGCCTTACACCTTAGAATGTGGCAGAGGTAAGATCATTTCATAGTTTGATAGTTTCTATAAGAATTTTTTCAATTCCATTTGTAATGCTATGTCTAAGATAATGAGAGGAGATAAAAAGGATTTCAAGTGGACATATGGAGTTGATAAGATTTTTGAGACTTTGAAACAAAAGGTTGTTGAGTTACATGTATTGGCTTTACCTAATTTCAATAAGGTATTTCAAGTTGAATATGATGCGAGTGGCAATGCAATAGGAGCTATGTTTAATCGACAAGGTAAACTTCTTTCTTTCTTTAGTGAAAAGTTTAATAATGTTAAAAGGAAGTATTATGTGTATGATCAAGAGTTTTATGCAAATTGTTCAAGCCTTGAAGAAGTGGAGATATTATTTGATTCCTAAGGATTTTGTGTTGTATACTAATCATAAAACTTATAGTACTTGGGATGTAAACATAAATTGAATCAAAGACATATGAAGTGGGTTGAGTACTTGTAGAGTTTCACATTTGTGATTAAGCATAAAAGTGGAGTTACTAACTGAGTTGTTGATAGATTGAGTAGAAAATGTTGTTTGTTGACCAAGATTGAGAAACCTTGGAGTGACATTAGTATGGATTTTGTTCTTCAATTACCTAAGATAGTAAAGGGGTATGATTTGATATTTGTTGTTGTGGATAGATTTTCTAAGATTTCCCATTTCATACCATGTAAGAAGACATTAGATGTTGAGCATTTTGCTGAAATTTTTTCAAAGAGATTGTTAGATTGCATGGATTACCAAGAAGTATTATTTTTTATAGAGACAGTAAGCTTGTTGGTTATTTTTGGATGAATTTGTGGAAGAAGATGGGTACTAAGTTGAGATTTAGTTCTACATTCCATCCACAAATAGATGGAAAAATAGAGGTTGTGAATAGAAGTTTGGGTAATTTGTTGAGATGTTTAGTTGGAGATTAACCAAGTAACTAGGAGCCAATAGTGGCACAAGTTGAAGGGTAAAAGCACAGATCTATGTCATCGTTTATGATACCAAAACCTATTTTGGTCAAATCTCATTTCTCTATCAAAACTCATTTTTTTTCAAAAAATAAAAATACCCTTTTGTAGATCTCAGATTCAATAACATTATTATATAAAATTTAGTGTTTTGATTAGTTATAATATGTTATAATCTCAAAATATTATAAGTCAATATTTCAGCATTTAAGAAGATGCTCCCTCAAAAAAGAAAAAAAATAGTAAATCATATCAAAAAAATTAAAAAATTATATTTATCTCTAGAGGAGAGAATCCTCTTTATGAATATGTAAATTTTTTTCAAGAAGGTATAGATTTGATAGGGAAATTTTGATGAGAGGCAAAAACTGTTGGATTCTGATAAGGTCAAACTTGAGTACTTATAACAAAGAAAATATACATAAAAAATAATTATTTCTTTTTTTGTTCACTAGCTATACATTTCATCTATAAGATATTTTCAAATCAGAACAAAAAAAGATGATTTGCATATACTTGTTTGACGAGAACTACACCCTATATTTTTTATAGTTAAAAAGGGGACTTCAAAATAAAATAAAATCAATAAATTTTTACTCAAAAAAATTATAAAAATTATAGGCATAAGATTCATCCAATTCTACACATTTCATCTATTTACATCATCTTCATATTTTAAACACAAATACCATTTCTTTTGTCATTAATGTTGAATTGTCACATTCTAATATCACATTTCTTTATAAAAGGTGACACAGGTTTGTGCTTTTACCTTGAATTTTCATGTAATAACTTTGTGAATAGTAGTATAGGGAAAACACCTTTTGAGATTATTACTAAAATGTAGCCTACAAGAATATCAGATTTGAGGGATGTTGTTGGTGAAGAAAAGAGAAGTGTTGCAGGAGAAGAATTTGCTGATTTTATGGAGTCTTTGCATAAGGTAGTAAAGTTGAGGTTGGAACAAAGTAATCAAAAGTATAAGGAGAATGTTGATAAGTCTAGAAGACATCATGTTTTTGAATTTGGTGATGATGTTCAATGGTGCATCAAAAGAAAGTTAGATTTCCTATTGGAACATATAGTAAGTTGAAGATGAGGAAGTTTGGACCTTATAAGATCTTGAGGAAGTTTGATAGTGGAAATTCTTGTGAAGTTGAGTTACCTAATGGCATAGATATATCTTCTATATTTAATATTGCTGATTTGCATAAGTATCATGAATCAGATGATGAAGTTGTTGTGTCAAATGATTACCCTAAAAAGTAGACTGAAGAGATTGGATCAAAGAATTTGTAAGAGCATAAGAGGAAAATATTACTATTCAAGTATTTGGTGAAGTGGAAGAATAGACTAGTTGAAGATGCTACATGGATTTCTCGATCTGGGTTGGATTCATCTTAGGTTGTGACACTTGCATGATTCAAGAGAACTATTTCTTCAACCCTAGTTGTCTGATGCATGAGCATCCTTCGTTGCCTTATAATCCTACACTTTTGCTCATTCTGATAGTTTAGACTGAGTTCTTTTTAGACCTTTCTGAGCTCTTTAGTATGAACCTAGTTGTTCCTTTGGTGACCGAGTTCCATTAGTATGATTCTAGTTGTTCCTTTGGTGATCTAGTTCCACTAGTATGAACCAAGTTATTCCTATGTTGACTAAGTGTTCCTTCATATGTTGAGTGAACATGTGTTGCTAATGCTCAAATCCTTTCATGACCAAGTTGTCTATGTGTTTGGTTCACAGTTGGAGCTTACTTTTGTTTTTAATTTAGATAGTGAATTTAATGATCTATAAGATCTTAACTAGGGATGAGTGTTGACCATTTTGAGGTTGACCTTTCTTTGATGTAGTCTTCTAGAATCTTCTATAAGCCATTTTGGGAAGTGTGAGTAGAGGTATTTGGTTTAGTTTTGGGTAGAACTTAGAGGACAAGGAGTCAAAGTAGATGTTGTGAGTTAGAAGTTGAATATAGAACTTAAGGTATAATTTGTATTTGGTTGTAACCTAGAAAGCCTTACAGTTTGGCATGTATGTTGAACATTTGATGAATCAATAAAAGTATTTTCTCTCTCTCTCTCTCTCTCTCTCTCTCTCTCTCTCTCTCTCTCTCTCTCTCTCTCTCTCTCTCTCTCTCCTTTGTGGTTTTTCTATGTTTTGCTTCTTTTGTGTTTACTTAGCAAGGTGGTTGGATAATTGAGTGTACCTTTGGCCCTTGCCATTCATCTCTCCTTGCACCACAAACATCTATGCATCATGTTTGGCATGCACTTGAATGGTTGCAATATCAGATAAACTTGTGAATTTTACATTAAAATCTTGCACTACAACTTTTTCTCTATCTTGTGCATTTGGCTCTACCATCTTCATAGTTAAAGTTTTCTTAAGGCTCTCTATCACATCCATCAGTGAACTTTGTACACATTTCACTTTTATATTCTTCTTAATATTCTTTTTGAGTGATGAGATTACTTAATTCTTATCATAATCGTCTGATCTTGTCAATGTTGCTAATGTAAGGGGTGTCATAGAAGAACTAGGTATAATAGCCTTTTTCTCATCTTCCTCCTTTTTTTCTTCTTCTCTTCTTGATGCAGGAGCATCAAGATTGGATTTTGGTGGTGTGATGATTTTTATGGTTAGGGATGTGTTGGAGAAATATTGAGGAACCTTTCCTAATGATTTCATAGATATTGGATGGATTGAGTTGAAGTTTGAGTTGTTTTTACCTTGCTACTGGAACTATGTTTTTTCTTGTTTCTAGATGTCTGTTGCAGATTGTGTAACTAATTTTTCATAATGAATGAGAGGCTTTTCATGTTAGGGATTGAAGATGGCCTAGAGTACTATCTATGATCCAAGGAACAAGTTCTAATTCCTTAAAGTTGGGAGATATGGCAATTCCCCTATAATATCAATTTCTAGCAATTTTGCACGACAGTTTTCTATGCTTGACTTTTGAGATGGATGAATAGTTATCCTTAATGAATCAACCTTTTCAAATTTAAGGGGTTGTATTGGACCTAAATTTATACCTTTATTTCAAAGCATGAGTTCTAATTCAATCAGAGCTATGAGATATCACAATTTTACTCAGATTTTGATTTTTGGACATTTAATTGTTGTTGCAAGCTGACTTGTGGCCCTTCAATTATTTAATTTTAGCTTTTAGAATTCTATGGAAACTTTTGGCTTAGATTAGTATAATTAGGAGTCTTTTTGAGTCTTTTATTCATTGAGTTTGGATGTAATGTGTTGGCGCTCAAAATTGAAGGCTCGATTTTGAGTACCATTGAAGAAATTAAGCCCTATAAGTGCTTTAAAATGCATGTGTACCCGGCTATACATTTGAAGCATAAGAGGTGTTTAATGCTTCTAGAACCTTCCTTTCAGTATGCCTATGTGTCTCACGAAGATAAATTACCATTTCGAGCCATTTCGTGAAGTCTTGTTTTGAGCACTTATCAATTCTGCATTTTTTTCCTAAGTGTCAAATAGCGATAGGAGGCCTTGTTTGCATCTGAATATCTTGCATCTAGTTATGTTTCATGACTCACTAATTTGGGAGTTTTTAGTGTCCATACTAGAGAACCTATGCTTCATATTTTGAGTCATTTTGAATCTATTTGACCAGGTTTTGAATCCCTCAAAGTTGGTCATTTGTTGATGTCATGTTGATGTGAATTGTTCTAAATTCTGGGAGGCCCTGTTGGATAAGTTATAACTTTTGACTAGTTGATCAAAATGATGAAATTCCTATTGCATTTCATTTTTGAGGTTAGAGACATGCTATGTTTTAATTTTGAGCCTATGACAAATCTATTTGATCAGTTTTTGAACATGATTCCAAATGCAACTTGTAAATAGGTGAGATCAAATGGTTTGTGCCACTATGTTGTACTCTAAAAATACTTCGAGTGTACCAATTTTCAAATCTTGATGAATCCATTTTCACAATTCCCCAGGTCAATTCCATTTGCAAAAAATGTTTTTATGTTAGTGTTTCAATCTGCAAAACTCTAAGTAGCCTGCTTTGAGTACTCGCCATTTTCACCCAATTATTCTTCATGAGCCCAAATCACAGATTTATTTTATCCTCATGATAGTGAACCAACACCCCAATTTTTGTTTTTCCAAGTGTCATTTTGCCCAATTTTTGAAGCCAATTCCGAACGCGTTTTATTTTTTTTCACTTGTTTTCTTGCAAGCAATTATGAAAGGGAAACTTTGTCAATCAATATCTTTTGATCCCAAATTTTTCATGATATGAGATTTGATAGGGTGTAAGTTTGTGGAATAGAGAATCAGTATGTTTGATTTTAGAGCTCGATCAGATGTTTAGGTCAGCTTTTAAAGCCAACTAACAGGCCTTGTTAGTAGAAAGTCACAGTTTACAGATAAGTGGTAAAATGAGTTTTAATGATGTTTCAGTGATGGATTTTGATTCAAATTAGTTCCATATAATCAACGAGCTAGTTTGAAGGTTAATTTGTTTGGAAATGAAATTTTTTTAGTCAGACCCACTTTGGCACCCGACTAACTCCATCAAAATGAAAATACAGGTGTTCACAACAAGAAAAGGATGTTGCAAAATAGCTTCGTTAGCAATAAATCTTCCTTTAGAGTGGGAATACAAAATACTTATTCTTGTGGATCCTATGTCAATGGATTTTTTGAAAGCTTTGATAGTGGGTCCCAAAGGAACTCCTTATCAAAATGGAATCTTTATATTCGATATTTATCTTCCTCCAGCTTTACTATTTAGGTGTGAATGAATTTGTCACTAGTTGCATGCATGTCACATGCAAACCTTGCTTAAAGTCTCATGTGGAATCTTTGGTGGAGAAATCAATCAAAAGATTAGTACCCTCATCTGAGGCCATTAGAATACAATTGCAATGCCCTGATCAAAGTTTTGGGGTAGAGCTCAAGACAACAGACTTACTCAATTTACTTGACATTGATACTATCAAAAAACTATGAAAATTGGTTGAGGAATGCATATAGCAATCTATATGGTCCAATCTCAAGAGCTAGTATGCTCAATTGTATTGAATGTCAACAAGGGAATGCAATACAAAGTCAAGAATGTCTTCTAATAAAGGAGAAGGTATGCTTCATGAAGGTTTTAACATCATCAAGAGGACTTTTACGAAAAAAGAAAAGAATAATTATAGTATGGATCAATTGCAAATTGCAAAAAGCAAAGGAAGATTCCTATTCTAGGCATATGCAATTTATTGTGGCAATTCAGAACCAAATTGGAGCTTCAACAAGAAAACTAAGGTAGTTGGTGTTGGAATAAAAAGACCAAGCTACTAGTGGGAATAGGTAGCCAACAGCAATGTAAAAGGAGCCCATGGCTAACATTGAGCCCCATGAGTAGGGAAATTCATGCATGAGGAGAGAGAGCAATTTGCAGAGTCAAAAGATGACTAGAGACGTGTGCAAAAAGGAGAGTAGATACCATAGCAAAGCTGCAAAGGAAGCAACTCATATGAAAAGAACCTTCCAGTCAATTGAGAGAAGATTCACATGAGTAGGAGAACCTCCATGCATTGAGGACTCCCAATCCTAATATGTATGTGCTTTTAGCTATTCTCAATTAGTGTTTTGCTATAAAATGGCACACCATATTAAGGATGTGAAAGATAGATTGAGGTCCATAATGAAAGATGGAAAGGAGATGAAGCTTGTTATAGATGTGACTCATTTAGGCCAACCCTCTACAAGTATAGTGTAGACTATAAATCTGAGGGGTTTAAACATAATTAAGAGGGAGTCGCATCCGGTGTCTATTGAGTCCAAGGTTGAACAAGTCCTCCACTTGCTGAATGACCCTATCATGCCTATCATTGCCATTGTTGGTATGGGTGGTGTTGGGAAGAATTTTTTGATGCAAAATTTTTTCAGTAGAATAAAGGACAAGTATGAGATACCAATATGGCTAGCTATTTCCTAGAGTTACTCCCTAAAGAAGTTGTAGGTTGCTTTGACCATGAGACTAGATTTGAATGAAGTTGTTAATGAGAGGGTGGATGAAATGAAGGTAGAAAAGTTCATTCATGGCCATTTGGAAAGCACAAGGTTCCTCATTGTGTTGGATGATGTGTGGAGGGAAAACCAGCAAGAGAACTTGGTCCTCACACTTGGCATTCCAAGGGGGAATAACACCCTCAACAAGATTATGGTCACGACAAGAAGTAGATGTGTGAGCACCACCATGAATGCTCTTGTTTATGAGTTGCAGCCCTTGTCTAAAGAAGAGAGATGGAATGATTTTCATAAGATAATTTTGAATCTCATGGAAAAATAGTTATTAGATTTATCCCCTTCCAAAGAAATAGAAGAGATTGCAAGGCAATTTCACAATTTTTTAGCAACAGTTATGTGTCTTCCCCTTTGAATTCTTGGTTCAATTGTTTCCAAAGGACTTAAGGCAAGGAGATATCTTTTAAATAAGATATACAAAATTATGTGCCAGATAAGAAAACACGGTAAAATGATATGCTTCTACCATTATCCCACATTACTAAGGCAGAGTTCCATTTTCTTGTTTAAATACAATCCCACTCATAATGTAATATGTCTAAAGATAATGGGCTTTTTAGAAGCCATGGCATGCATGTGGAGGGACCCACCCACTTGGTCGGCCAACTAATGATAGTTAATAAATTTTGAAGTGAAACACAAATAGAGGTCATCGAGAAGTGCAAAGTCACCAGAAAAGCTAGAAATGTTCATTGGAAAAGTGGAGGTTTCTGGTGGTCACTATGTTGCCATCAAAAAATGGTCAGATTTTTTGGCATGCGACATGTTGACCTATCAAAAAATCTCAAAATCTAGCTTGAAAAACCTAAGACCTAGTAGTAGTGATGTGGCATGCTAAGGTAGCATGATGATGTAGCACCAACTATGTAGGAAATGACCCAATAAAAGATCGACATGTGTCACTAGGGCTAGTCAACAGGTTTGACCTAGAGTAGACTGGTGGGGAAATTTGAGAAAGCATAAAATTAAATATTTTATTAATCTAACCTCAAAATCACATGAAGATAAAACTTTAAATAAAGTTGGAGTTTTTCTATAGTTTGAAACTTTGTAAAAGGATAATTTTTTTAAATTTTCAAGTGCCATGAAAGCCATGAACAGAGGCGTGAACTTCAAAGGAGCATAACTGAGGCAATTTTTATTCAAAATGGGCACTCCAATATACCATCAAAACCAAGACGATCTAAATTTTTTGAATATGAGGTTAGCTTTTACATAGATTTTAATTTTAAGATCTTCATATTTTTTATCACTAAAACACAAATATAGAAAATATGTGTTTATTTTTGGTTCATAGTAGTCCATGCACCACAAATCAAAATCAAATTTCACATTTCAAAGGCCAAAGGTTTTGGAAATGAAACTAGTGATTCAAAGTGTTTGTTCATCAATCCAAATGTATAGCTCAATGGTTCAAGTTTGACAATTCTAAGTAGCCCATACCATTTCAGAAGACCAAGTCTAGTGATTTGTATTTAGCAATTCGATGGTAATAAAATTCAATATGGAGGAGGATATATTGGCATCACAAATGAATCATCCCATATCCATAAACAACATCTAATCTTGTGTAAGTCTCTCTCCTCTAAAGACCCAATACATGGAGCCAATATCATCA